>OY757913.1:2185917-2270917 GCA_963585895.1 Sepioteuthis lessoniana
TGATTCTTTTTAATTCCAGGATTTGTGTCGGTGAATGTCCCGTTGGAGTTAATTGTACATGAAAATCTTTGGCCTCAGCAAATTTTTTAATGTAGGTATATAGAATATAGGTATATATATATGTGTGTGTGTGTGTGTGTGTGTGTGTGTGTGTGTGTGTGTGTGTGTGTGTGTGTGTACATATCCACATAGATCGATGTACGTGGTGCCTTCAATAAGTTTCCAGACTTTTTGTACAGACATTTAAAATTGTCGGAGACTCTTAAAAGTTCAGTATGTTATTGCTATACATCTTATGAGATGACTAACCAATTTTTATGATTTCAGGTTAAAATGAATAGCTACAACAGGAATTAGAATACACCCTACTAAAGCCTGATTGTCACTGTTGGTGAATTTCAAAAATCCAATCTGACATTTTAGAAAAACGATATGCAATAAAATTCTGTTTTAAACTTGGAAAAAATGGAACAGCAACGTTGGAATGCTTCAGACTGCTTTTCGACCATCTTGCATGAATCGAGAATCAGTTTTTGATTGGCATAAGAGATTCAAGGAAGTCAGGGAGTCTGTGAGGGATGATGAGAGGTGTGGGAGGAGTAAGGAAGTCAATACACCACAGTTGATTGGCCAAAGAGTTAGGCTTAGGGTTACTATGTTGAGGTTTTAAGGGAGTTCAGGAAGAGGTTCCTTGGGAAGAGGACAGCACTCTTCAAATCGGGTCAGTAGCATTTCCACCGGGACAATGCACCATTCGACAACTCCATCCTTGTCACAGACTATTTGACCAAGATGGGCATCAAGATAATTGTTCACCCTCCCAATAGTCCAGACCTTTTTGCTTATTTCCTAAGCTCAGAGTCTGTCGTTATGAGACAATTGAGGAGATGAAAGAGGCTGTGACGAAGGTCATTGACATGCTCACACAAGAGGACCTCGATGGGACCTTCGAGAAGTTGTTGGAACGGTACAACAAGTGCATTGCAGCCGGAGGAGATTACTTCGAAGGGGACTAGAGTTTCATGTGTGTACTCTCAATAAAAGTGCCTATACGGAAAAAGTCTGGAAACCTATTTAATGATCCTCGTATATGCACAGCTGTACAAACATATTTCTAGTGTTGTTGATTTATCCTTTCTCTCTTTTCTTCTTAACTCCAACAGGATATTCACAGACACAATTCCTGGGATTATAAAGAATCACTTCCCCATCAAAACTATCTTCCTCATCAAAACAAAGACTGGCCGTTATTAATCTTCTGAAGTTGACTTCAAGTCCAAAACACGTGTAGAGCAATGAATAACCTAAAATACCAAATTCAAATTCATTTGTGGATCTAATGATTTAAAATATTTACTTGTCTCTCATTGGACCAACAATAATATATATATAAATGGTTATGAGAGTATTTGCTTAGTGGTTAGGAAGACTAAGGTTCAATCCCAGGTCGAGTCATACCAACGACTCAAAAAATGGCTCCTGGCTCAACATTCAGCATTATAAGATACGTATCAAGGATAAAATGGAGAAGTCCATTGAAAGGAGTAGCACACCCTCATACACCTCGATGTAGTAGCTAATGAAAAGGGAGCCTTTACTTTATATATATATATTAAGGAAGGATAGTTTATTTTACAGAATACTTTTGATCTTTACTTGCACCCAAGTAAAACTAAAACTCTTGGAAGTTTAACTTAGTGATTCTCGACTTTGACTTAAACGTGAGTGTATCTGTTTTTATTCGCTTTTATTTTGTTTTGTTTCTCTCGTTACATTTTGATAAATGTAATTGATGAGATTAGGAGTAAAAACGACCTCTTAAAATGTCTTTTTCTTCTTTTAAAATTATACATTTAGGATTCTATAGTCTGAAGAAATTAAGATAAAACAAAATATTAAGATACAAAAAAAAGAAACCTTATTACTTTCTATATTTCCAGATATCAAGTCATACAAGCCGTATAGATTGACCACACACACACACACACACACACACACACACATATATATATATATATATATATATGTAGATATAGATATTTGGTAGAAAGCGAGAAGTTTTCAGCATGAAAGTAATACAAAAGGAATCACCTTTCCCGTGTGATTACGTAAGAAACGGTTACTGTAAACGCGTAATAACATCAACCGCCGAAAGTAAACGCGTTCTTTTTTTTTTTTGGTTTTGTTTTTTTAAATCACAAACTGCACCCTGAAAATGAAGATTAACGTCCAATGTAGTCTCTACTCTTAATTGATCTGGCGCATATATATATATTTATATATATATAATTCTCTTAATACCCTGTCTGGTGGCAAAAGCTGCTTGGTAGCGCCAGGAGTGGCAGTGCCGCCTTGAGCTACCGAAACTGTGTTATCACCCCTGGTTGGCGGCTGATGAGGACATGGTATCGCACGTGCTTTCACACGTTGTATGATGAAAAAATTTTAGAAAAATTGAATTAAGGCATTTTTCTTCTTTTGTATAAAAAAATAAAAATTACCAAAACTACAATGTATTATACTGATAGGAAACAACAAGAAATAGGAGAAAACAAGACCAAAATAGAGCTATTAGACGAAAAGTAAAAAGACCTGAGGATAATTTCATCCTTTATCAGCCTGTGTAACAAAATGCTAACTACTCCAAATATCACTGCACAACTGAATTAACGATGTGAAAAAATGTGTCAACATGCACTGTACGGAGAATACTCTATGAAGAAGGCCTATATGGTAGAATTGCTGTCAAGAAACCCCTGTTGAGGAAACAAAACAATGACAAAAGGCTCCAGTGGGCCAAGACACACAAATACTGGACAATAGTGCGAAATAAAGCCATTTGCGCTGATGAATCAAAGTCCGAAATCTTTAGGTCAAATAGGGGAATCTATGTACGGCGAAGAGTTGATGAAAGAGCTGCAACCTCGGTATAACACCAACCGTAAAGCAAGGAGAGAGCTTTTGCCAAATGTAAAGTCGGGGATTTACACCAGGGGATGGGCAAATTGAATCAGATAGGCTATTACAGTATAATGCAACATAACGTGATCCCATCTGGATCGCCAGTTGTGGATCAAGGATTTGTGTGAATGCATGATAAAGATCCAATGTATACTAGTAAACTCAGTATATTAAAAGCAAAGAGGAACAACACATCCTTCAAGATCTTGCCCGCCACAATCCACGGACTTAAATCCCATTGAACTGATGTGGAATGAACTTGAAAAGTCAGAGCTCACACCTGGCAACTCTGAGTCATTCCAACAACTTCTGGAATGCCCCATGGAAGTCCTCTTGTGTGAGCGCGTCAATGACCTTCGTCACAGCCTCTTTCATCTCCTCAATTGTCTCATAACGACAGACTCTGAGCTTAGGGAATAAGCAAAAGTCACAGTGAGAAAAGTCTGGACAATAGGGAGGGTGAGGAACTGTCTTGACTTCCATCTTGGTCAAATAGTCTGTGACAAGGATGGAGTTGTGGATTGGTGAATTGTCCTGGTGGAAATGCCACTGACCCGATTTGAAGAGTGCTGGCCTCTTCCCAAGGAACCTCTTCCTGAACTCCCTTAAAACCTCAACATAGTAACCCTAAGCCTTTGGCCAATCAACTGTGGTGTAATGACTTCCTTAGTCCTCTCACACCTCTCATCATCCCTCACAAACTCCCTGTCTTCCTTGAATATCTTATTCCAATAAAAAGACTGATGTTAGATTCATGCAAGATGGTCGAAAAGCAGTCTGAAGCATTCCATACGTTTCTGTGGCATTTTGTCCAAGTTTAAAACAGAATCTTATTGCATATCGTCCAGATTGCATTTTTGAAATTGACCAGCTGTGACAATCAGGTTTTAGTAGGGTGTATTCCAATTCCTTATGTACCTATTCATTTTAACCTGAAATCATAAAAATTGGTCAGATATCTCAGAAAATGTATAGCAATAACATACTGAATTTTCAAGAGTCTACGACAATTTTAAATGCCTGTACAAAAAAAGTCTGGAAACGTATTGAAGGCACCACGTAGTTCATGATTTCATGAATGAAAATCTCCCCATTTTACCTCCAAAAGATAATGAGTATATATAGACCAAAATCCCAGCACCAACCAGTAGCTGTCCAGCATTCTCAGAAAATAGATGAACCAAAAATATCAGTTACGACTTTCAAGAGGGACAAAAAGTCTTATCATCGAAGTTATTTCTGTACCGACTCGCATGCAAGCATTTAAAAAGAAAGCAAAAACATTTACATATAGTGTACAGAGTGAAAAATGAATACTAACACCACATGGGGTGGGGAGTAGTTGTAAACATGTTTGACAGCAACATCAAAGTAGGCAAATACGAACTCCAGACTCGCTATAACATTCCCTTTCGGACTAATACTCTTGGGAAAGGTATAAACCCGCTTATCCAGCCAGCTAAAGATTTAAATAGTACCATTGCTGTTCTAACCCATGAAAGTTGATATGCCATTAAAACAAAGAAGCCAAATCAAACCAAACCATTATACAACATATTTTTTGTAAAGTGTTGCCCATCAGCAAAAATAACACACAAAAGACCATGTGTATTTCATCTCAACCTCCAGTTATTTATGTTAATGTTTTGTTTCAATTCATTAACCGTTTTAGCACAGTATGCTGCAACGTTTCGAACTCGTGGCATTTAATTTACAACGACATTCTCACTATCCTTGCAACAGACATATTATGCAAGATCTATTCAGGTCCTCGAAAAAAAAAATGATGTAAATTAAAGCAGTGTAATAACTTTCCGAGTACGTGGATTTGTCTCGAGTGCCGATGAAGGTCGATTGCATGATTCATTCAATTCGTCTGTATACAGAACATTTGGGTCAGTGTTTATTTTCGCGTCAGCTGCAGACAATGAATCTTTTCACGGAAACCCACATTCTAGGTCGGCTACTGCAAACTTACTCCACTTAAAGAAGAAGGGTCGCTTATTATTTACTATACACACTTTATGCATATTTTGCATAACATGTATGTAACTATATATATATATATATGTGTGTGTGTGTGTGTGCGTTTGGATCTGTACAGAACTCAACTGGTAAGTATGATTATTTCGAACATGATAAATTATACTACATTTAATATTTTTAGATTTACACACACACACACACACACACACACACACACACACACACACACACACACACAATGAGTAGATTTATTGTTACTCACCATTAAGAAGATTGCTATTAATGAAATAGGAGGTGCCCGTGGTGTAGTGGTTATTGGACGTGACTGATTGCATTTCACATAGCACTAATACCCTTGGGAAAGGTATGAATCCAATTATTCTCCCTCCAGCTATGGGTAAATAGTAGGACAGACTAGGTTCTTCGGCCTTGGTGAGGCAACTAGTCTAGGAGAAGGAAAACTCTGAATTCAAATCTGTTAAACTCCTCTTAAAAATTGACCTTGTGTCATATCCTGCCCGAGCGGAGGGGTTGATAAATAGGATTAATGAAATAATAACTTTCAAAGTACTACTTGAGTATATATATATATATATATATATATATATATATTTGTGTGTACGTGTGTGTGTGTTTGTTCAACTCTTCTCCACGAACAGGATATGACAAAGGTCAGATTTTAAGTGAAGGACACCTAGTTTGAATTCCTTTTCCTAGATTGGTTGCCTAACCAAGGATAACGAATCGAGTCTGCTCTAGTATTTACTCATAGCTGAACATGGATTCATACCTTTTGTATTAGCTTCAAGTGAAATGCTTCAAGCCTCGTCCAGAATTTGAACACAGATCGTCGACTCCATTTTCTATAAAAACAGACAATTCGTTAAGTGAGCATCAGGCGTAATATATATATATATATATATATATACAGAGGTGCTTTTGGTGTAATCGCTATCGTCGTAGGAAATGGACCGGGTGACCGAAGTTCAAATCATGTTTGCATTTCACCTAACGCTAATACCCTTGGAAAAGGTATAACTCCCTCTTATTCTTCCTTCAGCTATGAGCAAATAGTAGGACAGACAGTGCTGTTTAATCTGGGCATGGCAACTGACCTAGAAAAAGGAAAATTCTGAAATTAAACTTGTTAAACTCCGTTTATAACTGATATTGTATTTCATCCTGCTCGTGTAGAGGGATAGAGTAAATACACCCACATACCTACATGCGGGCGCACACACATACACACACACACACACACACACACACACACATATATATATATATATATATATATATATTGTCGTCCACAGGGAGACTGTTTCGTTGTATCACAACTCTTCAGTGTGGCTAGACACGTAGGACGCTTGAAGCTGTGATCGAAACCAGCCCAACTTTACGTTAGACTTAGTATCATACCGCTCAGACGGCAAGCGAACTCTCTCTCTCTCTCTATATATATATATATATATAAGCGAACCATATATATATATATATATATATATATGGACACAGGTGATGAATATATATATATATATATATATATATATTAGCCAACAGGATATGTATATATATATATATATATACATTTACCAACCAACAGGAGGTATACACACACACACACACACACACACACACACACACACATATATATATATATATATATACAGCAGTGGAAACTAAATTAAATATTTCTTTACTAACTTAAATATAAAACATGATTCCATTAAATGTGGCCATGAAAAATCCACTCATTCCATACAATTCTTTGACACCCTGATATTTACATGAAAATAATTAATCACAAACAACACTCTACTCAAAACCCACAATTATTGATAATTATCTCCACTTTAAATCTTCTCACCCCAAGCAACTTAAAGTCAGTCTAGCATACTTACAATTGATGGGGATCAATAGACTATGCTCTAAGAATAATGACTTATTTAATCAACAAACAAATTGAAACTACATTTTACTGTTCGTGGCTCCTATTGATGAATTGATTAGAACTATTGAATGAAAAATAAATATGATAATAAATATCGATTTGTGAATCTCTTGGAATTGTGCACTAATTCGCTTCAACTACAAAATATGTCCTTCCATTTTATTCTCTTTGAAGGTATTTTATGTTTTAAAACATTTTCTATCTTTAAACTTAAAAATCTTTTTAACGTGAATATTTTAATATGTGTGAAGGGATACATCTGTTCACAGCCTGACACAATTAATGACAGAATTTTAAAAAATATTTGGTAGACTGGCATATTTTAAAACGGAATAGGATATGCTTTTTTTATATTTAGTCTGAATTTCCATCTTAACAGGAACAGAGAGTCTTTGTTATACTTACATACATTTTTTATCAAACTAAAATTTCTTTTTTATTCATGTTGACTTGATTTTTCTTTTTAACCATCAGCATATCTTCCTGATTTGATGAGTAATCCAAGGAATCTAAATTAACTAAATTTTAAGACTATTTTAGGCCATGTAATTCAGTCGTTTCATGATGTATGTTATCTATTATCTTCAACAACTGTGTTTGTTCTATTTTGTTTTATAGATGTATTCCTCCGGATTCTCTTAATAGAATTTCATCATTTTCTATATCAATAAGAGATCTATATCGATCTTTTTGACTTAAACTCCTGTTGGCTTATTCCTTACTTTCCTTCTTGTATTCTTTGAGATGTTTATCGTTTTTCTTGGAGTCTCACTTCAGTATCTTCTTGTGATTCTATCTGTTGCATTTGAATAATCATTAATATTTCACAAATATATATATATATATATATATGTGTGTGTGTGTGTGTGTGTGTGTGTGTGTGTGTGTGTGTGTGTGTGTGTGTGTGTGTTCCTACTATCTTAATAAAGTCACTTAAGAGAGGCAGTGAAAAAGAAAAGAGATTGTTGTAAAATGTTATTTTAAACTACTGCAGTTCTTCTGTTGAATGATAGCCGTCTTTCTTTATATTCACTTCATACGATTTTCCTTACTTTCTACATCAATAAGAATCTTCGATCAGCCTCTTGTAGCCAACCCCTTTTTATTGGATTCCATTTAAATTTTCATTTTGAAATTTTCGAGACGATTGTTTTCTTTCTACTTGAATCGTTCTTTCATTTTCTTCTTGATATTTAATCAGCCATCTCTCAGTAATTATTAATCTCGTCGTCTTGAATTATGTTGCAAATTCTTTTTGTGTTTCATCATATCTTTCTATAGTTCTTTTATTGTCCAAATCAACTCTGACAGTCCCAGGGTCATTTTATTCCAAGAAGTTAGGGGGATACCTTCATTGTTTGTTTACATTTTTATGTAGCTGTTATTTAAGTGTTTTTTGTATACATATTAAATATCAAGTATTTCTATCTGTTATGGTCAAGGGGAGGTTCAAATGATAACACAACTCGGAAATGTGTGATAAGAAATATATTGAAAGAAAATAGTCCATACATAAACGATAGCTGGGAGAGAACCCTCCTCAGCTTAACACAATCAGGAATATCACCGTTCTTGGTGACGGCTCGCCGAGACTGCGCAGAAGAGAGCTTAGCCGGTATATGTCACATGAGGGCGAGTCCATCTGTAGGGGAGATACCCCAACTCCAATACAAGTATTGTTTGCGTACAGATATATGGTTTCAAGTATTCCCATCTAATAGTGATAATCATATGGTTCAAGGTAATTATTTCTATTTAGTAATAATTATTTATTTGCACACATTTATATCTTCTCAAGTTACTAATCTTTAGTAAATAATCATAGCTTCAAGTAACTGCTACAATTCTATGGTATCAAACATTCCTATCGAATATGAATACTTTTCAAACAGATCTATTCAACCGATCGATAGGACTCTAACAGGTTCTGGCAGTTCGGATCAGAGTCGAACTGGGAGTAATTGCTATAAGCGGGTAACTCCAAAACTAGAGTCTCGCATGGTGTGTTTTGTGAGTGTTTTCCAGTTGCAATATAATTTGAATCACTTTTATATTTCATTTCAGAATATGATTGAGTATAATTATCAATAAAATACCTTACACTGCTCTTCAAAAATACGAGTAGTTTCGCAAATTTAACACACGTCTTATCTACTCTTACATCACAAAGAGAAAGATAGCCGCGTCGGCGGGTCCTTTAATAGGCTAACTAGAGCCGCTTAATAGAGGTAACCCCCTAAAAAGGTTTGTATCCAGTGGTGAGGCTCCGTTTCTGGAAATTTGGGGAATGGATAGTACCCTTTCATTGCCATTATTCGCACGGTTGAAATCGAGGCAAGGTTAATTAGGATATCCCAAAGAAACTATTGCAGATGCAGATTACGCATATGATCTAGCGCTTTTTTCAAATACATTTACTCATGTTGAATCTCTGCTGCATAGCCTGGAACAGGCAGCAAGAGGCATTGGTCTCTTTTTGAACTCCGGTGAAACAGAATTTATATGTTTTAATCAAGACAGGGCCATCTCATCAAATGACAAACCTCGCAAATTAATAGACCAGTTCATTAAACTCGGTAGCATTATCTCACTTACTGAAAGCAATGTCAACATACGCAGGGGTAAGGCATGAACTGATATCGATAGACTGACGAACATATGGAAATTTGATATCTCTGATAAATAGAATGGATTTCTTTCAAGCTGTGTTAGTACTACTGTATAACTGCCCAACTTGAACTTGGAAGAAACGGCCAAGAAAAAGCTAGATGGGAACTGGACAATGATGCTGTGTGTTGAATTGAGCAAATCCTGGAAGAATCACTCTTCAAAATCTCCCATTTCACAAACCATCCAAGTAAGACGAACAAGACATCCTCAGTACTGTAAGAGAATTAAAGACGTACTCATAAGTGACGCTTTACAGTGGACTCCTACATATGGACGCACCAGTGTTGGCCGACTAGCTCTTCGTGGATACTTAATGCTGTCTAGCGGACTTCCCAATATCGATGGCCGATAGAGATGGTTGGAGAGAGAGAGGGGGCGAAAGAGAGGGAGAGAGGGAGAGACAGAGTCAAAGGAATCCTTACCTTCAGCACACCTTGGTGATGATGATGATGATGATGATGATGTTGGTAATGACTCTCAGGTCCACTCTGACCCGGACTAATAGCACTTGTTCTCTCATTAATAAATCTGTTCGAAAATGATTCGTATTCGATTGGTCCGTGTGCAATAAAAAATAATCTTAAAAAACAACAACGCAAAAATGTAAATATGAACATACAATGAATGCGATTCTCTAACTTTTAAGCATAGAATAAACCTAAACGGGTTGACATGACGTTAGAATCAATTAATCAGTCAATCAATGAAAGAGAAAGACAATCTGATGAAGCTTAAGATACAGGAAAAAAGATACAAATAAAAATGTATAACAATAATGAATATATTGATATCGACGACCATAATTTTTCACCCAATTTTGACGGTCAATCAAAGAAATCTTGTTTCACTTATTAATGATGACGAAGCTTCAGGATCTGAACTGGTATTTGGCAGTCGTTTAGTGCTTGTCCGATCATATCTCATCCATACTTAATGACATTCTAATGGAGACATTTTGTTGGCCGACTTGTAACTGATACCACGTGACATTGTAGAGATTCCCGAGTAACTTTGTCATTGTGTACTAGAGTATTATCAAATACCAGAATAATCCCATCGGGCATTCATGTGTGATATGGTATGATTTAAGATGACCTAATCCTAGTAACGTGTTTCATTTCAGCTGACTCTCCTCCAAAATGAGGTTCATTTTTCTTCAAACTGCAGAAAGAAAGACAAAAGTGCACTGACAGGCGGGGTTTTTGACAGAAATGTTGGAAGACAAGAATTGCAAGAAACAAGAATTTCAAGAAGAAAATGTTGCGAGATTTGAAGCGGAGATATTTAGAATTATTCAAATTATTCTTCACAAGAAGAAAGAGAAGTGAGGCTCTAGGAAGAAAAACCACAATTATCTTTAAAAAGACAAGATGAATGTTCATAGAAAGACAAAGAATTTATACACAAAAAGTTAATGTCAAACTTTTTTGGAAGTAGAATATGATGAAAATCATATTAAACGAATAAAAAAAGAGCATATCAATAATTTCTTAAAAATTCAGAATTTTTTTCATTTTTTTTTTTTATGTCTAAAGTTACTTTCAACCTGAGCAGAAACAGTCCTTACTTGAAAACGAAGCTTGACATAATTTAGACATTAAACTTTTTTTATTGTCTTCTTTACAAACGACACTTTGTGTGGAAGAATTTGGAATTATCAGTCCCCAAGACTTTTCTCCAGTTAGAAACATAATTTGCTCTATGTTGTCTTAACATTCTGTATTGCATGTGCTTTTGGGTTAATAGTAACTTCCGGACATATTTACTGGCACAAAAACCAATCAGAGGCATCTGTTGGTTGCACAGCTAGATTACTCATCCTAGAATCCTAATATTGTCACTGAATTCCAACTATGTTGTCTTAACATTCTGTGTTGCATGTGCTTTTGGGTTAATAGTAACTTCCGGACATATTTACTGGCACAAAAACCAATCAGAGGCATCTGTTGGTTGCACAGCAAGATTACTCATCCTAGAATCCTAATATTGTCTCTGAATTCCAACATAAACTAACCATCTTAACCACCAAACATTATTTTCCACAAAATCGCAACAAATCTTGGACGAGTCTAATTGTATTTCACTTTGCATTAATACCCTATTCTTAGACATGAATCGATCTCTTCTTTCCTCAAATATGGGTAAATAGTAGAGAAGACTGAGTTCTGTAGCCTTGGTGCGGCAACCTATCCTGGAGACAGAAAACTCTAAAGTTAAACTAGCTAAACTCAGCTAAAAAAACTGACTTTTCGGTCGCCGCGAGCACGTGACGAAGGGGATTGATAAATATATGGGGCATTTATTTGTGGTTGTGTTGAATTGCTGGTTTTGTTGGTTAGTTTTGAGGTTTGTAAACTGACTCCTTTTCTTTTTCTTATCCCATTCATTTATTGTCTTCTTTTTTTTTGTCTGTTGGAGCTGTAAGAGAATTAAGGACGAAAGGAAATAGACAAGGATACTTTCAGATCTGAAACTTTATGTTGGGGTTTACGACTATTCTGTGGCGTGGAATCTTTTCCTGAACCAGCAGAAATAGTCACGTTTACCTCAAGAAAAAGCTTTGAAACATATTATAGAATCCTTTTCGGTAACTACAAGTTTGAAGGTTTACTCATTTGGTGGGTAAGTTTAGCAGATTCTGCGACTAGTATGAGACACACTGTGCCGCTCAGCCCGGCACAGCGAGTACGTGCGTTTCCCATCGGTAGCAGAAGAAAAAAGGTCCGTCTAGTAAAAGTGGTGAAAGATTAACAAAGAAGAATTTCTTCTTGGCGTCAGGAAGCCCCTCTAGTTAGGCAAGTGCCGATTTTGCTTCCTGTCAGAGGCTTCCAGGGAAACAGTCATTTTTTGCATTTATTATTTTTTTCTTTTTATTCCCCACAAATGCATTCACAATTGTTCATGCATTTTTACCTGTGATTAACAATTGTCTTCATACTGCACTCGTAAGAGGGTTAATCTACGATCATTTACGGACTCTGGTTGTGAGTCTAATTGGCAGTGGGTTACATGTTGCAGTAGTGGAGACAGCTTCTCACGTTTTGTCTTTCTCTGTGTGTGTGTGTGTGTGTGTGGCGGGCTTGCATAGCAATTAACTTTCAAAATGAAGTGCACATGTGCGTATCGGGCCGATTAGAGATGGGCAACGCGAACATGATTTTGACAACGACTCTGTCATGAAAAAGTCCTTCACAAAGTCTTCTGTACAAATCAAGTCTGACATTAATTTTTTTTCTTGTGTTAAATGTCATCTGATTTCTGCTACGCAATGTTTCATTTGTATTTCTCCATTGTCTTTTTTTTATGTATATAATTATGTCTTAATAATTGCAGAGACGATGCTTTCATTTAGTTTTCCGTTCCAGCAAAAGAAATGTGTGAAAGGGACTCCTCTTTTTCGGCCTTCAAGTCTGACATTCATTTTTCTCGCCAGTCGATATCTTCTGTTCTTAAAACCTTTCACGAATAGTAATTTTTGGAAGACTTTTACTCATTATTATTCCTAAAGAAACAAAGAAAGTAAAATATTGAATTAATTTCCTTGTTAAAAATGAGAAGGAAACTAAATTTTATGAAAATAGGAAAATCATATCTGGTTCCGTTCCAAAAAGGCAACAAGAACATTCGGCTTCAAAAAAATCAAAGAAAAACACAGAACAAGTAACAACAACAACAACAACAAAAAAAAATCAAATCAAGCCAAAATGAATAAGAATTTTTTTTTGTTATTAAAAAAAATTGTTTTATAAATGCTATTAAAATAACTTATACAATGAATCAGTGTTTCTGTTGAGATAGAAACTTAAATCAAATGAAAAAGACATAAAATAATAACGTCTTCCGCTTCAACAAACTAAACCCTAAAACTTTCAACCAGTAGTAGTAGTAGTAGTAGAAGAAGAAAAAAAGTATTATTGATATTAATAATGAACACACAAACGCACAAAGACAGAGTACACACGGCAGAGAATGTTTCGTCTGTTCAAATATATAATTTCTCTTTTTTTCTTTGCATCAACGTGACGCTTCCGAGGAACAGATAAATAAATCTAGTGGCAAAGGTATATATGTATATATATAATAGGATAGTGTTGTAAAAAACCCATTGTCTGATGATCACACAGGCAAGAAACTGACAGTCTCCAAGCAACGTTGACTTTGTATCTATGCTATACAAACTTAAATCTACACATGCTCTATCACTGATATTGAGCAGATTTTATATATGAATATAACAAACTCTTTCATTTGTTATATATATATATATATATATATATAACAGTGTTGGTTGTCACTATCTCACTTCGTGGGTTTGTGGCAGACCAAATGCGGTATTATTTGGAGAGTGCTCAATATCTGTGATAGAGCTATTATATAATAATGATAAGTAAATATATATTCGTCTTTATGTATACTTAATTGCACGGAAGCTTGTCTACGACCATAGGTTTCATGTCTTATAATGACAATCATCAGGCAGAGAAAGAAATATATTAGAGAAATTGAAAAAACCGAAAAAATCGAAAAATACAGAACGTTAGAATTGTGTACAACCCTTTATGTATGTGTGTGTATGTGTGTGTGTGTGTTTATGTAGATTATATTTGCGTATTATTGTGTGTGGTCGTATAAGGGATATTTAGTATGTGTGTGTGTGTGTGTATGAATATAAATGCGCCGCGCGGCAAATTTGAGGTTGTCTCCTGGATATATACTTGTAAGTCGCGATGGGTAGCGAAAGTCGCAACAGTTTGACCGAGTAAACATTTTTTTTCTATTCGTGTGTGTGAGTGTGTGTGTGTGTGTGTGTGTGTGTTTAGTGATGATCATCACTAATATATCCAGGAGATAACCTCAAATTTGCCGCGCGGCGTATTTATATTCATACACACACACACACACACACACACACACACACACACATACTAAATATCCCTTATACGACCACACACAATAATACGCAAATATACTCTACAAACACACACACACACACACACACACAGAGTTACACACACTCGTAATGTAAACATTCTTTTGGCTGTATTTTTCGATTTTTTCGATTTCTCCAATATCTTTCTTTCTCTACCTGATGATTGTCGTTTTAAGACGGCATGGAACCTGTGATCGCAAGCTTCCATGCTATTAAATATATATATATATAAAACTAATATATATTTACTTATATATATATATATATATATATATATATATATATATATATATATATATATACTGGATAATGAGGATTTATGGATAATAGGAAACAATCGGTCGGAATAACGGTTTTAAAAACCAGAAATATGAGAATAATTTGCCAAATAAATCCAGGAGTCAAAACCTATTATATCAATACTCATTTGGAAATTGAGATGTGCATCTTTCTCTATTTTGCTTTCTGGTAATTATCAACGAAGACAAAACACTGAAAAACTTGCCTTGAGTATCAGTGTCATAAATAAGAGCGGAATTAAGTGTTCATGCCTTTTAGAAAAATTGACATAATTAAGTCTAATAGCTTGCAAATCGATTCGAAGGTATTTGGTTCGAGTAAGCTTTTCGCGCCTTTTAATTTAGAAAGAGTCTGATTGGCGCTGTATAATTCAACTCCTAAACTAAATCTCGCCCTCATGATTATAAAGTCGAACGGATAATCCGATCATTAATTGCTACGAGATTACATTAGATTAACACTCGTTACTAAAAGAATAAAGAGTCTGATTATAAAAACTGCCTCGGCGTTTGGTAATCCAACTGATAAGCCCAATCATTTTTGATGACAAAAACGATATTTAGCCAAAACTCGCCCGTAATTAATTACTTTTAGATTTGGTCAGGGATAAAAATCGAAACACATTTACTTTGGAAAAAGATATGAAGTTTCGTGTGTTATGGGTAAGAAGTTAAGACTTTGCGAGACGAACAGAAAATGAAATAAAAAATTCCTACTAATTTTATTTTTCTAAGCAGTATTCATTTTAAATCTGCAAATTGAAAATTTTTTTTAAAATCACATAACGGAAAATATTTACCAAATTATTTAAATATCCACCTTTTTTGGCACAGCGTATTTGTCAACAAATTTGGTGGTCGGAATACTACGACCCCCTCCATAAGCCGGATGTGACATAAGGTTAATTTTTAATGTGGAGTACAGAGGTTGTAAATTCAAAGTTTTTCTTTTCCTTGATAGGTTGTTTTCCCAAGGCTAATGAATCCAGCTTGTCTGACTATTTACCCATAGAATCAATAGATTTGTACCTTTCCCAAGGGCATTTGCGCGAAAGGAAGCACAAACATCCTCGCCCAGGATTTTCAACTCGGGTTGCCGATTCCCTTTTTTTACGACGATAACTGTTACACTAAGTACTCCTCCTTTATTCTGCTTCTTGTATTTGTTATAATTTCTGTGGATAAATATTTCTTACTTTTGAAAACTTCTCTTGTATAAGATTTGCAATAGTTTGCTACGAGCAAGTTTGAGTCATGTATATCAGGTAACCGAAGCAGTTCAAGCCGTGAATTGGTATCATCAGTGGTTGATAGTATCGTGCCAGTAGGTGCGTTGTGCATTCCCTCACTCAATGCGTGACTTGAAAGACGCATAAATGAACGTGCAGTGTAGTCTGATTCGGGACCTTATGCTTTATGAGTTCAAACTTGGCTCATACCGCCACAGACGCACCTTCCTCTTCCCCCCAAATTCGTTGTGCTGAAGGTGAAGACGCAATTGATCATAGTAACCAAATGGTTCAAGAAATCTCTTAAGAGATTCCGAGGCCGTGTTCTAAGACACCGAGGCAAATCCGTCTGGGAGTATCAGGCGAGCTTGGCATCCCACTTTTTTCATCACCTCGACTAAAGGATATCGAGCTACCGAATTGTAACTCAAATTACCAAAATATTACCAAACTTTTAACTCACACTAATATCGAAACCGTATTACTTTTGGAGAACCACTCATGTAAGATCAGATTATATTCCACATTTAAATATTAGTTGATCATAATGCTTTGTCAAAGAAAACAAAACGAAAAATCTAATGTCTCATTATCCAAAGTTATTTCATTTGATTTTGTAGATTGAAGTGTACGAAGCCTTTGAATCTCAGAATCTCAGGAGATTTTAAATGTTTTATCTCTACGACATATAATTGGAGGCACAATACTCGCGGGTGGGGAGAAAAAGTTTTCCCACCAGTAATAATTGTTGGCACTCATTGAAGTTCGAAAAACTGCAAGTCTTCTCAGTTTTCCAGGACTCTTCTCAGTATTCAAGCTGATTCCAATAGTGTTGTATTCTTGGCAGCCTCAAACTTTCCTCGGATATCTAGTTCTCCCAATCTTTTTGGATTTGTTCCATATGCTCCAGTTATAATTGGTAACACTGTCACCTTCATGGATCATAGTTTTTCCCGCGCTCAGGCAAAGTCTTCACTTTTATTTAGTTTTTCCTTTTTCTTTGTTTTCACTCCGTTGTCTGCTGGAACGGTGATGTTCATTAACTGGAATGTTCTTTTCTTCTTGTTAACACAAGGTCTGATTTTATGGCTGGGTTAGGCTGACTGGTTTTTATACCTAAATTCCAGTGAATTTGTTGGCTCTCATTTTCACACAATATGTGTTTGTATAGTCGTTTGTACAGTTTCCTACCTTTCCTACCCTGTCACGTTTGCTTTTATAATTCTTCCGTACCAATTTTCTGATTTACTTATTGGATGGTTGATTGCCTCTTTCTGCAAAGACCGAATTACTTATTCTCCTGAGAAGTTATTTAGCTTTTGTGTATGTTTTATTATAGAATTGTTCTGAGCTGCTATTAGGAGCGATTCAGTTTCGTTTTTTAGGTTTCCTCAGATTATCATTATTATTATTCCTTGAGATTTTTTTTACACCAGTTTTATCTGGTTGTCTTTGACTGGAGTCTGAGTGGCAGCAAATCTCCTCTATAGCTCTTTAAAGCATTCTACTTGATGTAAACAATAATATGGCGAATCCTCTTTGTTCTTCGTTTCTTGCAATATATAATCTCTCGGGTGTAAAGCATCATCATCAATTTTCTTATTCTTTGAGTTCCTCGCACATCCATTTCAAGAATCTTGCAAGGAGGAATTCTCAGTTTTTTTCTACTTTTATGGTATTTCTGTTGCAAAGTTTGATTTGCAGAGGTTTTCTTATTCTTCTGTGATGATTTTTTACTTTTTTTTCATCTCTGCTTGATGGCATTCGCTTCAAATATTTCCCGGTATTTGTAGACACTGCTGGTTGACATTATAAAGAATTTTGTGACATCAAGTTTCAAATAATCTGCAGCACCCTGCTCAGTATTCTAACAGATTTTTTAGTACTCCTTCGATTTGTGTTGTGTAACATCTTTTTCAGATCTCAAACTATGATCATCTGATATATATCTGGTTACGTGCCTCACAATGATCTCAAGCATCTAATATATTTAGAATATGAAATTTTAGACCATTCTATTTGATCATCTGAAATATGTCAAAACTGGCCACAACGTTTGGAACAATTTAATTTTTTTATTAGAGTTCTCCTTCGACCAATTAGAGGATAATTATATTATTATAATTCATATTATCCTCTCTGACAAGTATTTGACTTTAGTCATGGGAGAACCTAATGTGAGAAACTTACCAGTTTTCCCATTGTACGTCTCCCTCTCTCCTTCTCTCTCTCTCTCTCTCTCTCTCACACACATACACACATACACACAGACGCATGCGCGCGCACACACACACACTAGCTCGCTTGTTCGGTCGATTCGTTTAATCGGAGATGACAACGAATTATTTTAAATATCTATGGATAACTCAAGATGAGATCTTTGACCTTCAATTTTGGTGTCAAGGTACTTAAACTTGTCTATGCATTCAACCAATCAGTGGTTACCTGCAAACGCAGCCCAGAGGCAACGACTTAAAATGTCTCTCGACTAAATCTTCATTTTTATCCTGAGTGCCAAACGCCAGAATAGTCATACTTGGACGTTCACTTTTGAGAAAGATATGAATTACTTTATCCCCCTCAGCCGTGGATTAAATTGTATTACTGTTGTTCTTCCAAAAGGAAAGCTTTGGCATTAAATAACCCACGAAGGTTGATATATTTTTAAAAAGTTAAAAGAAACCGAACCAAACCAAATAGATCAAATTATGGGCACCTCGGGTGGTGTAATGGTTTGCCAGGTAGACTAGCAAATCTGCACGAGTGAGTTCAATTCTCATTGGGTGCCCCATTCATGCGGCCTTGTGCATCTAAGCAAAAAGCTTAGTAAATTCCCGCATAGATCAAATTATTCTATTTTTTTTCTTTTTACTTCCAGTGGGGGATTCATTTTCTAATACTTATTCCAGAAATTGCTGATCATTCTACATTGAAATCGAATGTAAAATCGAAACCTTTAATAAGATGTAAAATATTTTTCCCGAAAAATATAAACAAAATTGATGATATAGTTAGTTTAAATAAAATAAAAAATCAAGTAAGTTTTTTTCCCAGTGAACTTAAACAGTTGCACATGTATTGTAATACCACATTGTTTTTTATCATTAGGGGTTTTCGGACTTTTGTCTTCATTTTTATTGTTATTCCCGCAACGTTTCGGCCGATATGTCCTCCGGCCTTCTTCAGGTGTTTGTCAAACTCGGGAACCTTCATGGAACTTCGAATTACGTTCTTTATTGAATCCACGGGGGTCGCCTGTTCTGATTCCGTTAGCCATAACCGGGTACAAGTGTTAAGTATTGTTACTCGCCTGTAGTCAGGATTGAACCTGCAACCTCCAGATGATTGTCTCCTTAGAAGCTTAAGGAACCAAGGCCTATAAAAAAAACCTAAAAAATCTGAATATGAGCACAGGTAAAAAAATCATACATAATTGTTGTAATTCTTATGCAATATTAATAACTTTTGAAAATATCTATTCAACCCATAGATAGGACCCTAAAAGGTACTACCACTCCGGGCCAGAGTCGACCTGGGAGTAATGGTAACTAAGGTAACTCTACATACTACTGATCTCCAGAACTGTTGCCTCACAACCAGATTCAGTATAGTGTTATCCGAAGAATACCCCCACCAATTTGTGGGGGCGCAGAGCTTAGCCTCTACAGGGTTAAAACTGTTGTATTCTTTGTCCTGATTCCTTTTCGAAGAGGTAACCCCAGCACGCAAAGAATTATATCCAAATTTGTTTACTTGAAAAAAATGATACACAAGTGTTAATGTGTATGCGTAAGTCTTTGTGAACATATACGATTAATTGGTTAACTGCATCTCAAACGTCTAGAGTTATTTTATGCCAAGAGGTTAGGGAATTGCATTCATTGTATATTTATAATAACATTTTTTGAGTAGTTATTTAAGGGTCTACATAGTTAAATGATATCAAGTATTCATATCTAATAAAATAATTCATTTACATCTGTATGGTTTCAAGTATTTACATCTGTATGGTTTCAAGTATTCCAATCTAATACTAATAATTTTATAGCTTAAAGTATTTTTTTCTATTTAATAACAGTCATTGTTTTGTACACAGTTATATGATTTCAACTAACTAATACTTATCCTTTGTAAACAATTATCGCTCCTGGTAATTCTTATAAAAACAAATATTTTACATTTATATGGCATCAAGTATTCCTATCGAATGCCAATAATTTTTGATTGATCTATTTGAGCTATGTATGGGACCCTAACAGCTACTATCAATCTGGGTCAGAGTGGACTTCGGAGTCATGGCAGTGAAGAGGTACATCAAGTACTACGAGGTGGGAAAGGTGATTCACTGAGAATTGTGCAAGTTTTATTAAACACCAATAATCTTTGAGTTAAAAATAACTTTGTTTTGGATTGATTTTTTTCACTATAAAGGCTGGTGCCATATTAGTGAGTTCGATTCTCACTGAGTTCTTAATATTTCTCGAATTATACCAAAGTAACTTAACACCCTGTTGGCAGGATTTAACATACGCTAACTGTACCTCCTACTGAGGAATAAGACACCCCTCCCGCAAAAAAAGTGTCCATTGTTTGACATTAAACTGCATCTGGTGGTGAAACTCCGATCCTGGAGCTTTGTGGAGTGTTGAGTAATCCTTCATTGGCATTACTCTCAGGTCCACCGAGACCAGGAGTTATAGTACCTATTAAGCTTCATTCTATGCAATAAATAGATCAGTTTGAAAATTATTAGTATTCGATAAGGATACTTGATATCATATGACCCTGTGCCAAAAAAAAAACTCATAGGAAACTGCTTTTATTAACCTCGATTCCTTAACTTCTTGGCATCAAATAACCACTGACAGGTTGACATGCCGTTAAAATCAGTCAATTAATCAATCAACCTATGCATCATAATCAACCTTAACTAACGTTAGTAATTGACATATTTATTTATTTATTTATTTTATTTATTTATGTGCACGTATTTATGTTAGTATGGATAAGTATAAATATATTAGCGTTTATACTTGTATATATTTATATATCAGTGAATGTATATATGTATGTCTGCATGAGAGTGTATATATTTATAGATTGTAAAAGCTTCTCTATGAATATTGATATGGGTCTGTGGTTGTGTAAGTATACAATGTGTATTTTTTGTGTTATTTAGGCTACTTATTGCACAATTATCTCTGATTAAAACCGACGAAATGAAGGTTAATACTTTGACAAAGGGATTGAATACAGAACACTTTATGACATTGCATCGAGATTATTACTGAGTGACACTAATTCGCAAGTGCTAATTCATTGCAAATCACGAAAAATGGTTTGTGACCGCGGAAATCACAAAGTTTTGGCGCCCGACTTTTTAGCAAAATGATTGAAGCAACATTCAACATTTTTCGCCTTATTTTTTGTTTTCTTATTCTTGCCTCATTTGTTTTTCTATTCAATGATTTAAACAAATTCCAAAATTTCGTGATACATTAGAAAATACGAATATCCTCATATTTTTGTTTTTGTTTTAATTCACATCGTTTTTAGCCTGTGATCGCTCCGGATCTATTTTACTAAGTTGATAACATAACTAGGTGAGTTTTGTTAACTATTTGGACATTCATTATTATCTCGTCATGCATGGATTTCTTTTAGACCTCTCCCGCGACCTGTCCTTATCAGCCAACACTCTTGGTAGGTCCTCTACCTGGCATCCAGCGTCCGCACATTGGTCTGCCCAAATTGGTGGGTTCATGTGTAGGAATACCGCTTATGAATTCGTTCTTACCTCTCCAGGAATTCCCAATATGTCATGTTCGTCTTTGATGGTTTGTGAGATGGGTGGTAAGTGGCAGTATAGCAGAGTTTTTGTTGGTTGTTGCGTCAGAATTTGTTTAGAAAAGTACGTATCATTCTTGTGTAGTTCTCATCAAGCGTTGTCTTCAAGCTTTGTCTTCAAGAGTTTTATTAAAGATAGGTAGTGCATCTCTACAGTACTATTGACATGGCTACATCTTAGAAGAATTCCCATTTTCTTCTATCAGAGATCATATTTCATATTGCCCATGAATAGCGGTTCATACCTTTTCTATAAGTATACTGACATCACTTTCTGTAGATGAAATATTGCTATTAAGTTATGTGAGCTCATTTATATATTTCATAGGCTTGCCATCTAATGTGAAGAGAGCTCCATTTTGATAAAATACATCAACTTCATTTTAACTGAGTTCACATATGGGAAAATGCTTCTTGCTGCTGGCTCCAGGTTATGTCGTAGGGATTCGCCTTGGGCCAGTTTGTTTGCGAGAAGTCCAAGATCATCTGGTTTGGTTTGGTTTCGTTTGGTTTTATGGCATATCAACCATTGTAGGTTATTTAATGCCAAATCTATGTTTATACATATAAACAATTATCTTTCAAACAATTCAGTTTAGTAAAAGATCATCTGCGTAGTCTTGATCCGTGATAGTTTCTGCGGAATATCGTCTGATTCTTGCCTTTTTAAGTGTGTAACTATTTTCTTTCATTAGATCTACCAGATTCTGAAGAAGGAGAGAGTATTATACGATTTAGAACAAGTGCATAGTATTGCAAACCATGGGATGCATCATAGTGGATATTAAACAAGGCGGATGAAACCAAAAGTGGGTCAACTCCGAGCGTCACCTGATGCTTGGTAGAGGAACTTCCTAAGTCAACGGCTTGGATAAAAATACTTCAGACAGAAAACGACAGCTAATCATCTATAAGTGCAGCGTTTATTAATGAGAGAAGTAGCCATCGAAAAATTACAAGGGCATTTGTTGACCGAATTACTTGGACATTAGTTGACAGTATTACTTTTTGATTTAGTGGAATTTAGTTTTATTTTGGCATGGAATAATCCATAAGGAGTTGATATGCCATAAAATAAAAGATATAAAGAATCTGACTTCAGCATTAAATATACATACCAGAAAACAACCAAAATTTTCCTTTGATGACTAAAATGAAAGTAAAGAATATTTTCGATTGATTGTTGTAAAATACTTATGATTTTGCAATTTGATTTAAAAAAATATTCATCGAGTGACCTGATTTAGTCTTTAATCTAATCAAGGGCAAGGATAAGTTGGTGTAACCCATCTCTCCAAGTCTAGTTTGAATTCAGAGTTTTCCTTCTCCTAGACCAGTTGCCATATTTAGGTTAAAGAGCCCTAACAGTTTAACCATTGCTGGTTTCATGCCTTTCCCAAGGGCAATAGCGCAATATGAAATGCAAATAGCTTCTTTCAAGATTTGAACTCGGGTAGAAGTATCCATTTCCAACAACGATAACCGTTACACCACGAATTCCTCCTAAATTTGATACAATTTCATGATTCCATTTTATCGAAAATCTCATTTGATAGGGTTAGAAACGCTATTTATAAATCGATCTTTGTACTTTTGTCTCTAATACCAGAGTAATATGGCACATACTTGTGATTAAACGTAGTGTCATGACATGCAGCAGGTGTCGTATGCAGAGCAGGAAAACGCAGCTAACATCAAAAACATCTGCAACATTTCAAATAAAACAATTAAGTACAGTACCAGAAAACAGAATGCACCTGCTGCTCAAATAGAACGAATTTGATATGTACTCTCAACTCAGAATTTGATGTGTACTCTCTACTCAGAATTTGATATGTACTCTCTACTCAGAATATTAACTATTTGATTATTTTTAGATCGTAGGATTACTGTTAGATCATTTATTTTAGCAAGTATCATTCTGGCTTTTGATAAATCTCGTTACACCAATCAGATCTCGTGCTTTCCTTATTTCTTAGAGGAGGCATTGGCATATCTATACGATACATTTTGGGCAAATGTTCTCATTTGAACAAAGGAAAAACGCCGAAATAAATAGAAACAGGAAAGGAAAGACAACACAGGAAAAACTTACGATACAACTTGAGGAAATATACCAGAAAGTACTAGCAAAAGAAGGAAGGTTAAAAAGATATCGACAAAGGGTAAAACAATACAGACAAAATAGGACATTCCAAAACAACGAAAGAAAATTCTATCAGCAATTGGGAGGAGATGACAATAAAACGTACCAACAGCCGAATGGAAAAGAAACTGAACGATTCTGGACTAAAATATGGCAACCAAAACAACATAACGAAAAGGCTGAATGGATAAACCATATCACAAGAGAACTAGAACAACTCGAAGAAGGCCCGAAAGCTGAAATACACACTGATTTACTCAAAACGACACTTAAAAAGGCATCAAACTGGAAAACGCCAGGCCATGATGGAATATATGGTTTCTGGTTCAAGAAGTTCACCTCAATTCACGACAGACTAGCATTAGAAATGAATAAATGCCTACAAACAGCACACGTACCCGAGTGGATGACTAAAGGAAGGACCACATTGATACAAATGGGCCCAAATAAAGGAACCTCCCCCAAACAATTACAGACCCAAAACTTGCCTACGAATGATATGGAAAATATTAACAGCACAAATAAGGGAAGAGATTTACCACTCTCTAACAAGCCGTGGATTGTTCCCTGACGAATAGAAAGGATGCTGCAAAGGATCCAGAGGCACAGCAGAACTACTCTACATAGATCAATACATCCTAGATGAGAGCAAAACCAGACGGAAAAATCTAGCAATGGCCTGGATTGACTACACAAAGGCATATGATATGGTTCCGCATAGCTGGATAATAAACAGCCTCAAAATGTACAAAATATCAGACGAAGTCATAAACTTCATCGACAAAACTATGAAAACCTGGAGAGTCGAACTGACAGCAGGAGGAAGAAGATTATCTGAAGCAGAGATCCAAAGAGGGATTTTCCAAGGAGATGCTCTATCACCCTTACTATTCATAATTGCCATGATGCCACTAAACCACATACTCAGAAAATGCACAGCCGGATACAAACTCAGTAGATCACAGGAAAAAGTTAATCATTTAATGTACATGGACATCAAACTTTTTGCAAAAAATAAAAAAGAACTGGAAGCCCTAATACACATAGTTAGAATATACAGTCAGGACATAGGAATGGAATTTGGCATAGAAAATTGTACAATGCTTGTAATGAAAAGTGGCAAACGGCAGCTAGCTGAGGGAATGGAACTACCAAACAAGGATAAGATAAAAACGCTCGCAGAAAACGAAACCTACAAATACTTGGGAATCTTGGCGGCTGACACCATCAAACAAGCGGAAAGGAAAGAAAAAATTCAGAAAGAATATCTCAGGAGAACTAGAAAACTACTCGAGACAAAACTCAATAGCAGAAATCTTATCAAAGGAATAAATACCTGGGCTGCACCTCTCGTTAGATATTCCGGACCCTTTCTCAAATGGACCAGAGACGAACTTAAAAAAAATGGACCAAAGAACATGAAAACTAATGACAATGCATTAGGCATTACATCCCAGAGACGACGTTGACAGATTATATGTTTCAAGAAAAGAGGGAGGAAGAGGACTTGCCAGCATTGAAGACAGCGTTGACGCATCCAAACAACGACTCAAAGACTATATACAAAAACACGAAGGAGGACTCGTTACAGCAACCAGAAATGAAACTGAGAACACGATGAACAACACAATGACAATAACTAGGAAAGAAAAATGGGAAGGAAAATAACTTTATGGGCGTTTTAAACGACTAATAAACAATATCTCACACGACAAAACTTGGACCTGGCTAAGAAAAGGAAACTTTAAGAGAGAAACAGAATCTCTCCTAATAGCAGCACAAGACAGCGCCATAAGCACCAGTCATATTAAAGCGAGAATAGATAAGACTCAACAAAATAGCAAATGCAGGCTATGTGGTGACGGAGATGAAACCATCAATCATATAATAAGCGAATGCCACAAATTAGCACCGAAGGAGTATAAGGCGAGACACGACTGGGTCGGCAAGTTGATTCATTTGGAAATGTATCAGAAACTTAAATTTGACCATACTAACAAATGGTATATACACAACCCAGCACCTGTCCCAGAAAATGCCATGCATAAACTCCTATGGGACTTTAACATACAAACGGATCACCTAATCCCGGCCAGAAGACTGGATTTAATAATAATCAACAAAAAAAGAGAACTTGCAAAATAGTTGACTTTGCTGTCCCGGCTGACCACAGAATAAAACTGAAAGAATGTGAAAAGAGGGATAAGTACCTCGACCTTGCTAGGGAATTGAAAAAAACTGTGGAACATGCAGGTGACAATTATACTAATTGTAATTGGTGCGTTTGGAACAGTAACTAAAGCATTGCTAAAGGGACTGGAGGACTTGGAAGTTGGCAGACCAGTGGAGACCATCCAAACGACAGCATTGTTGAGAACGGCCAGAATACTAAGAAGAGTCCTGGAGACTTAAGGAGACTTGCTGTCTCTCAGACTCCAGTGAAAAACCATCGGCAAACGCTGATGTGAAAAGCTCTAATGAGTGAATAATAATAATAATAATAATAATGAAAACCTGGAGAGTGGAATTGGCAGCAGGAGGAAGAAGCTTAACAGAAGCAAAGATCCAAAGAGTTATTTTTCAAGGAGATGCTCTATCACCGTTACTATTCATAATTGCTACGATGCCATTTAACCACATACTCAGAAAATGCACTGCCGGATACAAAATAGTTGATGGCAAGAAAAGACCAATCACTTAACATACATGGATGACATCAAACTATTTGCAAAAATGAAAAAGAACTAGAAACTCTAATACACGCAGTTAAAATATAGAGTCAGGACAAATACTTGCGTATCTTGGTGGGTGACACCATCAATCAAGTGGAAATGAAAGACAAAATTCAAAAAGAATATCTCAGGAGAACTAGAAAACTACTCGAGACAAAACTGTCGAGCAGAAACCTTATCAAAGAAATAAATACCTGGGCTGTACCCCTCGCTAGATATTCGGAACCCTTTCTGAAATGGACCAGAGACGAACTTAAACAAATGGACCAAACAACAAGAAAACTAATGCCCATGCATAAGGCATTACACCCCAGAGACGACGTTGACAGACGATATGTATCAAGAAAAGAGGGAGGAAGAGGACTTACCAGCATTGAAGACAGCGTTAACGCATCGATACAACGACTCGAAGACTACATAGAAAAACACAAAGAAAGACTGATTACAGTTACCAGAAAGGATACTGACAACACGATGTAAACGGAATGGCAATAACTAGGAAACAAAAATGGGAAGAAAACAACTCTATGGGCGTTTTAAACGTCTAATAAACAACATATCACACGATAAAATCTGGACATGGCTAAGAAAAGGAAACTTTAAGAGAGAAACAGAATCTCTCCTAATAGCAGCACCAAACAACGCCATAAGAATCAGTCATATCAAAGCGAGAATAGATAAGACTCAACAAAATAGCAAATTTAGGTCTTGCGGTGATAGAGACGAAACGATCAATCACATAATCAGCGAGTGCAGAAAATTAGCACAGAAAAAGTCTTAGACTAGACACGACTGGGCGGGCAAGGTGATCCACTAGGAGATGAGCAAAAAATTTAAATGTAACCAAATGAACAAATGGTATATGCACAACCCAGCAGCTGTCCTGGTGAATGACACACACAAACCCCTATGAGACATACAGACGGATCGCCAAATCTCGGCCAGAAGACCAAACGTAATAATAATCAACAAAAAAAAAAGAGAATTTGAAAAATTGTCGACTTTGCTGTCCAGGCTGACCACAGAATAAAACTAAAATAATGTGAAAAAAGAGAATTGAAAAAAAACTGTGGAACATGAAAGTGACAATTATACCAATCGTGATTGGTGCTTTTGGGACAGTAACCAAAGGATTACTAAAGGGACTGGAGGATTTGGAAGTTGGTGGACGAGTGGAGACCATCCAAACTACAGCATTATTGAGATCGGCCAGAATACTGAGAAGAGTCCTGGAGACTTGAGGAGACTTACTGTAACTCAAACTCCAGTGAAAGACCATCAGCGTGAAAAATTCTACTGAGTAAATAATAATAATAATAATAATAATAATAGGTTATGTGATGATAGAAACGAAACGATTAATCACGTAATAAGCGAATGAAGCAAACTTGCGCAAAAAGAGTACAAGACTAGATACGACTGGTTAGAGAAGTTGATTCATTTGGAATTGTGCAAGAAATTGAAATTTGACCATACTACCAAATGATATATGCACAAACCAGAATCCATCCTGGAGGATAACACTTGTTGCATATTGACCTCGGACCCGGCCAAGCTGTCAAAATAGGAAATGCACTTGTTTAAATAACAGGTGCATCCGGTCGAGGAATACCAGGATATAAACTTGACCGTGGACGGGTTGAATTGAGTGCGATTTGTGACGCCTACAAGAAGAAGGTAGGCGTAGAACAATTAAAACTCGGTGCACAGGAAGTTCAATTAGTTGGGGATCAGACCAGTTGGAGAGAAGACGCTGGAATGAGGAACATGTCCCAGAGAAGCTGGGACCCCAGGCCCCCGGTTGAGCAGCCCAGGAGAACGGCAAAGAAACGCTGTTATGGCCATAAGAGTGGGGTCAGTATGTTGCAGTTCTGTTTGGTCTCCAACTCACCCCTCTCACAGTAAAACCTTTCGTAACCCTTTCGAACCCTTTCAATAAAGTGAGAGGTATATTTTTCTTAGGAACTGTGTCGCTCGTCTTTATTGTGTCGTCATTATGATTCTGCATGCATCTGCATATGAGTATGTGTAGTTGTTCATGGCTATACAACACACTCACAAAATTCTCTGGGATCTTCAGATATGAGCAGATAATCTAATCCCGGTCAGATGATCAGACCTAATAATAATAATATTAATGATAAAGAAAAAAAAAGAGAAATTGCCAAATAGTGGACTTTGCCGTCCCGATAGATCAGAGAGTGAAACTCAAAGAACACGAAACGAGAGTCATAAACCTGACTAGTGACCTGAAAAAACTATGGAACATGAACATGACAGTGATACCAATTTTAATTGATGTGCTCGGAACGGTCCCCAAAGACTTGGTAAAGGGAGGGGAAGAGTGGGAAATCGGATAACTACAGCATTGTTAAGATCGGCGATAATTCTGAGAAGGGTCCAAGAGACTTAAGGAAACTTTCTGTCACTCAACCTTCAATGCAAGACCATCAGCTAATGCTGGTAGGAAAAATTCGTGAGAAATAATAATAATAATAATAATAATAATAATAATAATAATAATTTGTTTATATCAGTCGAATGATCCGAGTATATGGGCGGATATCAAGGTGTGAATTCTCTTCCCCTTGCGCATGACGTCCTGCCCGTGCTGTGCTCACCCCATCATAGTTTCCTTTTACCCTAATTATAACTCGTCAACACAGCGCCATTAATACCTTCACTGCTGCCACCAAAGGGAAATAGCCGTGGCTATGATGGCGACAACAAGTGAATGGCTAACATGGAATGGGAGAAGGCGACATGAGAAGGAATATGCGTAAAAAAAGCGAATTTAGATCAATAGAAAAAGATAATTCAGGTCGGTAATGTTGTTTTAATCAGACCAAAATGACGCTCTCTTTAAAGAGGAGACGAAAAAGTATTCAGGTCAGACGGTTCAACCATGTTCCATTAGAGTCTATGCAGCTTTTTTCCTCCAATCAGATTTGTCTGAAAAAGGATGTGAACGTGCTATAATATTATCTGGATTTTATTTATTAGAAAAAATATTTGAAAGACGAATATTAATCATGGTTAACAATGCTTAATCTTATAGAAAGCTGTCAAACATTAAGCACCCAAACTACTTTTCTATGGCACTCAGCAAGACAATTTTCACGATAAATATTTTCCTAAAACTTGGTGATTTGTACGTAACCCTCGAATATGTTTTTCCTCAGAGAAGGATAAAATGCACTTTTATATTTCAGTCACTTTCAATTTAAGATCAAAAACGGGTAAGTAGAGGTTATTCAATTATATATATATACAAAAACTACATCGAATTATTTCAAAGACCTATTGCGATGGAGGGTTAACTGATATTATTGAAAATTAACGCATAAAACAGGAAATTGTATTGGCATGGGAAAGGTATACCTGAGATGAAAGACAACACCCACAACTGGAAAATCAAAGAAAATGTTGGTGAGAGGATTATTGAATAAACAAAATTCACATCTGCTATTTTTGTAAATATGATAAACCTTTTAATTTTGCTTTGTTTTCACTGTTCTAACAATATTTATAATAGAAATGAAATACGATAATATAGAAATTATTCAAAAGTGAAAATGAAATTAAAGAAAATTTTCCCCTTAGATTTTGTGATTATTTATTCTTGCCTTTTACTTTTATATGCGTATTTATATTACAGAAAAGAAATATCAGTCAGTTGTATTATAGATTATCATTATAATTGGTGGAAATGACGTCCTCACCTGTCTCACTTTTGGCCCGCTCAGTTTCTACCTCCGGTTGTTATGAGCTTTTTGTGACCTTTAATCAAATACAAATAAAATCAAATATTCTAACAAATTTATTTATCAGTCTCTATCATCATTATCATACAGGCAAGTACAGATTTCTTTGACTCACTCTCGTCATCCATCCCTATCAGCCAGCTCTCTTGGTGAGTCATCTAGACAAGATCCAGTGTCCGCATAGAGGAGGTGAATGAAAATTTTTTCTGGTTGACTAACACTGGTGTGTCCATATGTAGGAGTCCATTGCAGAACATCGCTTATGAGTTCGTCCTTACTTCTCCCGGAGTCTCTTGCATGCCTTGCAAGTCATACTTGGATGGTTTGTGAGATGGGATATAAGAAGCTGAATAACTGCTATTTTATGGGGACCTGCTTCTATAATTTGTTCAAAATATGACACATCATTCTTGTATAGTTCTCATCTGGATTTTCCTTCAAGCCTTTTGGTAGAGGCCAAGTGGTGCATTCTTACAGTAATACTTACACGATTACAAACTGGAAGGATTCTTATTTTATTTTATCAGATTTCTATATGGTCAAGGGGGTGTCCTCGTGGTGTAATGGTTAAAGCGATGGACTGCATAATCGTAGTAAGCGAGTTCGTACTCCACTTACGTTATTACGTTCACCTTCGGGCAAATACCCTTGAGAAAGGTATGAACCACCTTACCCTCCCAGCGATGGGTCAAAATGTACCACTACGGTTCTTCTATGAGAATGGCTTTGGCATTACATAACCTACAAAGGTTGATATGCCATTAAACAAAGAAACAAAACCAAACCAAACTAAACCGTATGGTCAATAGGGTAGGTTGATTTTTCACTTTTTTTTAAATATCAAAAAGAATAATCCACTGAAAGTTGTGTATATACCTATTAAATACTCATACCAAAAATTAGAACTGAATATTCAACGGTTTTTTGCTAATTTGGCATGAAAGATTTTGAATAAACACGTACTGAAAAGTCCTTGATTTTTCCAGATTTGGCCTAAATATTGATGTAAAAACCAAACAATTTCAGTATTTGAATTAGGAAATCTTTTTTTATTTTATGGAAATATAATAAATAAATTATAAAAAAAACTTCAAATTGAAAATTGAACCCCTACCCCACCCTGCTTTACCTAAAATGCTATTATTCAAGCAGTAATATTCAAATATATTGAAAAAAAACTTTTTCCTGATATGAATTGAAATACAACAAATAAACAAATATGGAAAAACAAATAACTGTTTAATAATTTTTAATATATGGAATCAAATAGAGCCCTTAGATGAAAACGCTGGTCTCAATTGTTGGCACAAAACTTTTGCAAGTATGTGCTGGGCCTTGCTTCAAAGCCATACACGGATTGAGAAGCCTCCGTTACTAACTTAACTGCCCGTTCCACACCTTGGGAATGTGAAGGGAAATCTGGCAAGTTAATTTTTTCACCAGTTAACAATGAATTCTGTAATTCATCGTCAGAAAAGTCTAGTGTGTGTGGTGGCTCACAGACTACATTTACTGACAAATCAATTAAATCCGTCCAGTGCACAGCTTTAAAGTTGATCATTGGGATCTTTTAAAATTTTTTCTTGACTGGCTTCCCTCTTCTGAAAGAATATAAAAAATAATTTGAGTTTAATTTTTAAATGCAATTTGTTCTGCTTTAATAATATTTGGTGAAATCAGATGTAATCTTTAAAATGTTTCAATAAATTGGCACAAGTACTTCAACCAGTTTTGTATGAATAAATATAAACGTACCTAATGGCCAAAATTCTTTTTGTACCCTCTTCTCTCACTTCAGGTTCATCAAATTTCACCACTGAAAATAAAACATTCTCCAGAAGTAATGCCAAGGCATTATACTGGAGGTTTTTTAATGTAATCCTTTGAACCTCAATTGGTTTCTTTCGTATCCTGTCAATCATATTGTAAATATAAATTTGCTGGTGATGGAACTTGTTACTTTTTTTTTTATATCAAACCAACAAATAGCATAAACATTCACAATAAAATTTATCAAACTAAATAGTTTGGTCGAAAGATTCTGTGGATATGCCCCACGAGTCCATAGGCACATGAGCCTGATGGCCAAAGTTAACCACCTTGCCTGGTTTAATGGACCAATTTCCCACGATGCAAATCTAGGGTCCACTTTACCTCTAGAAATACCAACTGTATATTCATAGAGTAGTATTTGGTCACTACTAAGGCTATCCATATCTTTCATTCCAAAATGAAACTCCAGGGGATTCTCAACAGCTGAAAAGGATTTTGGGGGTAAATTATGGCAATCATTTGCACATAATTTACCCAATGGACCATTGAATGTAGTGTGGCTTTTTGTGGTGCCATCTAAATGTTTGAATAGAGCTCTAAATGGAAGTTCATTTTGATGTAAGGAGCAACCAATTGTGTGAAGATTTATTTTCATTTTTTTTTCTAAAAGTGTAACAAGTCCACCTTCACAGCCTGTATTTGTATTCGTGTTGTCAACAAGAACAGCCTTAATAGTGTACCAGTTGCACTAATATCAGGAAGAACCCTGTGAGTCAAATATATCCTCTCATTTGGTGTCTCTTTTGTGATTGTCAAGTGGTGTTCAGGTCCTTTGGCCTTTTTCAGAATTTTACTTCCATTATCCTCCATTGATTCCTTGTAGTGTAGTGTGTCTTTTTCCTCCCATCAACTCCTATACAAAGAAGATTCTCCACATTTTCATTATGCTTTTCATAGGCATTTGTTTTCACTTTAGCCTTTGCTCTATTTTACATTTATCCATATGGATATTTTTTATATCTATATTAGGGATAAGAAGGCCCATAGCCCTCAAATCCAAGAGCAAGGCATGGGCAAGGCTGGCTCCAAGATTAGAAGATATATCACCCCTAACTAACTCAAGAGCATACCTTGGAATTTTTGTGAGGTTATAAGGCACTTGGAGAGGACTATCTAGCTGTTTATAATCCTCTGTTTCATCACTTGGAGAAGATGAGTAAGAATGGGAAGAATCACCTTGAACATATAATGTTGAAGCTATTGGTGGAGATATCTTCATACCTTTTTGTTGGCTTTTTTGTCAGAGGACAAGTGCAGATGATGTGCTTAGTCTGGCAATTTTCTTTGGTGTATTTGACATTAATATTGTCACAACTTAAAATTGACAGGTTGCACGAACATGATGATATATCAAAAAATGTATCCAACTTTTCCTTCCAGAATTTTGTTTGGCCAGCAGGTAGATGTTTCCTACTTATTTGCTTTGCCTTCTGAAAGCATAGAATTTTCACCTTGTTGAAAACACTAATTTCCTTTAACAAAGGCAAACGAGGGTTGACAGCCTTCCAAATATCTATCACGTCCTTTGTTATTAATTTAGAAATACCTAAACAAGAAAGGTGGGGATAAGTGTTCATTAAAAAATAGCTGTATTGAATTATTTTTCGACAAGTTCGTGGCTCAGTTTTATCCAATGGTGATGGTAAACCTGAAAATTTAATTGCACCTTTACTTCGAGTGGAAACTCCAGTGTTTTTTCCTGCCATTTTTTAATCAATATATCTGTAAAAAGAATATATATATATATATATATATATATATATATATATATATATATATATATATATATATATATATATATTGTCTGAAAATTCACGAAGATTTTTTAAACAAATTGTAAATAAATTTCGAAATTCATTAAAAAAAAGTAATAATGTTTACTTACCAAACAACAGTATTGTACTGTTTAGTTCCAAAATTAACTCGTAAACCGACTTTTCACTTAAAAAAAAACTAAATTTTAAAATATAAATAAATTATAAAATGTTTAAATATTTTGATAGTATGTCTACTTTGCGAAATATATATATTTGCGTTAATTATAAGGGTAAAAAACATAAACAAACCGAAGTATTCCGGAGAGATATTTACCACTGGTGAAAGCCGAAAAAATATCCAGTAAATAAAACGAGGTTTAGTAAGTCGTTATTTGTATTTTAAAGTATATATTTTAACATATTTTATTTTTGTTTTTGGTCATTTAATTAAACATAATATGAAAATGGATAATAAACTTTAAAATATCAATTATTTAATAAATTTTATTATTTAATTTTCCTTTAGTCTCAGTTTTAATTTTATGGATACAGGTTTCCAGCGTCACCGATATCACGACTAAAATCACAAAATATAATGTCTTTAAATGCGATTTCGCAAAAAAATACAAAATTTTGGAAAAAAATAATTCGTGGGGTAATTTCTGATGTTATCTTGCAACTTTCACCGCGTTATTCTTTTTACAGTTCCAAAATCGACCTACCCTAATGGTCAATAACCTGTCAATCACAGTCCATGCTTAGCCTATGTGTATGTTGACATTGCTTTCAGTTGAGGAGATATTGGTTGCGAGGTATATGAAAAAATCTACTAATTTCAGAGGTTTGCTATTCAATGAGCAGATAGCTCTATCTTGATTAAAACTCATGAACTCTTGCTTGCTCTGTGCTCTGCAGCAGAGATTCTGATGAGGTAGATGTATTTACGAGAAGCACTAGATCATCTGTGTAGTCTGAATCCATGCTAGCTTCGGCGGGATATAATCTGCCTCATCTTTTTTTAGTGTGAAACCATTTTCTTTCTTTTGACATCGTCGTAGAACTTAGCGCAAAACCAATTTTTACACCAACTATAGATTCTAATAAGAACGAAAAAGATACACACGAAAAAGATAAGGTATTGTAAAAGAGAAACTTATCATAAAATAATGTACGTATTGTATTTCTTGGGTGGAAATTCTGTTTGAGTCGATTTCTTTAAAACATGTCTTCTTACTGAGAGATTACCATTGAGTTACATCGGCGTTTTGTTTGTAGTGAGTTTTGTTTTGTGATCTTCGAACCTGATCCCGTTCTTGTTTCGAGACCTTGATTAATTCTAATGACTTTTTTAACAAGATAAAAAAAAATTAAAAGCCAACAGAGATACGATAATTATACGACTAAGAGATGTGAAGCCAAGTTTCCTTTTTTATTTTCATTTTTTTACTCTATTTTTCATCAGACGACAGCTGACTCATCTCTTTTAAAAACTTCACCACGACAAAAGAACATGACCAATCTTGTTTTCGGTAAACAAATTGAAACACGTCAACATGACACGCGAGGTTAAATATGTAGCTTCACTGAGCCGAAGCGATTCAGACCGCCTTTCAGTTGGTATTTCACTAAGTTCATAAGAAAAGAGAGAGAAAGTTGGTGGTGGTATATTCTTTATCTGTCAGTGTTCAAACCTGGGTAAAATTTTTCCTCTTCAATGTGTGTATCTAGGGATTTACCCAACCCCTCTACCTAGACAGGATGGGACACAAGGTCATTTTTAAGCGGAATAAAGTTGGTTTGAATTCAGGCTTTTCCTTCACTCAGACTGGTTGCTTTACCAAGGCTAAAGAACCCCTTTTGCCTTACTATTTATCCATTTTTGGAGGAGGAACGGTTGGACAAATCCCTTTTTAAGGGCATTAATGCGAGGTGAAACAGCTTCGTTGAGAATATGCACACGGGTTGACCTTTCCATTTCCCACAACGTTCATAAAAAAGGGATATTTATATGCTTTAGCGGTCACAGTTCAAAGCTGAGAAAACATTTTTATTTCGAATGTTGATTTTCAAAGAAAGTTGGCCATCTTTATTTGAAAGGTTGTCTCAGCAAAGTTTTCTTAATCGCATGAAGACTTTGTACCGACGAAGTTCAACGAATACACTCACACAAAGTTTGAGATGATGTTGAAAAATTCAGCAAATCTTTTCATGTTGAAATGTGTGTATTAAGAATGCTGCGAGCAATATTGAACAGGTCCTGGCGGCAACACGCCATAAAACAGCAGCAGTACGGCCACCTACCACCCATCACGAAAACTATCCAAATTAGACGAACCATACATGCAGGACACTGCTGGAGAAGTAGAGACGAGCTCATAAGTGATGTACTCCTATGGACCGCTTCACATGGCCGAGCAAAAGCAGCGCGACCAGCTCGAACCTACATACAGCAGCTCTGTGGGGATACGGGGTGTAGCCCTGAGGACCTGCCGGAATCGATAAACGATAAGGAGAGGTGGCGAGAAAGTGTCAGGAATATCCATGCTGATGGCACGACAAGATGATGATGATGATGACGCATTATTTATTGAATGATAGAAAATTGACTGAGAGATTTTGTGATGAGCTAAACTGTTCGGTTGGGTAATGTTTTTTATAATTGCTCTATTTTGTGTAAATTTTTTTAGATGAAGCTTAATAGTTTTTCTCGCTTAGAATATTTGGACAATGATCTTCATCTTCCTTGTTATACTCACAACGTTTCAGCCGATTTGTCCTTCGGCCTTCTTCAGGTGTTTTATGTCGAATTTGGGAGCCTACACAGAACCTCGAATTAAACCATTTATTTAATCAACGAGGTGGGGGGGTAGATTGTTCTGATTCTGCTAATCATAACCGGATGAAAATATTAAGCTACAGGTAAGAATAACAAGAAATACTTATAATGTATTCCTCGTTATTCCTAACTGTTGTTGGGATTGAACCTGCAAACTCCAGAAGCACTTCTCAACCAAACAACTTATCCACTGCTCCATGTAGAGGAAAAAGCGTGTCAAAACAATAGTCTAAATACACCCAACGATAAAAATTGCTCTATTTTGTACAAGGACAACTTTTATTTTCATATATGACTCACATTTATTTCATCTTATTTTCTGTGGCTTTTTATAAGCCTCAAGGGACACTTGGACCCACATCTCTTATCCTTTGCTCTTCTTCCTTGATAGTTTATTGATTAGGTTATACATACCAATTTCTCTGATCGCCAAATCTGAAACAAAAAAAGAACACAACATGGGACCCCTATGTATTGAGACACCCTGTATTTTGTTGATAACGGTATTGCTGGTACGGAGGAATATTCGGGGCTCTTTTTCTTTTTCATCCTTCGACAACATGTTGTTGGAGTTTATCAGAACTTCCGCGCTCATCGGATCAGTGCTCATCTGATCTTCTGCAAATCAATATACAATAATTTATGTTTTCTATAATACTTAGGGAAGAGAAAGGTTATCACATTGTAAGTGAGCACAGTTTTTATTCTGGAGAAGCAATAAAAAGTATATCTGACTTGATCAAGAGTGTGGTTGGCAGAGGATCATATCTGGCTACGGGGAGGATGCGTGCGAACGGACCAAGTTGAATTATAATATAGATCATTTTGTTGCTTTTTAAATGATTTGGCAATACTTAATCATGTATTAAGATATATAAAAAAAGTTTGAACTATTAAAAGTAAAAGTCATGTCAGATATGTGCTGATAAGAAACTGGACAAGAGATGTTTTATTGGATATACATCGACTGCAATTAACACAGTGGACTGGGTAATCCAATCCACTTTTGAAATACAAATCAGAGAGGGAATGAAAAAATATTGGAGACAGAGTTGATATGATTATCAACAAACATATCACCCGTTTCTTTGTAACTTTTGGAACTAGCTTGAGTAAATCGTATGTCAAGTGAACAGATCAAGAATAAAAGTCGAACAAAACAGTTATTATTAATGAACGTGTCAGTTTATCAAGGTTTCAATAAATTCATCTCAAGACATTGCAAAAAATAAAAGATAAAATAAGAAACAAATAATAAATCAAATAATAGTTGATAATTTATTTAGATATTTATTGAAATGAGTGAAATTTTCCACATTTTTTTAAAAGAAGGATTTATATCCCAACTAATACTCAGCCTTTGGACGGCCATAAAGAAAAAGAAACAAAGAATAAGTAAAGGAATGGTGATTATATATATATATATATATATATATATATATATATATATATGTGTGTGTGTGTGTGTGTGTGTGTGTGTGTGTGAGAGAGAGAGAGAGAGAGAGACGCGGTAAAACAGAGGAAGCAAACTAACCACTAAAACGTGAAGAAAAAATAAAACAGTTTTAAAAGAGTGATAGACTGAGAGTGATAGGGAAGAGAAAGAAACGTAAGAGACGGAAGAGTAAGAAGAGAAAGAGAGAGAGAGAGGGGGATTCTTTGTTTAATGGCATATCGACCTTCGTAGGTTATTCAATGCCAAATACATCCCTATAAATGAATACTAGTGGTACTATTAACCCATGAGTGTGTGTGGGGGAGATAAGAGGGTTCATACATTTTACAATGGGCATTAGTCTACAAGGGAACGTAATAGAATGACTGGGGTTCGAACTTGCTTACAGTGGAGTAGCATTCTAGCACGTAAACCTCTAGACCCAGAAAGAGAAAGAAAGGGAGTGAGAAGAAAGAGAGAGAGACAGAGAAAGAGTATCCATATATATATATATCTATAGTCATTCACAGACAGATCTGTTTCGTTCTATCAGAACTCATCAGTGTGACTAGACAGTATCTCCCCGTAGCTGGGATCGAAACCCGGTTGATTCAAACGCCAAGCCAGAGCTTCTAACCATTTAGCCACGAGGAGATATTAGCTACGAAGTAAATTTTAAACGGTTATGAATCACAATTACTATTGTTTACATACATCCGTTCAAACGGCCGCCGAGATCTCAATTCAAATACGAAGAGACTTGCAATAGGCGCTAATGGCAACACGATTACTTCTTCGCTAGAGAACTCGACCCTATATATATATATATATATATATATATATTCTTTCACAAAGTAAAAAAAAGAAATGAATCTGTAAATTTCACAAATATTGGTTGTTTGCAATACAAACTTAAAATACTTTGTATTGATAGATATATGTATACACTCTTTATGGTATGCAATCTTTTTCACTCCTGAACATATCAAAACCATCAAGCCATCTTATGTGCCGGTTATAATTTTGCTTTTTATCTCGAGGGATTCCCGTTGTGAGTCGTCATATTGGTCATTTGGTTGATATTCTTCTTATATGACTTTCTCATTTTCTCTTACGTTTGCTAATGTTATAGTAAGTTGTTGTTGTCTCCCTCTTGTCGAGGGTGACCAGAAGGCTCCCTTTTCAATAGCTACTACACCGAGATGTAGGGGAGGGCGTAACTCCTTTCCCTGGATTGCTCCACTTTACCCTTGATATGTACCTTATATTGCTGAGTGTTAAGCAAGGAGGTATCAAGTACCATTTTTCGAGTCTTTGGTATGACACGACCGGGGACTGAACCCAGGTCTCCCGGACCATTGGCGAACACACTACCCATTAGGCCAATGAGCCGGTTTAACCCTTCACACACCAAACTACTAAAACATACAAAACACAGACCCACAGATATCGACACTGTAGAAGAAAATAACAGCTACTGGATATTGATTCTACAACGGTCCGTGTCAAACTGAGAAAATCATGGCTTCTGCGCATAGGCTCCGCACATAGTCTATCCAAAATCCCCAGAAAATTCCCAGTTATAAAAAATGTCTATTTTTCAACCAATCATATTTTTTTCCACAAGTAACATTTTCTGGAGCCGGTGTTTGAAATCAGGAACACATAAATAGGCCAAACAGAGGTCACCCGCCAGATGAATTTTCGGCCGTCCCGAGAGCGTCACCCGATAACACCATCCGACCAGATCAAAGAAACCGCTCGTCGCCGAATAGACAACCCCACCCGCCAGCCGGCCAGATATTTAATCCGCTTGTTTATTTTATTTATTCAATAAACAAAATAAACTAAATCTTCTCGTCAGTCTTATTTTTCTTGCAACCAACACGTTTGTATATAACACTAATAGCTTTTACCTTATCACTCACACTTGGTTGTCTTGTTTTGCTATCTTTTCAATTAAGTTCCTTGTCTCAACTCTGATGATTGGAAATATTTCTCAATGTTAATTTTAACGTAATGTTCTTGTTCTTAAGCTTTAGTTCATAAAAAATACACCCGTAACTATTTAAAAAAAAAAATGGTAATTTTCTTCTTAACTAAAGATACCAAGATTCTATTATTTCTTGTGGAACATTATACAATCCAAATAATTATTATTTGGTATTATTGATTATCAAACTAGGTAATATTGAAACAGTGTAGCCAACAATAAGATTGTAAAATCTGAGAAACCAAAAATGAAAAGTCTAGTTATCTTTGGACTTGTACATGACAACCAAAGATGAGAGAGAGAGAGAGAGAGAGAGAGAGAGAGTATGTGCTGTCGCAGCGTTTCATATTTCCCGATACAGAGGAAATATTTCGGAGTTTTTACACAAGAAAGAGGCATTTTTTAGGTGTGTTGCCTTAAAATCTAGTTACAGATGTAAAATGTTGTTGAAATATTTATAAAGAATATACCAGTAAACCTTTCAAAACATTTCTGTCAGTCATAATGATATTTTATCTTAAATTAGCATCTACCCGTGCTTGAAAGCCATTTTAAAGATTGCACCATAACTTTGATAATAAATTTGCACATACCATTTTTAGTATTAATTTTTCGATAAAACTGTCAACTTCAAAACACTATATCTTTTCAACAAAAATGATAGAAACAAAATTTTTAAAAAAGTATGTTTGCCCCAAAATATAAGATTAAGAATATGCCCATTTCTTTTAACTCTAAAAAATCTTCAAAAATTGCCAGCGTATAACCGGAGCCAACGATAAGCATTTGAAATTATCAAACACTTCAAATCCATTTCGACGATGAAGAGGCACAAAAAAACTTCTTTCGTCAATATGTTTTCGACTAAAACATTGTATCATTGGGGATTCATATATTGCATTTTCATGAATACCAATTATAATTTCTGCGGTGAGAATTTTATATATTTAATTTGGAAGTTGCAGTTTTAACGTCAACGAAATTCGATTCTATTTACTGATTATGTTCATTGGTCTTTAAAATCATTATTAGGTCACCAGGTATATTCTCAGTAGGCTCACCTGATTAACAGGTATTATGTTTCTCACAACGCCGAAATGTCTTCGACTTATCAGCCATAAGCATTTTAAAATCGCAAAAATAAATTAATTCAGCGATCAATTTGTTCTTATTTTTCTCATTTTTAAAATACTTTGCAACTGAATTGGCGTTGAAGTAACTTGCACTAAAAATTTGATGATATCATTTTACAGCCGAATCCATTTTTATACCTCAGTGAGAAACACTATCAGCCAGTCTGAGACTGGAAAACGATAACAACTATGAATAATCTAAATACCGTTGTTTGTTTTTTCGCTTTTTTAAATTTAAAGTGTCATTTTATATTATTTATCATAGAAGCTTACTTGATAACTCTGGAGACCAAATTCTCTTTATATAATTAACTAATATTGAATCATCTGATCACAAGTTAAGATAACAAAGACAAAGAGTCAACTGCACTTGGTGACCGTCAGTTCCTCGCCTATATGATCATTAGACCAAGTAGTTCAGGCATAGTCGATCTCCCTTAACATATTGTTGCGTGAAGCATGATGGGAAGAAGGATCTAGTTTGTAGGAAATTCGGGGAAGAATTCGGTCAAGTTTATACTGCCCACTTATTTATGCGGCTATATTGTATTGGTTTTTTTATTTGTTTACTTGTTCACTTTATTTTGTTGTTTATCGCTTAAAGTTTTTTTTTAATTAATTTCTACTATCATCGTTGTAATTGTGGTGGTTATTATTATTATTATTATTATTATTATTATTATTATTATTATTATTATTATTATTCCTTTGAGAGTTTTTCAGACCAGCGTTAGACGATGGTTTTCCACTGGAACCTGAGTGACAGCAAGTCTCTTCAATTCTCCCGGATTCTTCTTAGTATTATCACTGATCTCAACAATGCCATCATTTGGATGGTCTCCACCCGTCCTCTTATTTCCAAGTCCACCAGACCCTATAGCAATTCTTTGGTGACGGCACCGAGCGCGCTGAATACAACTGGTATCACCGTCACTTTCATGTTCCATAGTTTTTTTCAGTTCTCTAGCAAGGTCTACGTACTAATCTCTCTTTTTGCTTTCCTTCAGTTTTATTCTGTAGTTAGGCGGAACGGTAAAGTCCACACTTCAGCAGGTCCTCTTTTCTTTGATGACTATCACTAGGTCTGGTTGTCTGGTCGAGATTTGATGATCTGTTTGTATCTCCAAATCCCAGAGAAGCTTGTATGTCTTATTTTCTTGGATGGATTCAGTTTCTCTCTTAAGATTTTCCTTTGTTAGCCATGTCCAAGTTTTCTTGTGTGAGATTTGGCTTGTTTGTTGTTTGAAAAGTTCCACACATTTGTTTATTATTATCATTATTATCCTTATTATTATTATTATTATTATTATTATTATTATTATTATTATTATTTCACTCTGGGCGAGTTTTCCCAGGAGGACTTTCATTGGATTTTAAGTGATATTGTTATTATCTATTTATTCGTTTCGTTGTCTTGTTTTATTTGTCTTTTGGAGTCATTAGTTTTCAAGTGACTTGGTGGAATCTGTTTTTAAGCCTACAATTATAATCAGAACTCATACCGTAATAATATTTATAATTAAACTGGCTTGTCGTCAAGATCTGCTGAAAGGACCGTTACCCGATAGATAACTGAAGTTAAGTCGTGATTATTCGGTTCGGTTCTTTGTGAGTGATCATTTAGTGATAGCAGATATCGTATGCATGAGAAATGTTTTGCAAATTAACAGTTTCTTTGTATTAAAGCGAGCTTGGAGTAAGAATTCCTGCCGACTACAAATGGATTTTTATGATTACAAAATAAAAAAACCCAAAAAAAACTTTCTTAATGAAAATTTAGCCCTCATAAAATAATTAAAAGAAAAACTTATCCTTGATAAAAATCTAAAAAAAGAAATTTAACCCGTATAAGACTTTTGAAATAGTTAGCTCTCGGGAAAAGCAAACAAATTTTTTTAGAATAATATGTATGTTGAATTAGAAATTTCAAAAGGTTCTCGATTTCAAACCGTTTAAATTCCTTTAGTGTTGTTTTTTTCTTTCTAGAATATTTTGTGTTGTCTTCTTTTTACAAGTTTTATCATAACATTTTGTTATTTGTTACCTCGTTTTATCTCTCCAACGTTTTATTTTACTTTTATTTTCCCTTCATTTCATTTCTTTTTGTCAATCCTTTATTCTTTCATACTTAGTTTTTTTGTTGACCATCGTTCCCCCATCTTTCAGCTGCTTTGTCTCTTGTGTTCTTCTGGCCATTATATGGATTCAGCCAAGAAATGTTCTTTCGATTCGTTTCCCTTCTGGTTTCCAATTCTTATTGAATTGAAAAAGTTATTCTTTTTTTTTCTCTCTCTTTCTCCTAAAAGTCCTCTGCCTTAAATTTCGTTTCAATCTTGTTTGATTCACTTCAATTAGCTACCTCCAAGAGCGTTAAACTTTTTTTTACTTCAAGTATTTAAATATCTTAATATCTTCTTTGAAGTTAGAGTTAGATTTTAAATACAAAAAAAACCCCCTCAAATGTGCATTAAATTAAGGAAAATATTTTTTAAATTTATTTTTAAAATTTTTAAAACGTTTGGTTGCCATAGAAATTCTACGTCATTTTCAACATTTTTACTGAAAATTTTAAAAGAAAGAAAGAAAGAAAAAAGAAGCACTGAACGTATCCGTAGCAGGATTTATGTACCAGTTTCCATGTACTAAATATTTTAAAATTTAATACTCGGTACAGGAATAGAAACTGTGGCCAAAAAAGATAATATGAAGCCAAGTCATAAATGAAACTTATGCGGTCGTTTGTATGGCTGCTAAAAATGAACTACTTTGATAAGGTTTTGTAATTAAATCCAAATTCTCTTTTGATTGGTTTCTTCATCTTCCGAACTGATTCGAACTTTGATAAATTATTTGATGGTATCTAATCGACATACGATTATTTTTATGGAGTAAACAGTAACCTTTCGTAAAATTCAATTAGGAGTTTAACCAGATCATAAATATGAGAGACATTCAATAAATGTAGGAAGTTTTTTGACTTTTTCTTCCGTTAGAAACTCACTGACTCTCCAGTTAAGAAAAAATTTCCGGGCGCAGCGGTCAGTGAAGAAGATCGTGCTGATAGTCTTCTGTTATATAAAAGGAGCAACCCCTATTAATTTCCTTGAAAAATGTGTAACTATTAACAGTGCTTCCTGTTGCCAAACTCAAGCAAAATTCACTTAATATATTGAATGACCCTCGTAAAATTTCCCGATACTCGTGACTCGTTATTTATCGTAATTGGTAAAATTTCTTTCGTTATATAAAAACTGGTCCTTTAAAAAATAAAATAAACAATAACTTGGGTATCATAGAAATAAAAAATGAACCTTCTTTATGACTTGGGTCAATTATTAAAGTATTCCATTTTTAAATTTATAGAAACTTTGTGATTCTTAATTATTTCTTTAAAGAATCTAATAGAAATTCAAATATGTCCGTCCAAGTTTTCCTAATATATTTTCATCTACTGGGTTGAATTTCTTTGGTATAACACGCGCTGATAAGAGACACAGAGAAAGAGTGATTTTAAAAGAACGAAAGAATATAGGAATTATAAAGTTTAACCATTTTATAAAAAAGAGAAAAGACATGTCAAAGTATTTGCCTTGTTCGCCCCCACCCAATCTATTGTCGGCCGGGCTTAAAATAGACTCTTTCCCAATGCAAAAGGGGTGGGACCTCCTTCCATAAAAAAAAAAAAAACTGTATCTGATGGCGGGGCTCCAGTTCTGGAGATCTGGGGATTGTTGTGTTCGATTTCATGGCCATTACTCCCAGCCCCACTCTCAGTGCTCGTACTTATTAGAGTCCCATTAATCGGTCAAAAGGATATATATTTGACAGGACCGTATGTAAAAAAAAACAACTCAAAAAGAGAACTACTTAAAAAATGTAAATAGAACATGATTCCTTAACCTCAAGCCATGAAATAATAATTGGCGCGTTGACATATCTTTCTATATAAGCAGGTTCGACATAAAGACGTATTTATGAGCGAAGACCTTTCCACGTCCAGGTAAGCAGAGTCAAATATTGTCGAGTCACAGGACATCTCCATTTTGGGAGCACCAAGGCATCGGGGACTTGATTCAGCCTCTTTTAAACGACAGTTTATTGAGTCATTCATTTTCATATTTGATGAAATAAAGGCGAATAATGTGCATTAAAGACAATAAATAGGTCAACACTTTCAAATATCATCAGAGATATCGTTTCATTGAGTTTCATTATTTAGTTTCGTTTCTTTGTTTTATGGCATATCAACCTTTTTGGATTATTTGATGTCAACGCCATCTTTATTGAAAGATAATAGCCGTAATACTTAACCTATAGCTGGGCGAGGGGGATAAGGGGGTTCAAAATTGTTCCTAGTATATTAGTCGGATAGTGAACGGAAGAATACAACTTGAGTTCCAACTCACCTATCATGATGTTGTAATCCAGCTCGTTCACCACAACGTCATGGGGATTTCCACCACAAGTTTGATCATTCCTATTTTTTTACCGAAAATATTTTTCTAGTTCTTTGATGTATATTTTCGTAAATTTAAAAAAAAAAAAAAGAAAGAAAAACTTTTCTCTTCTTTCTGATCAATTAGACCTTGAAATGACCGTAAGATTTTGAACATCTCATTGAGAAACCATATCACAAATGAGGCGGTCATGAAAAATATAATTATAGCCATTGGTCACATATCAGTCCGAAGAAAAGAAAATTGATGTGGTATGGACATGGGACCAGATCACCAGGCCAGGTAAAAACTAACCTGCAAGACACAGTGCCAGGAGGAAGATGAAGAAACAGACAGAAGAGAAGTGAGATGAAAACATCCGCAAATTTTTGTTATGTACAAATAAAAATAAAAATTGATCCCACATACAAATAAAAAAGAATTATCCTTCTTAAAAAAATCTTTAAAAATAGAAATAAAAGCCTAATGAATTTATTAAATACAAACCTAGAGAGTTTCTATAGCAACAGAGCTTAAGTTTTTTTAATCAAAAATAGATTTTAACAATCAGGTGAACACATAGCGAAGGCGTATTCTTATTTTTAAAGAGCAAGTTATTTTTCGATTTTATTTTTATTAGGGCTATTTTCTTTTAATTCTGAGACGGATTTTTATGAGGTATAATTTATGAATTTTTAAAACTCAATGGATCATCATTCCGTTAAAAAAAACACCAATTCTCTTATTCGACTTTGAATTCATGAACATCTAACCAATTATAATAATCCTCAGCAGAGGTAAAAATCCAGAGACATCTTCCAGGGAGACTCTCTCTCTAACTCTCTCTTTATTGCAATGATGCCACTCAACTATGTACTTAGGAAATGTTCAGAGGGATATATGCATATACAAAATCATAAGAAAAGATTAACCATCTTATGTACATGGATGATATAAAAGTATCAGAAAAAAATGAAAACTGACTGTAGACCCTGATACAAATAATAAGAATAAAAGAATAAAAATAATAAGAATATACAGCCAGGATATGGGAATGGAATGTCGTATTGAAAAATGCGCCATGCTGATAATGAAAAGTAGAAAAAGAGGCTCAACAGAAGGAATACATCTGCCAAATTAGGAAAGAATTAGAACGCTTGGAGAGAAGAAAAACTGAGTACTGAAAGCTGACAGCATCAAACAGGCAGAGGTGAAGGGGCAGGGAATTTAAAAGCACGTCAGAAGAACGGGAAAGCTTTTCGAAACCATGCTCTGTAACAGGAATCAAATCAAATGAATAAACACGTGGGCAGCCAACCCCTTGTAAGATACGCCTGATCATTCTTAAAATGAACAGGGACGGAACTCAGACCAATGGACAAGAAATTTGATGACTATGTACAAAGTCTTACAGCTGAGAGATAACGTAGACGGTATGTCAAGAAAAGATGGAGGAAGAGGAACCACCAAGATCAAAACGAGGACTTGAGGACTACAATAAAAACAGCAAAGAATGATAAATTGCAGCAGCCAGTAAGAGCACTGATAACATAAGGATAAATAGAACAAGAAAAAAAACCAAAAAAAAAATAGGAAACAGAAATGGGAAGCAAAACAATTTTATGAATATTTCAAGCAACAAACCGGCAAAATTACAATCAAGAAGACAGGAACATAAATACAAAAAGGAAATCTCAATAGAGAAACTGAATGTCTTCACATAGCGGCACAAAACAACGCAATAACCACAATTATGTTAAAACAAAAATCGATACTACGTAACAGAATAACAAGTGTGGGTTTTTTCGGTAAAAGAGAGGAAACGATTAATCTCATAGTAAGTGAATGCAGCAAACTTGCACATAAGGAGTACAAGACTAGGCACTACTGGCTGGGAAAGGAGATCTATTGAGAACTGTGCAAGGGATTAAAATTTAACCGTACTACCAAATATTCTATGCACAAACTAGGACCCATCCTGGAAAATGAGACTCTTAAAATTCTCTGGGATTTTGAGAAACAAACAGATCTCCTGGTTACGGTTAAAAGATAAGACTTAATGATAATTAACAAAAAGAGAAAAAAGAAAATTTTCTCTCGACTGGACGTTGCCGTACGAGCGGAACACAGAGTGAAAATCAAAGAAAACGAAACGAGAGACAAATACTTGGACCTTGCCAGAGAACTAAAAATTGTTGTGGAGCATGTGGGTGACGGTGATACCAATAGTAGTTGGTGCACTTGGAACAGTCCTCAAAGGCTTGGAAAGAAGACTATAGGAATTGGAAATCAGAGGAAGAATCGAGACCATGCAGACCACAGCATGGTTGAAATTGGCCAAAATGTTAAGAAAAGTCCAGGAGACCTTAAGAGATTTTTTATCACTCTGATTCCAGTAAAAAAAAACACCAGCTAAAGATGAAGGGAAAAGCTCAAAAGGCGTAAAAAATAATAATAATGATATATATATATATATATATATATATATATATATATATATATATATATATGCGGGGTCCAATTAGAATTGTTTGTGGAGCCTTCTACTCTACAAAAAAGTAAGTACGGGGTCAAATTAGAAAATTACAAGTGGAACCCTGTATACTAGAATTAAGAAAGGGGGAGGCCCAGTTTGAAAATTGGTAGAGGTTCCTGCGCCCTACAAAAAAGGAATTGTTAGGTCCAACAAAAAATACCAAAAAAAGTTTAAGGTCCTATAAAAAAGTTATTAGTGGGGCTTACAAAATTATTTCAAAATCAATATTTTTTGGTGAAATCATTTTCTTTAGATACCATCGCCAAATTATTTAGTCTTTTTTGTTGACTGTGGGTATGGCTTAATCAATTTTAGGTTTGAAAAAATTCTTTCACCTGTGTGCGAGAACCAATTTAAACAAATTCATTAAATTGGCTTAAAACCGGCCATATATATATATATATATATATATATATATATATATATATCAAAGATTCGACTAACGAATAGTGTTCAATTATGCAGGCACGTGATATGAGCACAGCTCTGTTTTACCTACTTGTTTCTTTAAATCATTTTTAAAAATTTTTTATTTGTTTATTTATTTTCTCTGTGTCCTTCCCCAACACAAGAACATAATGAAGGAGCCAGTTGGAAATATTTGAGAGCTACACTCTGACTTTAAACTTATGTGTCAGTAAACAATACTTTGATCTTGTTGATTATTATTTTATGCCTAAATGTTAGCGAATTCTCTTCTGTGTACATTTACACCCACAATGTTTGTTTCGTTATTTCTTGAATACAGTTCTTTTGCGTACAGTTATATGCTATTAAGTATTCCAATCTGATACTAATAATTTATACACAGTCATATGATTTCAGTTATTCCTATCTAATAATTTATTCACAATTATGTTTTAAAATAATTATTTACATTTAGTAATAATCATTTGTATACAGATATTTTTGTGTTTTCAAATAATTACTTCTACCACAACTACTACTACTAACAATAATAATAATAATCCGTAATAAACCATTATAATGGTGGTGCTCGTGGTGTAATGGTTATCGTTGTAGAAAATGGACACGGCGATACGTGTTCAAATCCTGGACGACACTGATTGCATTTCACATAGCACTAATACCCTTGGAAAAGGTATGAGCCCAATTATTCTCTCTCTAGCTATGGGTAGATAGTAGGGTAGACTGATTTCTACTGAGGCAACTAGTCTAGGAGAAGGAAAACTCTGAATTCAAACCTGCTAAACTCCGCTTAAAAATTGACCCTTGTCATATGCTGCCCGAGCGGAGGGGTTGAGTAAATATGGTAATAAACAATTTTAGCTTCAAGTAACTATTGTTTATACAAATATTTTACATTTCTATGGTATCAAGCATTCCTATCAAATATGAATCATTTTTAAACATATCTATTTGACTCATTGCTAGGACTCAAACAGGTCAGAGTGGACATGGAAGTAATAGTAATCAAGGGATTCTCCACATTACCCAGTTCGCCAGCACTGGAACGTCATAAGATGTGGTTTAATATCATACCCAAGACGCCTCTTTTGATGGGGGCTTACTCCCTCTACAAGGGTAAAACAGCCAGCATATTCTAAGCACCACCAATATGGTGGACTTGATCTCAGGAAAAGCACACAAATATTACACTGATCCTTGACAGAACTGTCGATCCATACCAAAATAATCCCGTAATTTTTTACGGGAATTATGCTAATGAAATTAATAAACTGATGTGGATGTGCGTAAGGGCTAGGTAGACATTTAACAACGGAGAAAGGGAATTGATTTGTGGTAATTTTAAACACAAGCTCCGAATTGGCAAATGTTTAGAAGTTGAAATAACAAGATGTCAAAATGCGAATCGGTTTTTCCCGCCTTGTGAAATGTCGGTTTTTTTTTTCTTTTTTTTTTAGACTGGCCAGTGTAACATTTCCAAACTTTTTGCCTTATTCCTTTCATCTGCTTTTGTTCATTGGTGGTGGAAGGCATGTCGGCCTGTCACTGGAGAAAGCTGACATTTCGTGTCGGAGAGCACAGATAGCTTTTCAATCTCTCACCAGTTTATTTATTTGCTGGGGTCTGGATTCGTAAAGAGCAATGTCTTCTGATAACTCCTAATATTTACATAGTAAGAAAACCATGACCACGCCCAAACTCACCAGAAAAGGACAGTGATCGTTTGCAGTGTGTCACGATGACTCAAGTAGGGTTAGTTGCGCTAGTGTTGGCAGTGTGGGTGGTAGTTTAGAAAATTCAATAGCTGAATCGAACTAAATGTTAGCTGCACACTAAGTCATGAAAGTCGTGAACTTATCAAGAAACTTATTTGTTGGTGTTTGAGTATTTGTGAAGGCCATATTTCCATCTTTATAGTCCCAAATTTGGCGGTCCGTTATAAGTTTGTTTGGTACAATTTTAAAAACAAATAAATGGACTACATACTGTTGCTATTAAAAACTTTCTCAGGAATGCCACCCAGTCGTCGGGACTTGAAATACACTGACAGAATGTCCAAACAGAGGGTGTCCGGATATGACACTAAACTGCATCTAATAGTGAGGCTTCAATTCGAAAGATTTTGGAGTGTAGAGTACCCCTCCATTGCCATTACTCCCAGTTTCACTCTGACCCGGAGAGATAGTATCTGTTAGGGCTGTATCTATGGGCTAAATAAGATCTGTTGAAAATTTTCTTTGAATTTGACAGAAATACACGATACCATATTGTAAATTATTTGCATTAAGAATTTTTGCTTGAAGCTTTAATTGTTTACAAAGGATTAGTAGTAGTTGTTACTTGAAACCATAAAACTATTTGCAAACAAATGATAATTATTAAATAGAAATAATGGCATGAAACCGTGTATTCATTAGTATTGGATAGGAACACTTAATATTAGATAACTGTGTGCAAACTATTTGTATTAGATAGGAATACTTGATATCATATAACTATGTACAAAAAGCTACTGCGAAATTGTTAATATCAATGAATAATGAATGCAGTACCCTGAGCTCTCGGAATAAAATAACCGGAGACGAGTTGATGTGCCATTGAAATCAATCCATTAATTAATGCTTCGTAATTAGATTATTCTTTCCGAGTTCATACTATTTGTAACTTGTGGACTTCATTAGACTCTTTGATTCTCCAGTATTCTTATCGATCTCATCAGTGTGGTCGTATGGATACTCTCAATTCTTCCTTGGATTTTAGGTTCCTTCTAATCTTTTTTTTTTTCAGCTTCTTGGGTTTCTTTCAACTTCTCCAATAATCGGTATTACTGTCTTCAAATTCCACAACATTTTTCATTCTCAGGCAAAGTCGAGATATTTATCTATCTTTTCGCTTTTTCTTTTTTTCACTCCGTGATCTTCGGGAACAACGAAGTTCATTTGTTTGCATGATCGTTTCTTCTTGTTGATAACCATTAATTCTTCTGGTCAGGATCAAGTGAACCATTTTTATCGCAAAATTTCAGAGAATTTTGTGTCTTATTTATCAGGACATATTTTGATTTATGCAAATAACATTTGTCCATATAATCAATTTTCAGTCGTTTGCACAATTCCCAATGGATCAACTTCCCTAATTAACCGTGACAGCTTTTGTATTCTTTCTAGGCTATCTTGTGTTTTACGTTATCTTATTATGTGATCTACTGTTTCGTCTCTTTTTCATCGTAGACTAAACTTGTTATTCTCTTGAGTCTTATCTCTTTTAGCTTTTGCATAATCAGTTCTTATGGTGTTGTTTTGGGTTACTGTTAATAATGATTCCGTTTCTCTTTTGAGATTTCTTCTTCCAGCCCGACTTGTCGGCAGGGGCTGTAAAATATGCTGACTGCACTTCTGCAGAGCAGTAATAACCTTTAAAACAAGGCTATCTATTAGCTCTGAGTGGCAACCCATAAGGCTTGAAGAATGGATCCTAGTGGCAAAGCAGTCTGTGTTCCAGCCGCCAAAGTAGTCACGTGACCTACAATACTCCATTTTGACCCTTACTGGGCAAGACGAGCGGTCGGTGAGGCCCGATCTGAACAATCATATTATAATGTTTAATACTAACACCTATAGTAATTTACGAAGCTCTTTGCTTCGATGTGGCACAAGGCCGAATGAATGGGGCACCCAATGAGACTCGAACTCAGTCGTGTAGGTTTGCTAGTCAAATACTAACACCTATATGATTGTTCTGGCTGTATTCTTCAAATTGTCCTCGTGGCAAACAAGCACTGAACCCTTTTATCTTAAAGGTGCGACAAACTGCATCTGATGGTGAGGCTCCTCTCCTAGCACTTAAGGAATGAAGAGTATTCCTGGATCAAATGGAAATGTTCAATATTTTACTAAGGATTATAATTATTAGTTATTTGAAATCATTCAACCATGTGCAAACAAATGAAATCTAACTCGTTTAAAAATAGTTACGTACAAATTATTCGCAAATCAAATCACACACACACACACACACACACACATATATATATATATATATATAGAGAGAGAGAGAGAGAGATTTAGCATTAAATAGAACATGGCATAAAAAAACGACCAATCATCCAACGATTTTCACAGTCATATCCAAATCATCTCGCGTGCCATGTGTTCAGTTTCTCTTCAAAAGTCCATATAAATACTTTTCTTCCCATCTTTGTTTTCTCAGAATGAATACTCCTGTTTTCCTATCTTTTCCGTTATTTTGGGTTTGCTGTATTTGATTGTTGTAATCTTTGCTTTTGTTTGTATATTTTTTGAGTTCCTGAATCGCTGCGTTCACACAACGTTGGCGAGTCCTCTTCTTCCTTCTTTTCTTGTAAAATACAGTCTATCTACTTCATTCCCCGTATGAAAGGCTTTGTACATTATCATTAATTTTCTCATTCTGTTGTCTATCTTTATTAGTTACCCTATTCTTCTGTTTCTGAAAGAATCGGAGAATCTGACAAGAGATACAGCCTAGGTGTTTATTTTTTTGATTAAGTTCCAGATTATTTCATTCTTACCTGGTTTTTATGTGAGTCTGAGGGACAGCAACTCTCTTCAGGTTACCAGGACTCATCTCAGTATTCTAGCTGATCTCAACAATGCTGTGGTCTATATGATCTCCATTCATCCTTTGATTTCCAGTCTTTTTTTTTTCTAAGACTTTGGGAACTGTTCTAAGCATGCCAACTACATCTAGAATTACTAATAACTCCATGTTTGACCGCTTTTTCAAGTCTCTGGCAAATCCAAGAATTTGTTTATATTTTCGCTTTTTCTCTGCGACAGCAAAATCCACTTGATGACAAAGTTATTTTTTTCTTGTGAATTCACACTGAGTCTGACTTTCTGGTTGGTATTCGATAATCGTTTTTATTTCAAAATCCCAGATAATTTCATTGCTTTCATTTTCTAAGGCAGATTGTGCATATACATTTTATTAGAATGGTTAAATTACACTCTCTTTCACAGATCCCTGCAGAATACCTTTTCGACCCCGTTGTGCCAAGTTTTGCACTCCTTTTGGGCCAGTTTGCTAAATTTGCTTATTATGTAAGTAACAGTTTCATATCTGTCTCTGCATAACCTACACTTGGTGTTCTGTCGCGTATTATCAAATTTTGCCCTGATATGTCATTATTATTATTATTATTTGTATGAACACCCAAAGTCTTTCATGCACATATTATATTTTTGATAGTAAATCTGAAAGCTTAATTTTGTAACCTTACTCAATCGAGATTTTACATGTATACATATGGTATAAATACCTGACACGTTGGAAACTGGTATAATATGTACACACCTGATATAAGTGAAAATCTTACTGAAGTTAATATATATACTCGCTGTGGTTTTATTAGCGTGCAAGTATAGTGACTGTGTTTAAAATAAAATGAATACATTTTTACTGCTTATTCATACACATGTTCTAAGTTTATCTGACCCCACAGTTTAGTATCAAACCCAGGACGACACTTTTTTGAGGTTGTCATACCATTCTGCAGGAGAAGCAGTCAGTGTATTAAAAGTCCCACTAACAGGGCCTTCCTATTGTTATCCAGTGTATCTTCAAATGCCCCCCTCCCCGCCACATTGTAATCAGTAATGTCTACCAAACAACCACTTTCTTGATGAATCTTACATTTTTTTTTAATTCTAACATGTTCACTAATTAATTACAATCCCATTATTTATATTTTACAACACTTTCATCGTTCCCTAGTTTAAACGAGCCCTACATTTACTTTCATAGTCGTCGTATTTGTCGCTGCCTCCCACCAGACACGACTTGACACAAGGTCAAAAGCCCGAAGGCCAATTAAAGTGGGGATAAAGGGGAGGGGAAGGTCGGGAAGGAGCCGAGACTCGAACCCTGCTTGTCAGTGCTGCTCATCGGCTCACTTAGTGCAATGTGAGCCCGATGAGGCAAGCGGTTTCACGAACCCAAATGTGGGTCCGGGCACGTATGCCAGTTTACGGCTTAAACTAGACGCTTGGTCTAGTGCCGTACAAAGGGGACAAAAGTACAGCTCGCCCACCCGAAGGTTGCCCAGCCGAAGCTGGGGGCCTATTCGGCCCCGAGTCTGCTCTTGGTTTCGAGCGCCCATCCGGCACGAATGCCAGACGGCCCCGTCGTTACCGTAACGATTATCACCCAAGGGAAATGAAATTAGTAACCTGAGTTCAAATCAAATCATTCATTAGGTTCATATATTTTTATAGAATTGTTTTTTGACAAATATATAAATATTTCGATTGCAGTTATTATTTTAAAAATCACTCGTTTAACGTTTCGATTAAAACAGAAATTAAATTTTTTACGTTTTGTAGCAACATGGTTTTTCCCTGATTATTATCAAATATAGGAGACCACTCTCGACTCCATGAGAAACAAAACAAACTTATCATCTTCCCTGTATTCAATGAATATGCACACCGACTTTTATTTATATCTGAGAGAGTGTGACCTTCTTTGGAGGACAGACAAACAAACTTTTTACAATTATAGATATAAATTTACTCTTGTCTTTTAACAATGCATAGATATGAAAAGTTGACGATATATATGTATATTTTTTTTTCTTTAAGAAAAACAACGAAACCGGTCACATAGGATTATGAATTTATTTCCATCCTGTTACGCATTTTTGAAATTTCCAAAAACACGAAAAAAAATTAACAGGACTTCTTCAGATCTTTTTGATAAAAAACTAGAATTGACACAGAAGAGTGGGAGGGGGTAGAAGAGGGGTGAAGAGTTATCTCCTCATTAAGCCCCCTTCCGTTTTAAATTTTACTTTTGGTTAGAAATGTAATAAATTTATTTTTAAAATTTTTTAAAATTTTTTAATTACATTTTAACCTAAATTACAGATTTTATATTGAATTAGATTTAAACTTTAATTAATAACCTCACTTAATGATACAATAATAGATATATTAAACTAAAACAAATATTCAATTTATTTAAAATATTTTAAAATTTCAAAACTATTTAGAAAGCAGTAATCAGTTACACTTTTTATGAGTAGTACGTATGTATTATATGTTTTTTCACAATTTTCTATCTAACAATTTATTTTATTTATTCATTTACATTAATTCTCAAAATTAACTATGCTTTTTTAAAATTATTTATAGTTTAAATTTAGCCCTATGTCTACACCTAGCTATTAGTTCATTTCTTTTATTTAATGACTTTTTTGGCTCTGGAAAAAGCAAAATGTGGATTTTTTCTTCAAGACACAGATTGCACCTATTATCGAAAGACTTTGGGGTATTAGATTTTTTCAATATGGACTATTGAATGTCAGGGGTTAACCCTTTATTTTTTAATCCCCAATAATGTTTAAGTAGAGCAGTTTGATTTTTTTTATGCTCATGGGAGAAGGAATATTTATGATTTCCATACCTAATTTTCCAACTAGTTGACGAAACGCCAATATAATATTTCTTATTATTTATGTCCTCTTTTGAATAAATAATAGCTTGATATACTATATTATCTAAATTACACAAACCATTCATAGGACAATCACTTCGAGATTTACAATTACATTCTATTTTTTTACTATTAATATTATTATTATTTACTCGGTTATGAAATTTATTAATTAATTCATTATTATGACTATTTATTATTTGAGAAATATTTTTAGTGCAAGAATAACTTATTTTCAAGGTTTTCCTATTAAATATTTTATGTAATATATTATCTTGTTTAAAATGCTTATCTATCAGTCTCAAAAATATTTACCTACATCTTATCGATAGATAGATAGATAGATAGATATGAGCGGGATAGATAGATAGATAGATAGATGTGAGCGGGATAGATAGATAGATAGATAGATAGATAGATAGAATATACTGAAAAAGAATCAAGAGAAATATTTAATTGATGATGATTAAAACATTAATTTTGTATTGATTTCGAGTTTCTGTCAGCTTCGGCTTTTCAGCCAAATTCAAAACCAAATTCGTCTTAGCACGTCGAGTTTACCTACTTTAGGCTGGCAGGGAGGTCTATCCTGGTAACTTTGTCAACACTTAATAGTTACTGGGGGATCAGATCTCAGTGTAAACAATAACATCAGCTTCATAAAGATAACAGTATTTACTGGAAAATATCGAAAGTGTTTTAATTTATTTTCCTTTCATCCATTGCTCTGACTCTGATACCATTTGGAATAAGTTAGTCAAGGTTAAGAAATTTGCAAGTCTTTTTAATGAATGTTGTATGCTGAGTTATTCAACTTCTGAAAGCACTGAACATTTTTTTTATCTATTCATTATTACATGTCTTTATTGTTTAATTTTTTGCTATGAAGCAATGAAGTTTTCATGTCTAATGTTAAAAGTTAATCATTGCCCAAATAATCTCTTGATCAGAAAAAAAGATGGGCTTTTAATTATTAGGGCTGTAGGTCCAGCTAGAGATTCATGGAACTTAATAATAAGCAGAACAGATAATAAATCAACGAACCGAGTTCAAATCCTGACTTAGACTGTATCCATTTTATACGAAAAAAATTGGAAATAGATACATCAGTTTCTTTCTTTAACTCTAGATGAATAGCAGGGTCATTGGAGTTGGTTAGTCTCGTAAAGACAATCCATTCAGAGCTTCTAGGTATGACCCTAAACAGCCTCCTGTGGTGAGGCTCACGTTCTTGTACTCTGGGAAGTAAGGATTAACTTTTCATAGCCATTACTCCCAGGTCCACTCACTTTGTCTGTCCTCCAAAGAAGGTCACACGCTCTCAGATATAAATAAAAGTCGGTGTGCATATTCATTGAACACATGGAAGATGATAAGTTTGTTTTGTTTCTCATGCAGTAAGGACATCGAGAGTGGTCTCCTATATTTGATAATAATCAGGGAAAAACCATGTTGCTACAAATTAGGGGTCCATTAATGGATCAAATACAAGTGAAGTATAACTGGTTTGATTTCAGAATTCTACTTCTTGACTTGTGGATTTACCAGGACTAAAGATCCCAATCTCTCATTCTTCTTGAATGTAGTTAAAAGTAAATAATGTTAATGACATCAAGCAACAAAAGTAGAAGTGAACCTAATAGTAAGAAAATATAAACTTTGTAAAATCAAATACAGATTCCTTAGATACATCAGCAATGAATGTTCAAGGAGACTTGGAGTAGGATAAGTTATAGTTAATGGCTAGATGAAGATTTTATGCAAAGGAGAATCTTATCATAAGGTGTTTGCCAGATGATTGTTGATCCTACACTTCAACATATCTTAATTAGCTTAGCACAACTGTTATTGTCATAGGAACAGGAATTAGCGACCTGAGTTCAAATCCTGGACGAGTCAGTTTGCGTTTCACTTCGAAGTAATGATCTTAGGAAAGGTATGAATTTACGGTTCTCCTCCCAGCTATGGGTTAATAGTAGGACAGAGAGGGTTCTTTAACCTTGATTTGGCAACTAGTTTAGAAGAAGGGAAAATTTGAATTCAAGCCAGCTTAAAAATTAAGCTTGAAATTGACTTTATGTCCCATTCTGCATGTGACAGTATTTGGCTGAGTATATATCCTCCTGGTCCGAGCCTTTGGCTTAATGAATAGAGTGTTCGCCAATAGTCCGGGAGACCTGGGTTCAATCCCCGGTCGAGTCATACCAAAGACTCAAAAAATGGTACTTGATACCGCCTTGCTTAACACTCATCATTATAAGGTAACGATCAAGGGTAAAGTGGAGCGATCCAGAGAATGGAGTAGCCTCCTCCCCTACACCTCGGTGTAGAAGCTATTGAAAAGAGAGCCTTCGGGTTACCCTCGACTAAGGTCGCTAACTTACTTTACTAAATCGTCTCCCTCATTAGACTTATCCGACGCGGAAGATTATATATTCCTCGTCGGATAAGTCTAATGTGGGAGACAATTTAGTCGTCGACCACTCGTCTATGTAGAAAGTAGGGCTGGGGTATTTTGTACCAACGGTGCTTGTTGAGCGATTTTACAGAACTATTTACATTATTTTTAGCTACTACATAATATATATTTATGAATTGATTAATATTGGCATTACAATTTCATTTCTGTCTTTGTTTAGGCGGTATTTGTAAGTTTAAATTTCATTTCAATTCTTCCAGCCAACATTTTTAGTTTTTCATCCAAACTGTTTTTATCAGTAAATCAAGAGTTTGTGTTGTTTTAGTAATCTATTTGATCAACGCAAACGTTCTCAGTTGTATTTTTCACTTAATGCTGAGGAAATCTTAGAAGTGTCTTTGATGTTTACTTCGGTTATAATTGTTTATACAATCAGTCTACAAAATCCTGGAACAAACGGTCAACATGAAATTATGGAAGCAAATATTAATCAACGTTTCAAAGGTTCAATTTTCATTTTACGAGTTAAAACCTGGATTAAGTTTGTAAAGTTGGTGACCGTAGTCGAGGACCATCAGAAGGCTCCCTTTTCAATAGCTATTACACTGAAATGTAGGGGAAGGCGCTACTCCTTTCCCTGGATTTCTCCACTTTACCCTTGATACGTACCTTATATTGCTGAGTGTTAAGCAAGGAGGTATCAAATACCATTTTAAAAGTCTTTGGTATGACGCGGCCTGGGATTGAACCCAGGTCTCCCAGACCATTGGCGAACACAGACCGTTTAAATTTCTCATAGCATTAATTACACTGGGAAAGGCATGAATCCAATTATTCTCCCTCCAGCTATGAGCAAATAGTAGGGCAGACTGTTCTCTTCAATTTTGGCATGAAAACCGATCTTAAAGAAAGAAAACTAAGTTTTAAAAATTACCTCGTGTCAAGTCCTTCTTGTGCGGAGAGGTCAGTTAATAGATGGACACTAACAAAACGCATGGAAAGAAATGGGAATTGCACAAGAATGTTACGTGCTGTTGTGAACAAATCATGAAAGTAACTGCATACAAAACAACTGCTGTACGGACACCAGTCACTCATCTCACAAATCATTCGAGTAATACTCACAAGATATGCAGGGCACTGTTGGAGAAGTAAGGACGATCTTATAAGCGACCGTCTCTTATGGATTCCTACATATAGACTTACCAGTGGTGGCTGATAAGCAAAGACTTACATATATCAGTTTTGTGTGGATACTAGATGTTGCCTTAAAGACCTACCAGGAATGATTGATGATAGGGACGGATAGCAAAAGAGTCAAGAAACTCCGTGCTGTCAGCGATAATTTTATATATATATATATAATGTGTGCACGCTTTGTGCGTGGTTGCACAACCCGATCAGGTTAAAAAAATGAAAAAATGATGTCCTTACAAAATGACTTGGAGAAGGTGTCAGAAGAAACATTTATGAGAATGTGAATATGTAAATACATACGAAAGTACGAAGGTTTTAATTCGTGGCATGCGATCCTATTTCGACACACCTGCCATCATCTTTAGCCTGATATCTTAACATATTTCGCAGGCCATGGAAAGTATTTCCTTAACAATCCTAAGAAAGCAATGAAAGCAATGAAAGTATTCCGTAGTCGGGAGATGGAGCTCTCATTTTACATTTCGTTAAGTGTTTTTAATTCATTTTCATCTTAACCAATTTGACATGTAAGATTCTCAGGTGAAACAATCCACGTGCTACGTCTGCAGAATCGATCAACTTCTTTTATTCATTTATTTATTTTGGACTGACACGCAAAGATTCAGTTTTATGGTGAATTCTTCTGTGGATGCGAATCTTCTCAGTCTCCGTGTCACATTTTTCTTCTGATCCAAGTTCAACTTTTACTTTACAGGTAAATATTGTCTACGATCTTGAAATGAAATAAGGGAACTTATTTTGACTATCATCTACATCGTTGTTGCTTTGATCATTTGTCAATTTCTTTGACTTTCTGAAATAAAGTATTGCTGTAATTCTGTCAATTGTTCCTAAGAGAAACTGGAGGTTTATTTTATCCCTTCTCAACAGGGCGGGAAATACACTGACTGTATTTGTTGCAGAGGGTTATATGCCTCACAAAATGGAACTACCCAGGGAAGGACGCTAAATTGAATGTTCTAATGATAAAGTCTCTATTCGAAAAAAATATGTCTATCAAAAACGCACAATGTTTACCATTCCATGCAAGATTGACCACTGAAATGGCATGGTTGCGGATTTCAAGGTCATATTTCCCACTTGCTCCACAATTTTAAGTCCAGGTGATCATTCTGTCAGGCCACACACACACACACTCACACACACACATATATATATATATAAGTGTGTGTGTGTGTGTGTGTGTGTGTGTAAAATGAACAAAGATGATAAGATAATAGGAATATTACATAATAGTTACTTGTTTATTTATTTTGATTATTTTCACTACCAGATACTTATTTAGGCAAAAATAAAATCCTAAAGTACATGGCCCAATCAGCTGGGTTTGCAGAATACATTGACTGCATCTCTGCAGAGGGGTAAGACTCCCCCAACGAGTGTCCTGAATTATGACACTAAACAATCTGATGGCGAGGCTTCAGTAATGCTGGAATTTGGGGAATGCTGACTGCGGTGGAAGCACCTGATTGGGTCCTTTCTAAACTGTGCACTTATGCTAAATTGAGTTGTTTGAAATTAACTTTTGGCATTTAAGTGTATGTAAAAAAAAAACTATACTTATACTAAACTGAATTGTTTGAAACTTTTATCAAAATGACTCAATTCAGCGTTAAATGATCCCAAAAGGGTTGATACACCTTAAAACATAACAACCAACAAACCAATTAACCTAAAGAACATTTTAATAAACCCAACTTTTATTTTTCAAGTGTTTTCAACATTTTCTTTCACCGAATGAACATTTTCTAAGAGTTATATTGAACTAAAAGTTTGAAAGTGATGGTCTGTAAATATCAAAATGCATGAAACTGGCAATGATCATATAATGTTGATTTCTGTGTTCAGAAATAGATTGATTGATGACATATCGATGACTGTTATAGAGCGATGATTAATTAGTTTATTCTAGAAAGCAGGTCGCCCAACTTTGTTTGTTCCAATATTAAGTTTAAGGAGACTAATTATCTTAAAACGTGTACATTTAAAAAATATTTTAAAATAATTACATAATTGTTGAATTAATTATGAAACATTTATGTTTGTCAATGGCAGTTTAACTCTGATTATACATCCAGTTTATTTTCGCTCACCCTAATCATTCAAGTTTATTACCCTGAATCACAATCTAATAAAAGGGTGGAGAAGTTCCCGTGGCATAGGGACTAACGTTCTGGTCTTCGACATCACAGTAAACGAGTTCGAACTCTAGTCACGCTATAACGTTCATTTTTGGACTTATCCCCCTTGGGAAATATAGAAACCGCCTTATTGCCTCAAATATGGATTAGATAATACCACCGCTGCTCCTCTACAAAGATGGATTTGGCATTAAATAATCAGCAGGGATTGATATACCATTTAACAAAGAAAGAAAAAACAAAAAAGTCTTTTAAAATTTGCTGATTTCGGAATCAGAAGAACCTCACCACAACCCTTTAGGAGATAGACAACGAGACAAGAGTGTAAAAAAGATCAAATTACGCTGAAAGAACCGGTTCCTATCAGATCACTGAAGTGAAGCAGCGATGAGCCTGCTCAAAACTTTAATGGATGACAATTTAATAACGGCACTTATTGAAAGTTAAATTCATTAAACGTTTTCGAATTGTTATTTCATCGGAAAAGAGAGATTTTAGGTTAGGCACATATTTACAACTCCTCCGTAAATTACTTTATTCGCTGAAAATAGCTTCACCCTGGTAAATAAAAAGTTTTACCATATTTTTGCTGTTGTTTTAAAGATGACGAAGATGCCAAGCTTATCTGATAATTTCTGCGTACGGCTCACCGGATTTACTCCAATGGCTTGAAGCACAGACTCGGAATCCATAGTTTTAGACCAACCAAACAATGTCTGATCGTTGAGTTTCTTCAATCATCTGGTTACTGCACTGTGATCATCTTCACTTCTCGCCGCACAACAAATATTTTTGGCTGCTTTCGCGGTTTTGTGGCCCCAGTTCAAACCCCTAAAGCATAAGTTCACGAATTAAACTACGTTGCACATTTATTTGTACAGCTTTCAAATTACACATGAAATGAAGCTATGCATGACCTGTCAGCGCACTAACTAGCACGATACTATCAACCACAGTGGGTAGCTACATAGCTTGAACTTCTTCGGTCACGTGATATACATACCATAAACTAGTACGTATCAATATATTACAAAACTTTGGAGTCATCAGAGTGTTACAAAGGATTAAGCCAGATAATCTATTTATGTTTGTGTTACAGTCTGTGTTTCGATCTTATCAATCCTGTTTTATTTCAATGTTGAGCTGATAACAAGCATATAAAGAATGAGGAAAAGATCCATACTTCATATTTGGCTGGAATCAAGAAACTTAGCTGCACTAGTTATCTATATAATAATTTATTTCAGCTTCAATTTCTCGCCGGTTAAATATGAACCTTTTAGAGTGGAAAGAGGAAAATTACAAAACACTAAAAAGTGCATTGCAATGTTTGATCACCAAAGTGTTTCTGTGAAGATGCAATAAATTATTTTGCCAACGTTACTCTTAGAAACTGATTGATTGATCAATTGGTATGTCAACTGGTATGGAATTATTTTATACCCAGAAGTTAGGGAATTGTGTACATTGTACGGTTATATTTATTATTATTTTCCCTGTTTTACATGATAAAAATATTCTTATGTAATACAAATAATTTGCAAACAGATCGATTTTATCCATAGATAAGGACCCAATCAAGTACTACCACTGCAATTCAGAGAGGACATGGGAATAATGATGATGAAGGAGTAATCAACGATTCTTAGGTCTCCAGAACTGGAGTCTTACCATTAGATGCTGTAACCATTAAAAAGTCGAGTTTTTTTTTTATTAATAAAGATTTTTCTTTGATTTTAAGAATGCTTATTTATCGTGTCAGAATCTTTACAAACTTCCACAGAATGTATGGCAGCATGTAACACAAAGTCAGTTTTTGAAGAGGCGTACAGTTTTCCTTCTTCCAGACTGGTTGTCCCACTGAGGCTAAAGAACCCAGTCTGCCTCACTATCTGCCAATAGGTGTGGGAGCAAATAGATTCATTATTTTCCCAAGGGCATAAAAATGAAGTAAAACACAAACATCTTCTTCCATGACTTGAACCCGGATTGCTGATTACATTGTCTATGACGATAACCGTTACGCTAATTTATCCGTGGTATAATGGTTATCGTCGTAGGAAATGGACACGGCGATACGAGTTCAAATTCTGGACGAGACCGATTGCATTTTACATAGCACTTGGGAAAGGTATGAATCCAATTATTCTCCCTCCAGCTATGGGTAAATAGTAGGGCAGACTGAGTTCTTTAGCCTTGGTAAGGCAACTAGTCTGGAAGAAGGAAAACTCTAAATTGAAACCTGTTAAACTTCGCTTAAAAATATCCTGCCCGAGCAGAGGGGTTGGTAAATATGGTTACGCTAATTTTGTTCATTCAGAATAAATCACGTACTTATGTATTTTACTTTTTGATTCTAACATTAACATACGAATAAAATATGAAGATCTCGTTACAGGCCTAAACTTAATAACTTCAGTCTGCACTTATCTTTGCTACTCAGACCAAATTTATTCGGTTAAATTTTCTTTATATATATGATAATCAATCTAAATGAATGAACTACATAATTGAGTAAGGCCGAAGAACGCAACTGCTGAAACATTGTTATTAGAATAAATTATAGAGCAGATATTAGAATATTTCAATGAGTACGACAAAAATGTTTTAAAGTCGTGGTGGGAATGTGGATAACGTGTTGATCTGCAATATCAAAGTAAACGCGTTCGAACTCTAGTCGCGCTATTACGTTCACTTTCAGACAAATACCCAGGGAAAAGGTATGAACCCCCTTATCCCCACCCCAAAACTATTGATTAATTGTACCACCACTGCTCTTCTTCAAGGATAGATTTGGCATTAAATAACCCATGAAGGTTGACATGTCATTAAACAAAGAAACCGAACTACCAAAGATGTTCTATAGATTTTTTTTCTGCAAGTATTTATCAATGTTTATTTGTTTAAATAGTTTCCAGGTTTCTTTACCTGTACATTAACAAAGACAAGAAACAATGACCCTGGTAGGTGAGGCTCATTAAAACATATCAGAAATATCTTGTAAATTGATACTTTCGGGCTAAATTAGGACTTGTATACAAATATTGAAGCTTCATAAATATCTTTAGTCCGGCTCTTAGAAAATTGTGTTACCCAAATATTTCAACTGAGAATGTAATTCCGTTCAGTTAAGATGGGATCTGAAGCAAATTATTGCCATTGTTTGCTGGGAGAAGGAGTATTGTCCTCGTCAATCACCAGCGGTTCTATTGTTGCATCACTGGTAGAACTTCAATGTCTTCCAACACTTGTCTAGATTTCTTATATTCCTTTGCAATGTGACACGTGGAAAGATATCAAAGGTAACTAAAAATTGAAGATGTGTGCAAATGATAGAAGAGTGGAACTTCTAATGACTGATAAATATAGTAACTCACCAGTCTTCATGGATCTAACATGTCAGCAGGGTGTTGTACAAGCTGATCATGTCTCTAAAAATTGTAATCGGTATTCTGTTCAGGTTTGCCAAGACCATTTGTTTGTCTTGTCGATGGTACTTAGAATACGCTAACTGAACACTTGCCGAAAGATAAGACACTCCCTCAAGAAAAGATATTTTCTAGGTATGAAACTGAACTGTATCTATTGGAAAGATTTTAATTCGCGAGATCTGGGGGCGATGAAGTACCCCATCATTACCATTACTCCAAGGTCCACTCTACTCGAGTAGTTGTACCTTTTAGGTTGCCATCTAAGAATCAAATAGATACATTAAAAAATGAGTTGTTGGTTGGTTGTGTTTTATGGCGTATCAAACCTTGTAGACTATTTAATGCCAAATCCTGCTAATACATTTATGTTAAGTAGAGTAACCATTTTTAAACAAGCCAGAGATCATTTGTTTGAACAGAGTTAGAGGATTTCAAGTATTCCTCTCGAACATTAAGAGTTTTATTTGCATACAGTTAAATGGTTGTAAGTATTGTTATTTAACACTAGTAATTCGATTCAACATTATCTGTTCGTTTTCATACAATTAATTTGTTCTAAGAATGGTATTGTAATAATAATTCAGTTTAATAGTTATTTGCTTGCATACAGTTAAGTGGTTTAAAGCATAGATATTTTAAATCGAAATATAGATGGGATCCTATCAGTTATACCCACTCCCGGTTAGAGTGGACTTAAAAGTAATTGTAATAAAGGGATACTCCACATTTACCAAAGCTCAGGGACTGAAGCCTCACTATCAGATGATTTAGTGTCATATCCAGGACATTCGTTGGTGGGGAGGTCTTTCCCCCTCTGCAGAGATGTAGTCAGAATTATTCTACAGCCCTAACCGTTGTCTTAAAAATTATACGTATTCGATAAGAATGGATGTAAAAAAATCTCTGAAAAAATAACTACAAAAAAATTTAAATATGAGTGTGCAATGCACGCGATTCCCTAACCTCTGGGCATTAAGTAACCCTAGACAGATCAACATGCCCTTAAAATCGATCTATCTAATGAAACAACTAAAGATATAATGTCCATATAAACGTACAATGTACACGATTCCCTCACCTCATGGCATAAAATAACCATGGACAGGTTGGCATGCCATAGGAATCAATCAATCTTATGAACTACTAGTGAAACTTGAGTGTATCTTGACAGATGTCATATACATAGATTTTTGTTGCAGACCCCTTCATGTTGCCCATCTTTTCTGGTGGTGAGGATTTTTTCCACCTTGATAATGCAACCTCACCATCGTGTTCAAGGAGTAGCTGTCTGTAATATTTTTCCAATACATGTTACATCTTAATACTTCATACTTTTCTTTCTATTAGAAAAAATTCAGTTGATACGCAATCTAAAATATTCCAGTCATTTTTGCTTCCGGCTTAAAATTTATTCCATTGGTTGTAACTAATTGAGGAATTTACCAGGAACCATTTTACCAGGAACCAATTTACGAGGAACCAATTTACTCGGAACCAATTCACTAGGAACCAACCACCCTGACGCCTGATGTTCATGAGAGAATTTTGTTGCACTAAAGATTTTAAACTATTCAGGTCAAACTAAATTTGAACAGACTTCGCGCCAACAATTTAATTGGATGAAAATACTTGGATGAGTCAAAAGACTTGCAATATTTTGGTAGTACGTACTAGTTTGTGACGTGTATATCACGTGATTAAAGCCATTTAATTTATTACAGTAATCTGCTGTGGTTGGCAGTATTGTAGTAGTAGGTGCGCTGACACGTTATGCATTGGTTTACTCCGTGTGTGATTTGAATGCCACATAGATGAAAGTGCATTGTGGTCTAATTCAAGAACTTATGCTTCACGAATTCCACCAAGGCCATAATGCCGAGGAATCAACTAAAATCATTTGCTATGCCGTGAAATGTGAAGGTACTGTTAGCCCTAATACAGTAAACAGATGGTTAAAGAAGTTTCGCTCGTGTAGTAACAATTTCGAAATTCAGACATTGTCAGGTAAGCTGAAAGATTTGGATCCCGTGGCTGAGCACCAAGCCATTGAGGTAAATCCGACGAATAACACTTTGAGATTATAAGGTTTGCTCGATATCTTACAGTCTAGTGTGGTTCGTTACCGTCACAACCTTGGTGAAAGCATCAGATGAATTATGCCACATATTAACAAAATATTGAAAAACCTTTTGACACATCTTCGTAATTCGAAACAAAACTAAAGATTATTTATCCTCTCAACCAGAAATGCAAGTGTCGAAATATACTGGATAGAAATTGCTACTTTTTGGAAAAATGATCGTTAAGATGTTATCAAAACGAAGTGTGTTAATGTGTAGGCATGCCACGAGATTTAGAGTTGCAATGTTATATACTCACCGTTGATTAAAAAAAAATCTTCTTCTAAAAGTAAAACCCACATTTTAACAGAAAATATGTAACACCTGTAGAGCTCATTAAACAACATATACACGGTTTCATTTTAGTCATATTAGGTAAGGTAGCTAGCATTATTTTGGGAAATTGACTTGAAGACCAAAAATCCTATCTATAAACTGATGTACCCCGTGTTTCGATGATCCGACTTACGATATACCTCAACTTTATCTATAAGAATTCAGTTTTTATCAAATTTAATATTTATCTATTTATTTGAAGACGAAAGATGTTCGATATTTCTGTCGATACCCCGATAAATTTGTAGCGATCTTATTTCGACTTAAGTTTTTTTCGCTTTTTGGGTGTATCAATCAGTACGTAATCCTATCGAAGAAAGATTATATATATATATATATATAGAGAGAGAGAGAGAGAGATTATTTGAAATATAGTCCTTAAATCCATAAACCTCTTACAATTTTTATAAAAAGTTAGTGAAACAAAGATACCTGGATGTTATTTCTAAGAAAATATGGAACAATGAAAAGTAATATTATAAAGAATCATTTTTTATAAAAATAAAATTTCAACACTTTTGTAGTCAAAATAAAAGTGTATGAATATATGAGAAGTGTACTTATTTTTGCATGACATATTCATATTTTTGGTTACCGTTCCAATTAATAATACCTTGGTTGTATAAAGTTCCACAGGAAATTATGCAATCATAGTGACTTTTATTTAGAATAAAATTAACTTTTAAAAAATGGTCGATGGGTATTTATTTATGGGCGAAACTTTATACATATTTATTTCCATCTGATTTTTTTTCAGTCTACTCAAGCACTCAGTCCATTTCCGAGGCCCACAACAGTCAAAAAGTAACCTTATTCATGCATGCTGATGTTAGGAAGCTTCAGTATAGAGATGTTCTTTTTCTAGACTGATTTTTCTAGACTGATTACTCTAAGAGCTCAGTTTATCTTGTGTTATCCATAGTCTTGATGGAGAAAACATTGATACCTGCCTTTCGTATGCTTATTAATATTATTTATACTCTACCACTGATATTGAGGACTCTTTATTTATAAATAAAGCAAACTATATATATATATATACGTGATGGAAGTCAGACCTGACCGATAAAATTAAACATAGTTTCTTCCAGGCAGCGGTCGTGTCGATACTGTTATATGGATGCACTACTTGGACGCTAACTAAACGGCTAGAGAAAAAACTAGACGGCAATTACACAAGAATGCTGCGAGCAATATTGAACAAGTCCTGGAGGCAACACCCCACAAAGCACCAACTATACGGCCACCTACCTTCCATCACAAAAACTATCCAAGTTAGACGAACCAGACATGCAGGGCACTGCTGGAGAAGCAGGGACGAGCTCATAAGTGATGTACTCCTATGGACCCCCACATATATCCGAGCAAAAGCAGGACAGCCAGCTCGAACATACATACAACAGCTCTGTGAGGATACGGGATGTTGCCCTGAAGACCTGCCAGAAGCGATAAACGATAGGGAGAAGTGGCGTGAGAGGGTCAGGGTATCCGTGCTGGCGACACGACATGATGATGATGATGATGAAGACAAAAGACTTAGTATACATATGCATATAAAAAATGGAAATGTATAATGTTGACAAAATCTGTCGCACTGACTATTACAGTGTTGAACCAAAGAGTTGGCACGACTGCAGCAGCTACCGCTGTCGTGCCACCACCGCTGTCGTACCACCACCACCACCGCCGTCTTCTTCAACATTCCCATCTTCAATCCCTTCATTCCATTCTTCAGAGTAAACCGAAGCAGCTTAACTACAAACACCGTATGTATAAGATTTCAAATCACAAACCTAAATGCTACACTCCACAAAATACCTCAATACTACGCCGATCAATGTAAACGGTAAAGAAAATAACGACTCATCTTTTGAATCTACGAGTAAATTTGATTTTCTCTGAGTAACCTATATTTTCAGTATTGTGACAAAGTAGTAATGGTTTAAAAAATCATTTGGGAAAATTCATAGCAGTGAAAGGGTTAATAAGTTTGTGTAATGTTGTCTCGAAAAGTTGATGAAAAAGCTAGTGAAACAGGTTGTCACTTGATCCCGGTGATAAAAGAACAAACGTTATTACAATAACTCACCCACGTTTTTTCTCGGATATGACAAGTTCTGTCTGAACTGATTCCATTAACAGGAAGACGTGATACGGTTTTTGTTCGATGGAGAAAAGATTCAGTCTCTGATAAATCTAATTTTGGTTTTGCTTAAGACCCAAAATATATGTTTATTTCGCTTGGCGTCTAAAACTCTTTTTTTTTTCTTTTTTAATCTAATTAACACTCTTTTAATCCGCACGTTATGCCCACAAAGACATACTTAGTTTACCAAGGCTGGGAATTTAAACTTTGACCTGTTATCTGTCAATCACTCCCGCCAAATGTTCGTTACGGCTGGTAGATTGGTGAAGAAAGTCATTACATAGTATTATAGGAATGTTCTGGGTATTACACTAGACTGACTGTGATGATAAGGCTCCATTTCTGATTACGGAGCACCCATCATGGTTATTACTCCCAGATCCACTCTGACTTAGTGATGGTACCTGTACCTGTAGAATCTGTACCTATGAGGTACTATCTGGGGATCAACTAGATCTGTTTGAAAATTATTCGTATTCGATGGAGAAACTTGATTTCACATAATTGTGAATTATTATTAATATTTAGAATTGTTACTTGAAACAATAATTGTTTCGTAAGGATTATTATATGTTATTTGAAATAATATGTGTTCTAATTATTTAAATTTGACATCATATAAATGTATAATGAACCGAATTCCTTAACCTATTGACATAAACTAACCCTCAGTAGTTTAACATGCTGTTAAAAACATTTCAAGGACTCCTCACAGGACACTTTTATTTCCTGTGATATTGACAACATATCACGAATCTTCTTGGTTATCTTCTTGTTGTATCGTGATAAGGAAAAGATACACAGTGAAATAGAGTTAATTATTTACTAACTCAAGTGGTACAGTCCGACTAGTATTATAAGTCTCGCGCAGTGGGTGTTACGTCCGAAGTTGGTCTTACTACTGACCGAAATCTTTCAGAGCTCTCTTTCTGCTTCCTTTTCGGCTTAGAAACACGATGTTTTTTATATTTCCGCGATACCGGAAGTCACGTGGTACGAACCACTATACAACACTTCCTGTCATGTGACAGTCTAGTTTTCTGGGGCTTTAGGAATACGACAACTGCAAATTAGCAGAAGGATAAGTCCTCTCCGATGAGTGTCCTGGATATGACACTAAACCATCAGATGGTGAGGCTCCATTCCTGGCGCTTTGGGGAGTGTGGAGTATCCCTTTATTACGATTACTTTCAGGACCCTGAGTAATAGTACCTATTAGGGTCCCATCCTATAAATCAAATAGGTTAGATAACAAACTTGAAACTATTTAACTGTGTGCAAATAAAACTATTAATCTTAAATAACAAAACATTCAACTGCATGCAAAAAAAAAAAAGCTTTGGTTTATTTAAAAAGTTTACATATAAATAATTACAAATGATGTATATAATATATATGCACAAACAGGATTTGGCATTAATTAACGCACAAAGGTTGATTCAACCGAATCAATCAATCAATCAATCAATCTGAAGAATGATTTGGCATTAAATAACCCAGAAGGGTTGATATGCCATTGAACAAAATAACCATTACTACAACCCTTTATATGGATAACTGCAGAACCGGTATTGAGGAGAAGAGAGCCTCAAACTATCCTTTGTAGCCTCTGAGGCTAGACAAACTCCTCCTCTACTGGCCTCAGCAACCATCAGCGGACCAGCATCACGAGTGACACGCCTTCGTAGATCTTCGCTAGCCAAACTGATGCTAATATAGATGTAGATAGAAATATGTATATAAATATTTCCACTTGTTATGCTTTCACCTGTCTATAAGTCTCCTGACTAACATCAGTACTCACCTGTTCCTCATTCTGTTCAAGATGTTTTTAGCATATCACTCAAACAGAATTAGAAAGAATTTGTTTTTTTTTTCTTTATCTTTTCCTTTCTCTTATCTTTGTGTTTACGTTTTTATCTTCATGCCTGGACCGTCGTGCTTATTCGTGATTGGCGTTAATGTTTCTCAAACAGAAAATAAAACCAAGAGAAACACCGAGAGGATATTTTTTTTAAATACTAGCATTTCTATTTTCTTCTTTTTTTCCATACTTCTAAAATCCATATTTATTTAAAGTTGTTTGTCAGTTCGCATGCATGCGCTTGCGCTTATATGTGTGTGTGTGTGCAACATTGTTACAAAATAATAGTGAATTGCTACGTTTGACCAACTTAACGATTCTTATAAGCAGCTATGGAACTCAAATTGTGAGAAATAATTGTTTTTATCTAGGCTTTATAACTTTATAAGAAGAGAATAAATAATTATCTCCCTTGGATATCGGACGTGTCCGTTAGGCGGCTCAAAGACTGTCTTGTGACTATCCCAGAAAAAAATTTTTTTTACCTTCTTTTGCTTTTGTTCTTTGAACAGTAAAGACTTCGTCTCTTGCTCACTCTATGGCCATCCGACGTTCCATCGTGATCAACATTTTCTGTCCTTGTATTCCTTTTATATACTGCTTGTTCATAGAATAATATCTGCAGATTTTATCTCTAACCGTTTGTGTATTCTTTTCAGTACTTCTTGTATGTATGATATAAATTTTTTTTTTCATTTTTAAAGGAGCTTATCAAGTTTTTCCTGCCGTTATTTTCTGCATTATTATATCACGGTTATAGTCTTGGTAAAATTGTTAAATGTCCTCCCTACGACCAAGTAACCAAATGAATTTATAATTCATTTTGAATCAGTTTATATTGATCTTTATTGATAACCGATTGGGCGCTCCAGGCGATTTGATGCGAGCAACAATGATTGTTCAAAAATTTCTAAGCAGAAGGAGTCGAAGGGTCAGAAGTGTCTTGAAAATGTCAACCCTTTTCAGCATTGACGTCAACATTCATGAGACCCATCTTGCAGACTCTGCTTATCCCCAAGATCTCAGTTCCAGCATGAAACTTGTTTCGACGGAGGAAATTCACGTGGCTTTGTGACTAACCTGCTAGACTACGTAGGCATCGTAGTAAGGGAGTTCGAATTCCAGTTTTGCTATAACGCCCATTCAAACTAGTATCCTTGAGGAAAGTATGAACCACCTTATCCCTCCCAGCATAGGTTGAATAGTACCTCTACTGTTCTACAAAAATGGTTTTTGCATTAAATAACCCATGAAGATTGATATACCATTAAACAAAGAAACTAAATCTCAATTTCACGATTTAAACCAGAAATTGACTTCGTTGTTATCATTTGAATTTAGAAATGTTTCAAATCTTGATTATAAGATTTGATCAAATGTTGATCGAATATTCGATCTAAAAATCTATTATTCATTTTCTCGCTAATGTATTTCCATGTTTCCTTCTTTTTTTTGTATTGAAAATTTAAACTTGAAACCGTTTAACTGTTTACAAATCTTTAGTATTGACAGGTACTTGTAGTTATAATCGCTTATAACTTTCCATCATCAATGAAAAGATATAATTGGTTGAAAAAAAGGAGACTGGCTTGATAAAATAATTCAGTTTATAAAAAGAAGCAAGCGACTATTGGGAGATTTCTTGCGAAGGTCTCCTTAAAAGTTCATAGGCTCACCAAGATCTCATGGAATGGCACAAAATGAGTTTTATTTTTCAATATTGTCCCTCTTGAGGTAGATATACTTTTTTCATCGATTTTACTGTTCTTGGATTGTATTGGTCAAAATTTATGAACAAGAGAAATGACGTCATCATATGAACTTTTAAGCCTATGAACTATTCCGCCATCTCTTGTAATAAATTAATTTTGAAAATCTGATGAATTAAAAATTTCACTAATTTGAGAAACAGTCAGTTTAGACAGTTTATATATGATAAAACTGGACATTGGCTAAATGGTAAAAGTGTTTACCAATGGCCTGGGAGACCTGGGTTCAATCCCAAGTCGAGTCATACCAAACACTTAAAAAAAGGTACTTTATGCCTCCTTGCTTAACAATCAGCATTAAAAGGTACGGATCAAGGGTAAAGTGGGTCAATCCTCGGAAAGGTGTAGTGCCCTTCCCTACACCTTGGAGTAGTAGCTATCAAAAAGGGAGCCTTCTGGTAGCCCTCGACTACGGTCGCCAACTTTACTTCTATATATGATAATTGTGTTTTGTCTCAGGCATCACTGAAACTTCTGCTTGTATTTATATACGTATATCTTAATTAGACAATTCGTTAACTTTTTTAAATAATGTGTTTTAAACAAGGAACAATCTCCATTCTAAGGGACGGTCTTCTGAAATTAGTTGACAAGTTTATGAACTTCGGCAACGGTGTGTCATCTACTGAAAGTAATGTTAATTTACGCCTAGGAAGGTGTGGACTGGTATCGATGGAAATCTGATCTATCAGACAAAAATAAACGGGATTCTTCTAAGCTGTGATTGTGTTAGTACTAATGTATAGAAGTACCACATGGACGACTACAAAACGCATTGAGAAAAAGTTAGCAGGGAACAGTACAAGAATGCTACGAGCTAAACTGAACAAATCCAGAAAGCAACACCCTACGAAGCAACAGTTATACGGCCATTAATCCTTCATCTCAAAAACCATCGAAGTAAAACGAACAAGACACGCGGGACACTTCTGGAGAAGCAAGGAAGAACTCATAAGTGACGTTCTTTTATGGACCCCTACACGGCCACTTACCTCCCATCTAAAAAACCACCCAAGTAAAACGAACAAGACACGCGGGACACTTCTGGAGAAGCAAGGAAGAACTCATAAGTGACGTTCTTTTATGGACCCCTACACGGCCACTTACCTCCCATCTAAAAAACCACCCAAGTAAAACGAACAAGACACGCGGGACACTTCTGGAGAAGCAAGGAAGAACTCATAAGTGACGTTCTTTTATGGACCCCTACACGGCCACTTACCTCCCATCTAAAAAACCACCCAAGTAAAACGAACAAGACACGCGGGACACTACAGGAGAAGCAAGGAAGAACTCATAAGTGACGTCCTTCTATGAACGTGCTAGTGTTGACGACCAGGAACAACCTATCAAATCAGCTCTGTGAAGATACAGGATGTAGTTTGGAAGATCTGCCGGAAGCTATGGATAATAGGGACGAATGAAGAAAGAGGGAGATAGTCAGAGAAATCTGTGCCATCAGTACAATTTACGGACGATAATATAATCGTCTTTATGTAAATTCTAAAAAGAATGATTTTAAATTTCAAGATATTCATCTGACTGTGTATCCGAAGAATAAGATGGAGTACCAAAGTATGTGTAGTAGTCGTAATAATAATATACATTTATTTACCTAACCCTTCCGTACGAGCAGGTTGTGACACAAGGTCAATTTTTTTAAGTGGAGTCTAATAGGATTGAATTCAGATTCTTCATTCTCCTAGACTAGTTACCTTACCAAGGTTAAAGAACCTAATCTGCCCTACTCTTTACAAATAGCTTAAGGGAGAGTAGTTGGATGCCAGTCTATTAGTACTATGTCAAGGATTTGAACTCAGATTACCTTCATTTTTTACGGCTATAAGCCTTATACCACGAGAGTAGTAGTAATAGTAGTTATAGTCGTAGTAATAAATGTATGTTCAAACTGATTGTTTTCTCTAGAAAAGTTTTAAGAATATCAGTGATATTTCCTTGTTAATTTTATTTTCCTTGTTATTTTATTCGTAGAGAGCTTTCTGTCAGCATTTACTTTTTTTTAATCAAATAATAAACTGTTTGAATCACTGACTGATTTCAACGTCAGGGTTTATCGAACTAGACATGGTCGCTTTATTTAAATTTGCTTTGAAGAAAGTCATCTAATTATTCTTGCTGATCACAAGAGACTCTGATGCAGAACAAAAATGCTGTCACATACGGAGAGTTATGGACATAACATCGATTTATGTCTACAAGTTGATTAAGGGCAAATTATGAATCTTTCTGTATTTGCATGTGTGTGCGTGCGTGTGTGTGTGTATATGTAAAACCTTATGGGGATAATTACGTTTATAAAAGAGAAAAAAAACACACACTATAATCGAATATAAACGACATTACATACTTATATAAAAGGAATATAAAACACATATATAATTTGGGGTAGCTTAGGCACATGGGTCAACAGTACTTGGTGACTAACAGTTTCTCACCAATGCAATCATCTGATTTACATATTTGTATAACGGTCTTCATCGGAAAAAAATAAATTCGACGATCAGAATTCAATTCCTGCACGAGACTGTTTGTATTTCACTTAGCACTAATACTCTTTGAGGGGCATGAACCAATCTGTTCTTTCCTCAGTTATAGATAATTTTTTCGAGCAGGCTGGGTTTTCCAACCAATGGATGACGACCACTAGAGTAAAAGACAAACAATAAATTCAAAACCTGTAAAGTTTTGTTCTTAGCATCTGTGTCACACTGGGGCACCATTCTTTTATTAGGAACATATCCAAAAAGTATGGATGGTCCTACAAAAGCCTTCACTTCTATAACAAAATCACCCCACGTTTTCTTTCTTTCTTTCTTTCTTTGTGTGCATGCCTGTTGAGTATGAAAAAAGGGAGGAAATTTTAATTGTTTTATATATATATATATATAGTGTCACGTGGTCTACTACTGAGAGGAGAGAAATAAGGAATTTCTACTACCCCTCCGTGTTTGAATTAGCAGGCCGCCAAAGACTGACCGTTAAAAGAGGAATAAGGAATGTGGGTCAACTTTGGCTGGCCGTTGAAGAAAGAAAAGAATGTACGTCAATTCCTCGCGGCCGAAGTAACAAATCCAGGTCAGAATGAAAGCCAACAGATGTCTGCTTTCTGTGACCGGGGGGAAGAAGAAAGAGGCTAAATGATTGGCTAGAATCCTAAAGCGGAAGTAGCACCCTTTTTTCGTCAGCGGAAATAGGGATAAAGAATATCAGTTTTGGAACGGAGGTCGCGGTGAACGGAGTCTCATGCCAAACTCCGGATGAAGAAGCGGAAAGCTCTTGGACAAGATGACAGACGCATTCAAGCCGATCTATGTAAAAAAAAAAAATTAAAAAAACTCCGCTAACCCGTGAAAGAGAAAATACTCTCAGAAGGAACCCGTCAAAAGCTAAGTAAACATTAAGACTTTCTCCCTCCACCCTTCCCAAGTACTGCTATTACATATTCTCTCTCTCTCTCTCTCTCTCTCTCAATTTAAAGAAGGAACGGAAGACAAGACTAAAGAAAGACATTTGTATTTATGTATTATCCGCTGATAATATAGCCGACACATTGAATAGGTGTGTCTGCGAGTATTAAAAACCTCGTCATATTTTAATGTCCCCACGTGTTGAAATTTATTAATTGTGTTGTCTGCCTGTCAAGTTGTCAATTGCATGCTCTCTCTTTCAGCTTCGTTCGCCTCATGTTATTTTCGCCTAAATTGTCCTATTCTTTCCTTTAAAAATATTATACGGGAAACCGGAATTGTTGACTATTATAATTAATATTATTATATCTAAACCTAGAGGCACATATCTTCCATTATCCTAGGGGTAGGAGGAGGTAGTTGCCTGGTGGGTGTGGGTGTAATGTGAAATTTGGAAACCCCTTGCCAGCGGCGGTCAGTCTTGCCCCAAATAAACCCCAACAAAATCTGCCAGTTTCCCTACGCCCAAAAAGGGAATCTTAACTGGAACTTATTCTACGAGGGATCAAGTGCAAGGCTGTCCCGTCTTCACACGTGCGAAAAATAAACTCCCCGTTTGGTGATAACAATATTTAAATGCACCAGTTCCTTTAATATTTCAATTTGCCGTCACAATATATATATATATATACATATATATGCATGTGTGTGGGGGGGGCTATATTTGCGCATTATTGTGTATGGACGTATATGTAATGTTTAGTATATGTGTGTATGAAGATAGATACGCAATACGATAAATTTGAAGTTGTCTCGTGGATGTATGAGACGCGATATGTAGCCGAATTTGCAACAGAATGACCGAGAATTTTTTTTTAATTTGTTTCTTTATATATTTGTGTGTTTGTTTATAGTGGTGATTTTAACTAAGGAACAAAATACCATCATTGCTTTTCGAGGAAAATAATTTTGATTTATAAACATAATAGGCGAGTGTAGTATGGTAGGCCAGAATCGCAATAAATATCACGGTGAAGAGATATGTTATATTGTGATATACTATGGAATATTATGCAATATTGGTACTTTATGCTGGAATAAGATTTTTGTTAGATTACAATAATAATTTGTATTAGTTATAATTTGTTAATGATGTATTGCGTATACATCGTAGTAATTCATGATTGTATGTACGAAAGGAATAAAGTGAATATGTTGTGTTAAGACGTTGCAATAATTGTTTGTATTACCTATGTCATTGTGTGTGTGTGTGTGTGTGTGTGTGTGAGTGTGAATGGTGATGATTTTAACTAATGAGCAAATTATCATCATTGCATAATTATGGAAATGAATTTATGATATGAAGTGTAAGCATCATAGGTCTGGGACGTAAGGGTAATAGGTGGGGAGTTGTGATGGGTTATAATAGTTTTTATTTGCTATCCGTATTGTCGTAATGTAATGTTACGTATACGTTATTATAATATATGATGGAGTGTACGTGGGGGGATATAATAAATATACTGTGTGGGGGCCTATTATAAACACTCATGAAAACATGGCTAACATAATGTCAATAGGTTGTAGAAGTGCATGAAGAATGCTACGACCAAATCCAGAAAGCAACACCCTACGAAGCGACAGTTATACGGCCATTAATCCCTCATCTCAAAAACCATCGAAGTAAGACAAACAAGACACACAGGACACTTCTGGAGAAGCAAGGAATAACTCATAAGTAACGTTCTTCTATGGACCCTTACACGGCCACTTACCTCCCATCTCAAAAAACACCCAAGTAAAACGAGCAAGACACGCGGGACACTACTGGAGAAGCAAGGAAGAACTTTAATGGAGGTAGGTGTGTTGATTGATGGAGGAAAGTGGTATTTACGGTGCTTCGGGTGTGATGTGGAGTCATTTGTGGGGGGGATTTATAAAAGTAAAGGTGGTATAGGTAGATGGATGGGTTATGTGTATGGTTCAAAATGTGAGAGATGTTAGTTCTCATGTCTGCATTTGCATCGAATTTCTGATTTTTTTTTGGTTTTTTTTTGTTTAGCAGAGTGTTTTGTGATGGGTAGGTGATAATAGCTAGTTTCTCGTAGAGTCAAAGAAGACATTTTCTCGATGTCTTGGTGTAGGCGGGTGCTAGTTTTAGTATTTCCCATGTGATGACGAGAGAAATGTTCCTGCCTTTTAGGCGCCATATGTATAAGGATAAAGAAGTGTTAGATGAGTAATTACTGTTGGTGAAGGAAAGTTTGTGGTTATATATTCTTTGTTTTATGGTACCCTCCGTTGCACCTATGTATTGCTTGACTGAGTTATTGGTTTTTAGGTTGGCTCTGGACACTACATTTTCCTAGTTGGGGGCATGTTTTTTATCCCTACAATTGCTTTGGCTGTTGGAGTGTGTGGTGCAGTCGATGGATTCGATCTTTTTGTTGTGGCTTTTTTATTATTTGATACATGTTACTTGTGCAACCGTAGCTGTTTTAATATTGTTTTGCTTGAAGATTTTAGTGGGGCCTATGATTAGGGAAGTGTTTGCTTATTAGATTTTGGAAGTCCCTACCTATGTTATGTCTTTCTAGATATAGATTTATGTGTGTGTGTATGTGTGTTTGTTTGTTGATGTATGCGTTGAATGTATTCAAGACTGTTTAGGCTGTATGTTTATGTTTACGCGCACATACACACACGCACAAATGTATGTGTGTTTTTTCTTTCTCTCTCTCTTTCCTATCTATCTATCAAGCTATATATAGATGTGTGTGTATGTGTGTGCCGAGGGAAGAGTGTATGCTTGTATATAAACATGACATATCAATCTATCTATCTATCTATCTATATATATATATATATATATTGTCATCCACAGACAGACTGTTTCGTTCTATCAGAACTCTTCAGTGTGGCTAGACCCGCAGGACGCTCGAAGCCGGGATCGAAACCCGTCCAACTTTACGATAGACTAAGGTTTCAGACCACACGGCTACAAGCGGACTACGTTGGCTAAGGGAATTTTAACGTATTTATTTTTAGCAACAGCAGCAGCCTTTGTTTACATTTTTTTTTATTTTTTTTAATACCAGAGTGCTCAATTCTTACGAAGAGCTTTGCATTACGCTAGGGGCGGCCGACAATTCCTTCGCCAGAGTGCTCAACCCCCATAAGGGAGCGTATATATTGTATATATATATAAACTCCGTCTAAAAATCATCTTGTGTCGCATCCTGCTCGTGGAGAGGGGTTGGTAAATATATATATATATATATATATATATATACGCAAACTTTGTCATGTTTATATACACGCATACACTCTTCCCTCGACTCACACACGCACATACACACACATCTATATATAGCTTGATAGATAGATAGAAAGAGAGAGAGAGAAAGAAAGAAAGAAAGAAAGAAAGAAAGAAAGAAAGAAAGAGACATATATACAGATGAGAGAAAGAGAGAGAAAGAAAAACACACATACATTAGTGTGTGCGCGTGTGTGTGTCCGCGTATACATACAGCCTATATATATATATATATATATAAGTTTGTGACTATTAGCTACAGGTGCAAATTATTTCTTTCATTAACCCATTTATTCTGCTGTTATCTCATATTGTCTTCCAGACGACATGCAATGGCGCTGTTTTGAGATTAAAACAAACATGTCTTCCAAAAACTTTCAATCCCTTGTGTCGTCTGCTGCTAATGTTGCTGCTGCTGCTAGTGGGACTTCATATCATTTTTTTGCCTGCTGATTACCATAGCAATCATTCCAAAGGAAAGGAAACTACCTGGCCCGTCTCCATACGACTCCAGAATTCCTCTCCCTCCCAACTCTTTACCTTTGATACTCTACACCTCAACCACATACACTTCACCTTTTTTCTCCCCCCCCCCATCCTTTAGATGTTTACTCTCTTGTTTATCTTTTTTTTGTCACTCGATAGTTTTTTACTTTATTTTTTAGTGATGCGAAAAGCCATTTTTTACTCATCATTTTGAAGGAGTTGATCTCTACTTCTATTCAAGTTTATTCTTCCAAAAATATAAGAAATAATAACAGGTGAACTGGTAGAAATACTTCATCTCAGATCTTCAAAAATAAAAGAAGCCAGAAGAATATATTGGTAGAAAAATACGTATTTATCCAATCACTCCGGCACAAAATCAGCTAGTTTAAATTCAAAGTTTTTCTTTTCTTTTCTTAGATTGGTTGCCGCACCAATTCTAAAATAAGCCAGTATTTCTATCAATTCACTCCTATCTCGAGAGGGAACTGATGATTTCACACTTTTCCTAAAGACCTTACCTCAAAGTATCTTGTTGTAGACCAACAGTTACTCAACACGTGTCTCTAGTTGCGTAAATCTTATGTTTTCCATAAAGAAGTTGTGATAGGCATTACTTTCGGGACAACTTTTTATATTCAAGCATCCAATTAACTTGGAAAAATGTTTTTTTCATTTTTAAACAGTTCTCTCCTTTTCTCGCGCGTGCACACACACACACACACACACAGAATTTTTCTTTTCGTCGATCGGTTGCATTTAAAGGCTCAGTCTGTCCTACTCTTTATTTGTATTTGGTAGGAACAGATGGATTTGCAGAAAATAATATACTGAAAAATATGTGAAATTATGAAAATACAGAATCCTAGAAATTATAATAAAGATATAGGTAGGCCGGAGAATATATCGGCTGCAATGTTGTTTTAAATACAACAAAAATGAGAAAAATGGTCGAAAAAATTAAAGCAAAAATGAAAATATTTCATCTTATAACTTAGCTCAATACAAGATAGCTGTACATGCTGGAGTAAAAACAAAAATTGCAACAAAAGAAAAACAAAGTGTTAAATAGTGGCTTCGCAGTAAGTGAGTTCGATCTCGAGTAGCGCTATTACGTTCACTTTCAAACAATTACGTTTGGGAAAGTTAGGACGCCTTTATTCAATAACACCTGACCAAATGATATTTGAAACTGATTGTTTGATTTTAATTGCATATCAACTTATCAATAGTTATTTTATACCTAGAGGTTAAGGAATCGCATTCATGTTTACATTTTTTTAATAAGATTTTTTTTTGTTCATGGTCCTCTTGAATAAGGATAATTTTGAAACAAATCTTATTTAACCCATAGATGAGGGCCAAACAGGTATTACCACTCCAGTTCAGAGTTGACAAGAAGTGGGGTAATAGCAATGAAGGGTACTTCAAAACTTGAGTTTCACCATCAATTACAGTGTCATATCCAGGACAAGGTTTTTTTGGGGTTTTTTTTTTTTTTGCAGCGGGGTGAAGTCCTGTTGACAGGATGAATTAGAAATTGAATATTCACAGACAAAAAAATTGAACAGCTGATAAATATAAATCGTTTTTTATCAATGATACAGAGACAAAGACTGGATATATATTGATCCCCCCCACAAAAAAAGAGAGGAGTTTTTGTTGCTTTTTACTCGATAAATAAAAACGAGTTACCTAGCTCTCTCTCCTCAAGTAAATATGGCGCCCAGTTCAGTAATCGCACCTGCTGACACCAAAGTGCCATTTTCACAACGGAGGAAAGAAGAAATCTAAAATTGGCAGGTGGCGTCCGTATTTTTGCTGTATATATATGTTTATGGGTGGGTGGGTGTGGATTGTGCACCCAATATTATGTTGCAAATGTCGAGCTGAAAGTGGATAACGAATATTAATTTTTTTACAGAAAATTTTGAGATGCGACCATTAAGTCAGAGGATATGTTTACCTATTCGAGCGGATATTAGTATAATCCTCTCTCTCTCTCTCTCTCTCTTGTGTCTTCTTTCTCTCTCTCTCTCTCTCTTTCTCTCTACCTCTATCATCCATCTCTCTCTCCCTCTCACTTTTCACACAGACACAGACACACACACACACACACACACACACACACACACATATATATATATATATATAATGATTGTGTTCGCTTGCATATATAAAATGAAGAAAAAAATGAATTATCTCTTTTTTTGTTTGAGGCAAAAGTTATCTACTGAGGTTTGCTAGCATCGTGGTAGTTAGAGTATTGACCCATTGTATAATCTTTCACTTCGTGTGTGATTTGAAAGCCACCCAGACAAACGTACATAATTCGGGAACTTATACTTTACGAGTTCGAACTCAGCCCAAAACATCGTCGAAGCAGCCCAAAACTTTTGTTGTGAGAAAGATGAAGTTGCATTTGATCAAAATGCAGTTAACACGGTTGAAGAAAGTTCGGTCATTTTCCAAAGAATTCGATGATCGAATATGGTCAGGTCGGCTTCACACAGTGGATTCCAAGAAAATGCACTAAGCCACATAAGCAAATCTGATTAATAGTATTCGGACAGTATCAGGGGAGCTTAGTATCGCACAATCGAGTCTGGCTCATCCCCTTAACGGCATCAGCTAAAGCATTATGAAGCTGTCTAAATGTGTCTCATAATAACAAAACCTCAGACTCACCCTCGAACAAAATGATTGTATTCGTGTGTATGCTTGCATGTATAAAATGACGAATAAAATGAGTCAGCTCTTTCTCTGTTGGTATATATATATACATATATACATATATATATGTGTGTGTGTGTGTGTGTGTCAGCGCACGCGCGTGTGTGTGTGTGTGTGTGTGTGTGTGTGATATAGCACAAGGAGCCTAAAGTGTATTAGCCGGAAAAATGAAAAGTAACTGAATTAGATTTTAGAAGAATGACTTGGTACTCTACAAAACGTGAGAATTTACTGAAATGGATTATAGAAGAATGACTCAGCATATCACCAAGAGTGAGAATAGAATGAGCCGTAAATATACGTTATTTTCGGTGAGAAAAGAAAACGAGGAAAAATATATCGTTATTGTTCGGCTGGAAGCAAGGAGAAAGGTAAGCGAATTTATTTTGACTAAAAAATTGTCAAGGCTAGATTTGCTTAGGGAATATTTAAATTGTTCCTAAGCAGGCAAGCCGGCACACGAGTTTACACCAGGGTCAAAGCCTAATAATGGTGAAAACTAGGTGAACGAATACAATTTTCGTTTGGGAAACGAAAACAAAATTCCAAATTGATTTTTTTTCTAAATTCAAAGCCGTAGGAAGAGCTTTCTTATTTTTGACGGCTATGTTTTTTAAACGATTGTTGACGTCATCATTAACTGCCAACCGGGAGGAATGGGTTAAGGTTAAATATTAAAGAAGTGAGAGAAAAGGCCGGCCTCTTTTGGAGTAAAGATGGAAAGTAACTAACCACTGAAGGTGGAAGGCAGAATGAAGAGGGTGGAATTAATTACTGGAATCTAAATTAAGGAAAAATTGATATCAATAACTTCGCAAACCACCGCCCCACGGTAGAGAGAAAATGCATATAAGCTGAGTTTTCCTTTATTACCAGAGACAACTAAGAGACTTCATGTTACTCTGGACCATTTACCGTAACGCAGAGAAATCGAGAACAAACATAATACGCTTCTTAAAATCACCTTGTGTCAGACTATTAAAGGACAGGGGGATAGAGAGAAGCCTAAAGCAAAGGACTGAGAATAACTAATAGAGATTGCCTTGTACCAGACTATCGAAAGCGAGAAGCCGAAAAAAGCCTAAACTTAATACAGTTTGAGAGGCCTTGTGCCTGACTCTGAACAGCGAGAAATAGACTGATTGTCAAATTATGGGCTCGGTCTCCGTGTCACATGACTACTACTCATTGGGAAGGATGAATGTATGTTCCATTTT
>OY757913.1:2275917-2415917 GCA_963585895.1 Sepioteuthis lessoniana
GAATAATAAAGCCTAAACTTATACAAAGAATCGATTGGCTGTTGATTTTTGAGCTGGATCTCTGACTAAAAGCTCCCACCTCTTGGATGGGTGAATGAATGTATCCTTTTTAAAAACAAAATATTGTCAATTTTGCAAGCCGTATTTTGTTCTCTCTTTGTCGGCATCGACTTTTTTGTTTTTTCACTTTCTTAATTGTGCGTTCTCATCGACCGTCGAATCTGATAAGCGATTGATCTGTTGCCTGGATCTAAAAAACACAACGTGGGCAGATTTCGAATTAGTCGTGTCATCCGAGACAAAACCGACCAGCGAACGGTCAATAGATTGGAAGTGGAATCACTTCCCGTGTTTGGTGAGGGCAAGTATACCCTCACATTAGTACACATGTACCTCAAGCAAGAGATGGTCTCATAAGTTGAAGGAACAAGTCTGTTCATCTATTTGGAATATTTTATGAAAATGGCAAAATAGTTTGTTTTTTAGAATTTTTTTCCATAGATGTAAACTCTTTATTATTTGGTATTGGTTTATAGCAAGACATTTTTAATCTCGCAAAAATATTTATTTCGAAGCTATTCAAAATGGTAGAAAATCAGAAGTCTGTCATCAAAAATCTTTGGTGGCTAAGAAGTACAAACCATTTGAAATTTTACCGAAGAATGTGTGATTGGTAAAGAGAAGCATGTGCTAGAAAAAAAATTTACAAATGTGTTAAGTCGAATAGACAGTCCATGGAAAGGAAACATACTGACTTTCATACAAAGAAAAACGTTCCGATTGCAGTGGTCAATAAAGAAGGTTATACTGACGGTGTTCTAGAAAATAAAAAGATCCATCACAATTGATTTTCTTGAAAAAGGTGCAACTGTCAACTGTGCTTCCTATTGCAAACTCTTTATTTGTATAACATATTTGCTTATCCGGTTTTATCCGATATTATGAAGTTGTTTTGAAAATGATGACGACATTTTTTTATGTCGTGGAAGCAGACGCTGAACGCCGGTTACTTTGAAGCGTTTAAGTTTTAAATCTGAAAATCATTTGGAGATCTGTTTTTGATTATTACTTAGAAAATTGTTTGATATTACTATCTAATATATATATATATATATATATATATATATATATATATATATATACAGCATGCAAGGCTAGTAATGAGTTCCTTTCTCTCTCGGAATACCATACTTCTGGTTTTAAGTCAAATTAATCTAAGCTAAGTAAATCATTGCTGTAGCTGCACAAACTTACTTTTTGTATTTTGTTGAACTGTATCAAAAGTTAAGAGTTGTGGGTGGCTTGGGATCTTTGTGGTTTTTCGCCGTTTCGCAGGATTCGGAGTTTCTAAGCCTCGAAAATGCGCAAAGGACACTGAACATCTATTTATAGATGAAACACGTGTTTGCATTCTACTGAATACTTTTGCCGACAAAAATACTTTGTGTTACTCCGACATCGGCGTATGTAGAACAAACTAGCGTGACCGCTAGAACAACATTTTTAGCTAAAATGTGTCAGCTGACTTGATCCTTAATAACGAAGAAGCGTCTGAAAATAGCACTGACGAAAATCAGTTCGTCACGGAGATCGAGTCTCGAGAGAAATTCTTTCTTAGCTTGTCACGGAAGAGAACACATATGTATAGACAAGTCCTCTTTCTCACGTTCTTTCTTTTTTCCTTCTTTCTTTTTTTTTTATTTTATTCATTTCTGTTGATTGCTTTGTTTAGTTTCTTTTCCCTTTCTTTGTTTCTTTCTTTGAAACATGAGCAAAATCAACAGGCAAATATTATCGTCTTCGGCTTTGTTATTCAATTTATCATTATCTATCTATCTATCTATCTATCTCAATCTATTCCAATCTATTCATCACTGTAAACTAAAGCGCCAACAAGTTGAAGACAGCAGCACGATGGGGTTTTTATCTCTCTCTTACAGTCATGGGATAAAACCCAGTCGTATGACATGACCTAATAGCTAAAAATAGTAGTGTACCAGTGATATTGTACCAGTGAAAGTGTACCATTGGTTTTGTACCAGTGAAAGTGTACTAGTGATTTTTGTACCAGTGAAAGTGTACAGGTTGTAAACATTGAATGCAGTCAAAATTTAAAACAATTTGTCGGTGGCAAATTTTTTGAGGTTTGAATAATAAGGTACTTAATCTCCGTGGTGACAACGTCATTAAATTTTTAACTACAAAGCAATATCATTTTCTTAGATTGCAAAGTTATATTAAGAATATATGAGTTCATGAGCAGCGCATAAAAAACTTTTAATTGTATTATGATTGTGTTCACAACAGGAGGATTTTTTTTCTTCTTTTTATTTCTTCATTTATTCGAAATTACCATATCTTCATTTTATTGATTTTAAATTAGAAGATAAAAATATGAAATAGGATTTTCGAGATATAACTACCTCTGGCAAAAATTATGGATTTAGCCCATTTAGAGGATTTTCACTTGTTTTTGTTTTATTTTTTTTTGTTGTTGTTTTTTTTTTTGTTTAGCAGTAAATAAACCAAAAAAAAATTAAGAAACCAAACATTTTTATGTGATAACTGGACACTCAGACTTTCATATTCCTTAAACAAATTGGATGAGATTATTTAAATTAATGGTAGAATACTACGAAATAACTCATTGATGAACAAGAATTGTAAAATGAAATTTGCATTCCTAAAACAAATATCAGCCGAAGCTGAGATATACAAATCGGTTTGCAGTTGAAATACATTTCTTGCAGATTTCAGCAATAGAATTAAATGATATTCAGGCTGAGTCAAGAATTTGCATTGGCCAACGAGATGATGTTAAAATTTAAGTTGCGATCAAATGAAACAAAAGATGATTTGCCTAAAGAAAACAAGTAAATTTCCAAAGTTATTCATGATTGGGAGATGAGGATATTACTCCAAATTTGAATGATAATATTTCCTCATCTCAGAGATTCTTACAGAACATTTAAAATCAATATCACATTCGTGAATTTATCTTTTTCCCTGTCTGTCGGTTTATATAACCCATATAAAGGGCCCTATCAGGTGCTACCACGCCGGGTCAGAGTGGACCTGGGAGCGATGGCAATAAAGGGGTACTCCGCATTCCTCAAAGCTCCAGCATTACTGGAACCTCACCATCAGATTGTTTAGTGTCATATCAGGACACTCGTTGGAGAGGTCTTACCCCTCTGTAGAGAAGCAGTCGATGTATTCTACGGTCCCAGCCGACTGGGTAATCAGGCGAAGAGTGTTGATGCTATTTATCATAGATGTACATAAGATCTATCCTCGATATTAAGCACTCTTTACTTATAATTTGGGCAAACTACATTATAATTTTTTTTATTATTATTATCATTATTCCTTGCGAGTTTTTCATACCAGCTTTAGCTGATGGTCTTTCACTGGAGTCTGAGTGACAGCAATTCTCCTCCAGACTCCAGGATTCTTCCCAGTATTCAAGACGATCTGTATAATGCTGTAGTTTTGATGGTCTATTATTATTATGATTATTATTGTGTGTGTGTGTGTGTGTGTGTGTGTGTGTGTGTGTGTGTGTGTGTGTGTGTGTGTGTGTGATGGATATATAGGTGTGTATGTGTACCTGAGATGATGGATGCATAGACTGGATGAGGAATTTTGAGTGCGCCAAGAATCCTCCAAATGTTATGGAATTACATTGCATGAATTTTATTGAGATGACATCATTTGCAACAACTAACACGAACTGCGCCAAAATGAAATAAAGATGCACAACTATTTCCGTCAACAAACTATTCCAAAAATCTATCTCAGTCTGGTCATATCTATCAATGAAAAATCTTTGATAAGATATGACCAGACTGAGATAGATAGATAGATAGATAGATAGATATTAACAGACTAAAGGATAGATAGATAGATAGATAGATAGATAGATAGATAGATAGATAGATAGATAGATAGATAGATAATCTAAGAAAATAGGTGCTTACACATTTCATCAAAAAGGAAATGTGTAAGCAGAACAATTCCTTTCTACAATGTAACATTTGTCAAGGATTTGTACACCCATTCAGAGTTTTACACTTAAATCAGTATTAAAGTGATTAATGAATGAACCTACTGACAGTGTACGAGAGAAAATCCTCTTGAAGATCTGGCCAGGTGAATTCACATCTGCGTTTAGCAAAGTAGAGGGAACGGTAGTCTTCTATTTATTAATTAGGTGAATATCTTAATCAACATTATGCTGCAAAAGAGGCCAGTGGGTCAATTAACACGTGCAATAAATTTGAGCCCAAAATATACACCTTGTCTATTCTATTTACCGGACTCTAACTTGACCAGGGTCAAGATGATGACTGATAGTACAAGATTAAGTTCAAAGTTTTGCAATATTTTTGTAACGTGAGACAGAATTTTGAAAGCTCCGGATGCTTTTGCAGAGATTGTGAAGTGGCGGGGGACAAACTACACTGGACTAAGGGATGCTGACACTGGACTATGGGATGCTGACACTGGACTATGGGATGCTGACACTGGACAATGGGATGCTGACACTGGACAATGGGATACTGACACTGGACAATTGGATACTGGCATTGGACTGTGGGATGCTGACACGATGGCTTAGAACCTCAAAATCTATGCCTTTAAGCAACCCGAGCGAAATTTCTTGAACGATCTGCTTACAATCATCAACTGCACCTTTCTTACAACAAAAGTTTTTCATTCTTTCGTGACGTCATGACTTAGTTCGGACTTGTAACGCATACATTCCTGAATTAGACTACGTTCTACGGTCATTTATGAGGATACACACATCAAACGTATAAGATATTGCAAAACTTTTGACTCACTCATGTATTTATGAAAAAATATAGGGTCCTTTAGCTTCATGATTTTTTTGTGTTTGAGATGAGTCACAATGGCGTTCTCTGCCATTATCAGTTATTAGTTTATAAGTTTATTAGTCTCTATAATAACCTGGCACTTGATAGAATTAGACTAGCTTTTCCTAAATTAATTTCCGTGCTTAATTAAAAACCAAAAACTAAAACTCTTTTTTTGAAGTAGTATTAATGAGATAACAGTGTTTAAGTGTTTTCTTAACAATTTTCTTTTGTCAAACTTTACAAGATGCCAGCGACGGACATTTTGTCGAGGTTTTGGTGATGGGCCAGAATGCACCGAATTCTACACATACATTTTCTAAGGTGTCAAAGGAACACTACCAACTCTCTATCTCTCTCCCTCTTTTTTTTCTCTTTCTCACTTTTCCTCTATCCCTCCAAATATATATATATATATATATATATACATGATGGTGACTCAAAAGGTTCTTAGCCTCACCCAGATTTTAGATTTGTCACACACTTTTCACCTTTGTTTGGGTCTCACCAGCACAGAAATTAATAGAAATTTTTATAAGTTTTTCGAGCTATATAAGTGATAGTGTATGACCACAAAAAAAAAAAAAAAAATACAGCTTTTCTTTCTAGGCGAGGCTAAGAAATTTTTGAATGACCCCTCATTTATCAGTAGCGAATGAAAGTCATCAATGTTACTTGGTCTCATATTTTTAACATATACTCCCCCAAAATGCAAAACCCATGGTACACTCATTTGATGATGGTATTGATTTCTTTGATATTGTCGCTGGAGTCTTACAAGGACAAATATTGACACCATTTCTATTCATAAACTGCCAAGATTACGTACGACGAACGTCAATGGATCTAATGAAAGATAATAGTTTCACAAAAAAAACCAAAAAAACTATTACCGATACACACGACACAGATGATGGGAGGTTCCCATGATGCAATGACTATCGTCGTTGGAAATGGACACAGGGGACACGATTTCAAATCCTGGATGAGGTTGATTATATTTCACAAAGCACTAATACCTTTGCGAAATGTATGAATCCTATTATTCTCCTTCCAGCTATGGATAAATAGTAGGGCAGACTAGGTTCTTCAGCTTTAGTTTAGGCAACCTGTTTAGAAGAAGGAACACTCTGAATTGAAACCGGTTAAACTCTGCTAAAAAATTGACCTTGTGTCACATCCTTACCGCGTGGAGGGGTTGGTAAATAAAGACGCATATAAACTCGTGCTTCTAACAAATACGCCTGCTCAAGCCGGATCTCGGCTGCTTAGACTGGAGCATGTAGCCAGAAGCATTAGTTTTTACATGAACTCAGATGAAATAGTGTTCATGTTTTTTAATCAAGATAGATCCATCTCCTCATTAAATGGCAATTAGTAAAATAATAATTGACCTCAGTAACATTAACTCGTCTACGGAAAGTGGTATCAAAATATGCAAAGGTAAAGCATGGTCTGTTGTGGACAATTTAATGAACATATGAAAATCATTGATAAAATAGTATAGGAATTCTTCCCTACTGGTGGTGTGTTATTAATACTGTATGGTTGCACCACTTGGACTTCAATGAAACACTTGTTAAAAAAATAGATTGTCATTATACAAAAATGCTACCTTCTATTTTGAACAAATTCTGCGAGCAAACCTCTTAATTCTCACCGCACAAAGAACTCAAGTAAAGACGAACATATAAGCAACGTTCTTTCATAGACTCCTAGCCATGGACATACCAGTGTTGGCCGCCCAGTAAAAGCATTCATTCACCGACTCTCTTTGAGGTTACTGGATGCCGTCTTAAAGACTAGCCAGGACCGATCGGAACAGATAGCGAAAGAGAGAGAGAGGGAGAGAGAGAGAGAGAGAGAGAGAAAGAGAGTTAAGGGAATCTGAGCTATCAGCATACCTCAATGATGATGACGCTGCTGATGTATATCAATGACAATTCTTGTTAATGTATGCTACACATTGTAAACATGATTTACTATATGTGTATATTTCGCATAAAAGCCAGGTTGTGTAATTCTACAGTTATTTGTTAAGAGTAAAATTCATCCTTTTGATAGAAGTGAAAACGCATGTGGAATTGATATACGAGTTGAAGCGCTTCTTATTGGTACCAATTTGTGGAAGTGTGTTTATATATATATATATATATATATATATATATATATGCACGTTAATGTATATATATATATATATATATATATATATACACGTTAATGTATGAAAAAAATTTAATTTGTAGTCGGCATTTACTATGTCTTTGATCCAGGTTAAGTGACTTTATCATTCGCCACCAAAATCTTTGATATTAACTGCTCAATGTCTGGGTCAGCGGAACAGATCACAGATCCCCCCCACACACACAGATGCACACACATGCAAGCACATATAAAACTTTGATGGGATTCGGATATTTGGTTCCAGTGTCATGTTCTTAAATTCCATTATATTATAATAAACAGAAAAAAATTAAATAAAGTCAAAAGTTATGTTAAATTGAAATTTGAGATTTCTAAAGATTATATAATTTCAGAGATAAATTTATTCATTTTTTTAGCTGAATTTTTTTTGGCCCGAAATAAGTAACCTCGTTATTTTTTTTCTTCGCTTAACATTATTAGAAGCAAAATTTATCTCAATCTTTCAAGACATGAAAATCAAACAAAGTTATATAAGTTTGTGAATTAAAATGCTTCGAGCCAGAACGCTGAGTCCAATCAAAGTCAAGGACGAATGATTTGCTCTAAAATAATTTTTATCGCTTCGAAATTGATAAACTTGAAAGAATAGCTCTTTGGCCTAAGCTCGAAAAGGCCTACTGATATATATATATATATATATATATATATATATATATATATATATATATATATATATATATATATTCAATTCATATTTAATATATATCTAAAATAGATATATCTAATATATATTTATTTATCATTATTATATAATAGCTCTATCCTAGATATTGAGCACCCACCATATTATATTGCACTTGGTTCGATACATATCCGCAAAGTGATTTAGTGACAACCGACACTCTTATAATATATATATATATATATATATATATATATATATATATCAGTAGACCTTATATATATATATATATATATATATATATATATATATATATATATATATATATATATATATGAAATGAAAATAATTCCATCATGGCCAAGAGCAAGTCTACCTACGTTTCACCAAACGGCTCTTCAGGTTTGCACAAGCGAAGTGGGTTAGGATAAAATACATTTTATTGATTAAAAAGACCCCTCACCTTTACAAAAATTAGCAAATTAAAAAAAAAAAAACTTTATTCGAGAAACTGACAAAAAAAGTAAATGAAGCCTTAAAATTAGCAAAAGAATATAACAGAATACCCGAGGATGAATATGATTAAACACTATCGCAAATCTCTACTTGACCATAATGAGGAATAATGGATTAAAAAAGGAGTTAGTGGATATTTTGATAATCCAATGGGTTCATATATGTGATACCTTGGTATACTCGCTCTTAGCCATGTAGGAATTATATTCATAATATTAGCTCTACCTCATGTATTGAGCACTTTATTACGTTTTTGCTTAGGTTATTTTATCGGTGTTTTTTTCTTTTGGCAAGATAGATATACGTGCCTCTTGATTATTTTCAAGTAGCATGTGTGTTTTTCGTCTTTTCTTTCTTACTGAATTTTTTCCCCAGATATCAGTTTGCACAATTTGCAAATTGTAAAATCTGTGTTTTTTTCACACCGACAGAATTATAGATTAGATATAAAGATTTATATATATATATATATATATATATATATATATATACCATTAAGAAAAAAACCAAAGACCGGTTAATTCAGGATTATAAATTTATTTCCATCCCGTATTTTCAGTTTCTGGTGTGAACCAAAAACATGAAGAAAAATTTAATACAGGACTTCTTCAGACCCAATGGAAATATTGCTCTGTAAAAGTAATTACATTGAACTCTCTACCTGGAAAATTTAAATGTTCAGCTCTTGAATGATTTTCTTGTCCTGAGGGAATTACTCCAAACTCTGGTTTAACCTGACCGAATATTACCTATATATATATATATATATATATATATATATATATATATATCAGAGAATTAAGTTTGAATATCTACTTAAGCTGCTTGTATTCACATAACCTTGTTACATTTCATAAAGACATAAATCCATTTCTTTTTGCTGTATTGCGAGTTGTTTTCATAAAACGCACACACACACACACACACACACACACACACACACACACACACACACACATATATATATACATATATATATATATATATATATATGTAAATTGAGAGTGCGTCTTATCAGAATTGACAATGTTGTTATATCTGCTGCGACCAATCTATGTCTTTATCTCTAAACTGTACCCTACGAATACTATAACTGCGAATGCAACTATTACAAACTATTAGTATTATCATTACTTGATTGCCAAAAATGAGATCCAGTCGGCATCGGCGAAAAAAAAAAGAAGAGGCAGCTGGTGGCTCTTCGTTCATCTCACATCCGCTTCCGTGGCCGAGAGGTTATCGGATGTTCATTAAACTTCTAAAGGTTTTGAAAGAGTAGAACCTTCACAACTTTTACCAAAATCTGCTCTTCGACACTACTCTGCCCATCCTCCCTTACTCAACCTTCACCTCCGCCTTCCCAATTTTAAAATAGTTGTCGGGTCGAGGCCGGGGAAAATTATGTTTTTTAATCGAGGGAAAAAAGGCAGTTTGAAAATATATATCTCATTGACTGCTCAGTCACTCTATTGTCGTATGAAGGAGAGGGGACACGGTGGTGTAGTGGTTATCAGTCCATCTTGTAGAATCGGACTGTTACAGCAAGTTGGTTTCTCCACTGCATGAGCTATATAAATAGCTTAGTGCCAAACTAAGAGGGGCTTTGTTTAGTTTATTGGTTAAACGGCATATCAACTCCTTAAGGGTTATTTAATGTCGAAATTTGAGCCATTTCTAAATGTTCGATTACTATAAAAATTTTATTTTCAATGTTCCACTGTTGTTGTCTTTTAACATTTGCTCATTTTTTAAAATAATTGTTAATAGCCATTTGTTTTCATAGTCATGGTTTTAATTGTTCCTATAAAGTACAAATAATTTTCCCAAAGATCTATTTAACCCAATTATGGGACCATAAAAGGTACTACCACTCCGGGTCAGGGTAAACCTGGGAGTAATGGCAGTGGAGCAGTTTTCCAAATTCTCCAGAGCTGAAGAACTGGAGCCTCACCACCAGATGCTGTTCAGTGTCTTATTCAGGACACCCTTTTTCGGGAGGAGGGATCCTTTGACTCAGCAGTGGGCACAGAAAGCATATTCTAAACCTCGCCAACTGGGTTGTAGAAGAATGAAAAAGAAATAAATGAAAATAGGGTCTATAAAAGAAAGAAAGAAAGAAAGAAAGAAAGGTTTACTTGTTAATAGCATATTAACTCCTCATGGGTTATTTGATACCAATATTTGATTTTTCTCTAAATGCTTGATTATTATAACAAGTATATTTCCAATTTTCAGTTCCAATTTTTTTATCTAACACTTTTTAAAAGTTATATAATCATGTTTGCAAACTGTTATGGTTTCACACATTCCTACCGAATACAAATAATTTACAAACATTTAAGCCATAAATGGGACCCTAACAGGTATAATTATTACTGGTCAGTTTGGACCAGCTAATAATGGCACTAAAGGGGTACTCCACACTCACTATTACTACAGAACTGGGGTGCTTTGCCGGGTATTTTCCTCCGTAGAAAAGAAGATTGAAGTATTGCAATCTTTTGTCCTTTTCCTACATAAACTTGTGGAAAAGTGGGTTTAATTGACTTCCTTAAATATTTCTATTGAAAATGAGACGAATTGTATGAATGTTTTCAGATGAAGTTTTGCTATTTTACGTTAAAAATTTAATTTTTTTTTTCTCTGAATATTCGATATGCATTCGTGTGTATCTGGAGGAGTGTACATTTCTAGGTCAGGGGTGGATTACGAGTAGATAAAAGTGTCATGTGATTTTCCATGACAAGAAGATGATTGTGTTGCTGTTCTTAGTTTGATTTCGATACAGGCTTCAGCGTCTACTTCCTAACCACAGCGTTCTTTTTTCTTTTCCCTAGCTTATCTCTCAAAAACAAATTCGACACAACTCGACCTAAATGAAACATAGTATTTTCTTTTGGCGTATCACAATCAAAAATGAAAGTTCGATTTTGATGCAAGTTGAGCCAGGTTTTTCCCAACATCAAGTTGTTTCTTTTGAAACTTGTCAAAAAAAAGTGAGAAGTGTTTTTAAATGACTACAAGATTATTTTTATCTTTTATGACACACGCTTAACTTTAAAGAATGCAAAACATGAGTGAAATATTTTCTGTTTACTAAGAACGTACTTATATAGATAAATGATATAGCGCGAGCACATACATACATATATATATATATATATATATATATATATATATATATATATATAATTATACGGCTTGCTATATTTGTAAATAAAGAGTGCTCAATATCGGTGATAGAGCAAATTTTGATCACAGAACAAACAGCGTAGGCACAGTCAACGGTGCTAAGAGATAGTCAGTTTCTCGTCTCTACGATCATCAAACCAAGACTTGGTCCGATAATTGCAAATGCGAGAAACTGGCACTCCCCATACATCGTTGACTCTGTGTCTACGCTATTCAAACTTATATATATTTATATTTATATAGAGAGAGACTTTTTCAATTTACTTTTTCTTTCTTTCTGATCTTGTTCGAATTTTTTGTTGTGATGGGAGTATAGTATCTGTTTCCTTAGGATCAAGGTCTAGGTCACGGCACAAAGTTTCAAGGATTAGATCTCTTCTTCCTAACATTTCCTGCAGTTGTTCAATTGTTTCAGAGTTACTCTCGTTATTGGTTGCGACTCCAACTCGTATTCATGTATTCGGGTAGGTGATCCTGGTCTTGGGTGTCCCTACATGGAACAGCACCTCCCACTACATAAAAGGGGAGGTGTAAGAGTAGTTTGACGCCTTCGTTACAGGGTACATATCTCGTGCCCTACCCTAGCGCAGATGTATTTAAATTTTGGATCAAATTGATGAATTTCTACAGGTAGAAATCTAATTAAACATTCCATAAATAAAAAGAGATATAAGAAATAATTTATATATCTAAAAGTTTGTTTTTCTTATTTTTTTAAAATTTTGTGTAGTGTAGTCATCGACAACAGCTATGTTGGTGTGGCTAATCATCATATGGGGAAAAAGAAACACAAAAACATATCTCGCCCCCTCAAGTGTTAGAACCACTGTGGCTTTATTCTCTCCGTTTAGTTTCTGAGGCCGTAGAAGCCGGTAAAAATGAATAACGGACAGAACGAACGGGATAGTTTCTTCGTTTAAGTTAGAACAGGACTCTTCTCGTATCTTTTATACGTTCTTCGTTCTCCGTTCACACGAAAGTTTGCTTCCTCGTCCCTGAACTACCAAGAGAGAATGAATCGAGAACTCTGTCATCTTATACTGAGGTTAACAAAACAGCCACCCTCACTTCCATCTCAGCCAATTCCTGCCACCACTTGACCGGTCGTTGTTGACCTCGGAATGATCCCTTCTAGGGCGCTAGGTTATACATATCTTATTATACCTTGCTTACTGGACGAGATATCGAACTTTGTCAACTCCTGGTTATAGGCTTTTTTGATAACTTATCTAATCGCACCCTTTTTATCATTCACTTTCAATGTTGCGTTAGTTTTCAGAAAATATCAAATTTTATACTCTTTAAAATATTTTCTAATTTCTGGGTGCATTTTTATACCATGCAGATTTTAGATGGTGAAGTTACTACACTTTGATCCTATGCATAAATTGTCCCCCATTTATGTAATAATTATCCGTGTGTTTCGTCCGTTCGTTCACACGTTATGTCCATTGACATAACCCCACAGATACCAGGGATATTCTTCCATCATACGCCCCGACCAAGTGAGATATTCTTCTATATCTTGTTCCCGCAGCTAAATGGTATGTTCTTCCATCCTCAATGTGGATATTCTTCAACATAGATTTTTTTTTTCAGACCAAACACTGAGTTCAACTTTAATGGAATTGCCTTGTGCTAACTTCATCAATCCTCACTAAGTAAATTATGAAACATAAACGATCGTATATTGGTTTGTAGAAAAGCTTTGAGAATCCGATGGGCTCTGAAATTCAGATAAGTTCCAACAACATGTTGTCGAAAGTGGAAAAAGAAAAAAGAATTCTGAAGATTCCTTGGTACCAGCATTACCGTTATCCTCAAAATAATCTATGCAATTATGAATTGTTTTAATGTGCATTAAGTACTGTATAGATTATTATTGTATATATTTTGTATTATTTATTTCAAAAGAAACAATAAGATTTTTATGAAAGGAAATGACAAATCATCCTTTCTTGCTCAAATATTACCTCCTGATTTTTTTCGTTCCGTAGAATTTCCACAGATCCTGCAAGCACGTAAATAATCCTATCATTTTTGAAGAACTAGGCTAACACACACACACACACACACACACACACACACACACACACACACACACACACACACACACATATATATATATATATATATATATATATATATTCCCAGTTCAGAAACCTTGACATGCGCTGTGCAGGTGACTTACATGATGGATGGTTTCATTTTTTTTCTTGTTTTTCATGCATGGTTGACTGGTATTTAACTGTAGTTGTCTTAAAATGGGAAACGGATTTTACAGACATATGTGGTACTATGAAGCAAGAATCGGGAAATGGGGGTGGGGGCTAAGTATCATTTGCTCGTCATTTTAAAACGGGATTGTTTAGGGTGAAGTTTGTTTTTCATAAATCAGGGGTAGAAGATAAAATAAAAAATAATGTGTAGAGAACATTTTGGTCGTTTGACCTACATAAGTATGCATGCGTGCATAGATAGATAGATAGATAGATAGATATGAACAGAATGAGTTAGATTGATAGATAGATAGATATGAACAGAATGAGATAGATAGATAGATAGATAGATAGATATGAACAGAATGAGATAGATAGATAGATAGATATGAACAGAATGAGATAGATAGATAGATAGATAGATAGATATGAACAGAATGAGATAGATAGATAGATAGATAGATAGATATGAACAGAATGAGATAGATAGATAGATAGATAGATATGAACAGAATGAGTTAGATAGATAGATAGATAGATATGAACAGAATGAGATAGATAGATAGATAGATAGATAGATAGATAGATAGATATGAACAGAATGAGATAGATAGATAGATAGATATGAACAGAATGAGATAGATAGATAGATAGATAGATATGAACAGAATGAGATAGATAGATAGATAGATATGAACAGAATGAGATAGATAGATAGATAGATAGATAGATAGATAGATAGATAGATAGATAGATATGAACAGAATGAGATAGATAGATAGATAGATAGATATGAACAGAATGAGATAGATAGATAGATAGATAGATAGATAGATAGATAGATATGAACAGAATGAGTTAGATAGATAGATAGATAGATATGAACAGAATGAGATAGATAGATAGATAGATAGATAGATAGATAGATAGATAGATATGAACAGAATGAGATAGATAGATAGATAGATAGATATGAACAGAATGAGATAGATAGATAGATAGATAGATAGATATGAACAGAATGAGATAGATAGATAGATAGATATGAACAGAATGAGATAGATAGATAGATAGATAGATATGAACAGAATGAGATAGATAGATAGATAGATAGATAGATAGATAGATAGATAGATAGATAGATATGAACAGAATGAGATAGATAGATAGATAGATAGATAGATAGATAGATAGATAGATATGAACAGAATGAGATAGATAGATAGATACTAAAAGGATATCTGTCATTATTCATAACCAAACGCTACAAGTTTGGAACTAAACAAAAGCGTGAATATGAAACTGTCTATAAATAAAGTACATATCTTATGGATATTCATAAAATTTAATTTTTGTTACAAAAATATTGCAACTTTACTTTTACCGTGTGTATATATATATATATATATAACTAGATAGTTAGATAACGCTTCACCGCTCTTCTATCCCCTTCCCACCCTTCTTTCCTGTGTCAATTCTGATTTATTTTATCCATAAGATCTGAAGAAGTCCTGTTAATTTTTTTCGTGTTTTTTGATTTTATCAAAAACACATAACAGGATGGAAATAAATTTATATTCTTAATGTGACCGGTTTGTGTTTTTTTCTTAATGAAATTATTGCTCTGTAAGGTCGGTTACATTGAGCTCTTTACCAAGAAAATTTAAATGTTCCCTTTTGAATAGTTTTCTTGTCCTGATGGAATTACTCCCAACTCCGGTTTAACTGGACCGAATAATACATACACCGGACATTGGCATAATGGTTAGAGTGTTCGCCAATGGCCCGGGAGACCTGGGTACAATCCCAGGTCGAGTCATACCAAAGACTTAAAAAAATGGTACTTGATGCCTCCTTGCTTAACACTCAGTATTATAAGGTATGGATCAAGGGTAAAGTGGAGAAATCCAGGGAAAGGAGTAGCGCCCTTCCCTACACCTTGGTGTAGTAGCTATCGAAAAGGGAGCCTTCTGATCACCCTCGACTATGGTCGCCAACTTTACTTACTATATATATATATATATATAGAGAGAGAGAGAGAGGATGAGTTGGGGGAATGATTCTATTTGAGAATATATAAGAGGATTCTCATAAATCTCCAGGAGCGCTCAATCTTTGATGATTAAAATATAAATTTCATACAGAACAAATTCATATAGTTGAAAAAAAAATCAACAAACCATCATTTGGCTATTATAAATTTATTTCAGTTGACCACTCAATAAGAGAAACCAACCTCTTCAGATAGCCATCACACAATAGAGAGAAAGTTTTTTTTTTAATTGTAAAGATATTCTTTCAATGGATCCTTACTCGTTTAAAAATATATAAATGAATAAAAAATAAAGAGGTGGGGACAAAAAAGATATGATACTATGTGTGTGTGTGTGTGTGTGTGTGTGTGTGTGTGTGTGTGTGATGAAATGTTGCACGTGACCACAGTCAACTTGCAATAAGTAAAAAGTAAACTTGGTGACCGTAGTCGAGGGCGACCCGAAGGCTCCCTTTTCCACGATTGCTCCACTTTACCCTTGACACGTACCTTATATTGCTGAGTGTTAAGCAAGGACGTATCAAGTACCACTTTTCAAGTCTTTGGTACGACGCCGCCTGGGATTGAACCCAGGTCTCCAGGACCTTTAGCGAAAATAGATAAAACATATAATCAAGTTTCTTTTCTAAAAGTCCTCTCATAGTAATTCAAAAGCGTTCTTCATTATTCACGAGTAAAATAACAAAATTGAAACCCTTTCTTAATTTCTTTTACTTTCTTCCTTGTTCTCTCACTCTTAATTTCTTTTTTTCTTCTCTTTTTTAAAGATTTCTTTTACCTTCCAACTTATTTACTATTCATTTTCTTCATCCTGTGAATTTTGTCATTTATTCTATGTCATACAGAATCAGTTACTAAACACGCACCATGGGTACATAATAATAATAAGTAAAGTTGGAAACCTTAGTCAAGGGCTACCCGAAAGCTCCTTTTTCAATAGCTACAACACCCGGAGGGCGCTACTCCTTTCCCTGGATTGCTCGACTTTACCCTTGAAACGTACTTTATAATGCTGAGTGTTAAGCAAGAACATATCAAGTATCATTTTTTGAGTCTTTGGTATAACTCGACCTGAGATTTAACCCCAGTCTCCCGGCCCATTGGCGAACCCAAAAAATGAGTAAATTGGAACTTCGACCGAATGTTATTTCCAAGGATAAATTCCTTTCTCAAATATATATATATATCTGTATCGGCGAAGCTTAGAATAAGCTGACTACATCCTCTGCAAAGTGGGTAAGACCCCCTCCATCCAAAAAGTGTTGTCCTAAGTATTTCTCGAAACTACATCTGATGGTGAGTCTCCAGTTCTGGATAGCTGGGGAGTGTGGAGTACCCCTTCATTGTCATTACTTCCTGGTCCACTCTGAATCGGAGTGCTAGTTTCTGTTAGGGTCCCATCTCTTGATCAAATAAATATGTTGGCAAAGTATTTCAATTAGACAGGAATACTTGATACCAGATAACCCTGTGCAAATTATTCATATTATGAATAGTGACGTTGAGCTATTAAGGATTATAATTAGTTACGTGAAATCATATAACTGTGGGCAAATGAATGATTATTATAAAATAGAAATAGTTTCTTGAAACCATATGATTCTTTATGACTTAATAAGAGATTAGAGTTCTTGAAGTTTTCCTACTGCGTGAAAATTATTTGTATTTGATAGGAATACTTGATATCGTATAATTGTGTATAAAAAAAAACTCGTAAGAAACAGCTACACAAAAATATTAAATATAAACGTGCAATCTACTCTATTCCCTAACTTTTAGTCATAAAATAACCTTAGACAAGTCGACATACCATAAAAATCATTCTGTGTATAAATCAATCAATCGATCGATCAAAAAAAGAATAGAATAATAAATACATTGATATTTATTTTGATTTTTCAGTTTTAATTTTCTTTTTGTAACAGACTTAGTACCGATACTATACACTGATTCTAGATAGACGTCCACTGAAGAGACTTTGTTTTATTCGAGTCAAGATAAAACTTCGTAGAAGTTACGGACACACAAATAAAACTATTTAGAAAAACTCAATCTATTTTGCTTATAAATATAAATCATTTTTTTCTTTATCAAATTATTTTACCTTCAAACATGACAAAATGGTTACAAACCAGATTCGGGCAAAGTTTACCTTTTGTTTCTTTTGAAATTTTCAACTTGTCTCAAACACAAAATTCCGAAAAACAATTCCACCATAAATATTCACTAATTTCATTGATCCATCACGTTTTGTCTTTAACAATTATTTTAATATAATTAATTATAGTTCAGTGATTAGTAAACAGGCGTTCAGAATATTCAATAAGATATTGAAAAATAGTATTGCTTAGTGCTTAGTCAAAATTCAGTTATATATATATATATATATATATATATATATATATATATATATATATATATATATATATATATAAATGAATAGGCCTGCAAATGAATTTGAATTTGATACTTTAGTTTTTTTATTTCCTATAATTATGTTCCACACGTGTTTTGGACTTTGTGATCCTCTTCAAGAAAGTAATAATGTGTAAAGTGCCTCTTTTACATTAAAAAATAAAATCTTAGAAAAGGTTGAAACAGAAGCGATCACACACATTGTTAGTCTTCAGAAGAGGATGATAAAGTCGGAAATATGAGTGAAACCTAATTGTATGAAATAAAAAAAAATAAAGTACCACATTCAAATTCATTTTCAGAATTATTCATTTAAAAATATTTACATTTTTCTCATTGGAACCATATATATATATATATATATATATTTGGAAATTTAGAATTATCTCCAACTAGTCAAAATCATTACATGGGAAATAAGACAATATAAACTTAAATGTAAACGTTACGCCTATGCAGTTCTTAGTGATTCTGAGGTCACCTTTTTCAAGTAAAAGGGGATGCAGTCTTTCTTCTATTTTTCTGTTGTATTTTGGTTTTACACAGTGTTGCATCATCGAAGAATTAAGTTGTCGAATTTTCTTCTCTTCCATATTTCAGGTGGTATTTCGTCGAAGGCTGCATCTTTTATACTATATATATATATATATATATATATATATATATATATATATATAGAGAGAGAGAGAGAGAGAGAGAGAGCTTGTTTATTTCCAGAGTCAAATGTTGTGAACTGAATAGGTGGTCCAGAGTTCCACAGTTTTATTCTTGTGCAAATATGAACTTACCAAATACATAAATTTAAAACATATTCTGTTGCCTCGATTAACAAATAGACCAATGATTGTGTCGTTGATTCAATGTTTCTGCTATCCAAAATAACGCATTAGTTCCTCCTACGCTTAATGCGACGAATAATGAAGATTGTATATCCACGGCGACAAATTTTCTTTCAAGACAGCGAAATGTTCAATGCAGAAGGCAGTGTATCTACAAGGATAAATGCCGAATCACGTTGAAGAAAAGTTATGCTGTGTGAATAGTTAGATCACCACAGTATTATTCATTTTGAGTTTTTAAACCGGAATCGAACACTTAATGTAGGTTTATAAACTCATCAGTTGTGACGTGTGCCTAACAATCTAAGAAAACCCGACGCATTCGTCAGTCGGAGAGACATTGTGTTTCTCATGGATAATCAAAGACCACATTTAGCAAGTATCACGCAGGAAACAAGAGTGAATTTTGGCTGGTCTGTTCTATCCCAACGACTATATTTACCAGACCTTGCACCAAGTGATCTCCATCTTTTTTGTTCTCTGCAAAATGCTCGGACAAAGATTTCTCAAGATTAGGCGAATATGCTTGTAGAAAAACACTTGAGCTCGAAACCAGCTAAATTTTACTTGAGAGGAATCAACATGCAATCTGATAAACGACAAGAGTTGATACAAAACAATGGCGAATATACAATTGATTAAGATTTATTCATTGTTAAATTATTCATAAATAGATTATATTTTACTAAAACGAAAATTATTTATGACTCAACCCAACACAAACAGGGAAATCTGTGCCAGCAACACGACATAATTTATATATATATATATATATATATATATATATATATATATTGTCATCCACAAACAGATTGTTTCGTTGAATCGCAACTCTTCAATGTAGCTAGACACACGAGATGCTTCAAGCTGGGATCAAAACCTGGCTGACTTTACGTTAGTCGGATATCTTACACCAAAGCTATCGTCCCTCTCAGCGTAAGTGAAGGAAATTTTTACGTATATAATTATTTATCGGCTACTGGAGTGCTCAATTCTTGAGAAGAACCCCCTCCAAAACTTTACAAAGCATTTTAATCTTTAACTTTTGTATATCGTATGAAATAGGCAATTATGCAATTTGAATGAATATTTTCCGTGTGATTTTCTTTTCTTTTAAACGGCTTTTGCTATTTTTTTTTTTTTAGTTGGTTCGATGTTTTGCTTGAGGGACTTTAAATTATCAAATCTTTATTTCACATTTTCAAATTGAATTTCATGTCAAAGTGATAAATCTTGCACTTGGCTCTTGTTAAGAATTTAAACAAAGGCCAAATTGTATTGAGTGTTGGCCAGGGGCGGGGTTCAGTTCAAAATTTTGTGGTGTGGCTCAGTTTCTTGTCCTTTAAATTATTCATGGTCTATAATCCTGAATATGACGGAGAGAGAGAGAGAGTGTGTGTGTGTGAGAGAGAGAGAGAGAGAGAGAGAGAAAGAGAGATGAAGTCAATAGTAAACAATATTAGATGTGTAGATGCGTTCATGTATGTGTATGTACGTGAGTGTGTTTGTGCGTCTACAAACATACATGGTATGGGGTGGGGAGAAAGACGGAAATTGTGGGAACAGACGTAAAAGACTGAGATAGATAGATAGATAGATAGATAGATAGATAGATTACTTGGTTAGTTGGTCGGTTCATTGGATTTTATGCCATATCTGTCCGCGTAGGAAATTTAATGTCAAATCATATATATATATATATATATGTATATGTATATATATATATATATATATATATATACATGATTTGTAATTAAATAACCTAGAGCTCACAATTTGTTCACAGTTAAGTGGTTTAAAGTATTGCTATATAACACTAACAATTCTGTTTAATATCAGTCATTAATTTGCCCACAGTTAAATGGTTAAACAGTTCTATTGACTTATAAACGGGACCCTAACACGATCTACTACTACGGGTAAGAGTGGAACTCGGAGAAATAGGAATGAAGAGATACTCCACTTTCCCGAAAGCTCTAGGATTGAAGCTTCACTATCAAATAGTTTAATGTCATATCATTGAGGACACCCGTGGAGAGAGAATTACTGCTCTGCGAAGGTGGAGTTGGCGTATTCTACACACCCCGGTGACTGGGCTTAAATAGATAAATGTAAACAGATTTAGGTTCATAGCTAGCTACATCTTACACAAAACCCAACTGGGAAATGCTACGCTAATGTCCAAAATCTAAAAAACCTGCCGGCTTGTCTTAAAATCAGCGCTCGATATCTGAGATTTTACCTGATTTCGAAAAGTGATCGGCAGCACTAGAAGGAATTATGTAACTCCTTCAGTCAACATGTAGTCGTCTAATTTGTTTCAACATTTTGTAAACTTGGTCTATTTTGGTCCAAGGTTGAATTTCAAGGATTCAAAGGCGAAATTATTAACCCTTTTCTTATTTGGTTTTATGTCCAAAGTTAAGCCGAGTAAATATTTGCATGTACCTTCTATTTCCTTTCACAATGACCCAAGTTCACGCACTCACCTGACACGCCCGAGTGAAGATGTTCTTTTGTAAGTGACATGGTTGAGTCGCTGATCTAAGTTGAATAGCAAATCAACGTACAGCATCGAGAGACAAATGATATTTTACATCCTAAACTGACAATAGCTTGGTTGACCTGTAATTTTTTTATGCGACGCCGTGTGTCCGGTTATATTTTTGGTAACAGTCACGAGATAAAGTTTTCTTTTATCGTCTATCCTCTTTTTTATTTTTGCTTTCTTTTTTGCTTTCTTGTTTTTTCCTTCTCCTTTTAGATACCTTCTCACTTTTTTTATTCTGTTGTTCTTTCTTTCTTTCTTTCTTTCTAAATAGTTTCTGTTTCTTTCGATTTCCCTTCCTCCTTTTTTCCTCCTTCCTTCTCTCTTCACTCATTTTCCTCATCCTTTAATTTTGATTTTCTTTCCTCCTTCCTCCTTTTATTATTTATTTCTTCCTTTCGTTCATTCTTGCTCTTTTTCTAATTCTTTCCTGGTTCCTTCATTTTTTTCTTTGTTTTTTCTTTGCCTTCTTTTCTTTTTTCAGATTTGATTTTGCTTTCTTCTTCCCGTTTTCTTTCCTTTCTTTCTTTCTTTCTTAATTCATTTATCTTTCCTCCCTTTCTCTTTCTTTCACTCATTTTCCTACCTCTTTCCTTCGCTATTTTCTCGAATACTTTAACTTCCTCTTCCTTCATTTCTTTATTATGTTCTAATTTCTTTCCTCTGGATTTTGAGATTTATTTTTTCATCTGCAGTGCAAATATATTTTAGATTTCTTCTTCACGTTGCCGATCTTCAGATGACGCAGTATCGCAACGTATTGATATTGGTTTACCTGGAGTGAAATTTAGTAATTATTTCATTTTTTCTGTTTTTATTGATATCCTATTTTCAAGCTAGCGGCAGCCGTAAATTCCTTTGCCAGGGTGCTCAACCGCCATGGGGGAGCGTATGTATTGTCATCCACAGACAGACTGTTTAGTTGTATCACAACTCTTCAGTGTGGCTAGACACGTAGGATGCTTGAAGCTGAGATCGAAAGCCACCCAACTTTACGTTAGACATAGGATCAGATTTTTTAGTCTTTAAAAGCTTGGAACTTTGATAACTAGTAACCCATTAAGTGAGAACTGTGAAAATTTTAATTGGCCGGAAGAACTTCACAGATCAATGGCCAGGATCAAATAGGAAACTACTACTACTCATCTTTAAAGGTGGCGTCTATTGATGAGAAAATAGAAACAGTCAACGAAATACTTCCGTAACTCAAATCCAAACCGGATACTCAAACTGTATCGCCCTTCATGCAGGTAAACAAAAGTTTGGAGCTCTGGTCCCAGTGTTCGAAAAATCAGCAACAGATCCCAAACCCAAATTCATTAGTCGCAAAAGCATTTACAAAGTGACATTTAACATTAAGACTTTAGTGAATATATTAGTTACCTGAGCTTACAGCGTATGTAGCCGAGTACAATATAGACATTATATTTGCACATGAACATAGATATTACCATAGTGAATTAGGCTTGATATATCATGATACTGGCAATGGATGGATATCTATTTCGGCATCTGCATAAAAAAATTATGCCAATGTCGCCAGAAGGGAAGTAGGAATACTTCTCAGTCCTCGTGCCTTAAAATCACTAAATAGCATAGAGAAAACCTAACCGAGAATTATGTATGCTACATTTAATGGCAGCCCCTTGCACAACGATCGTCTCTTGCTATAGTTCCACCAATGCAAGCGATGAAACTTTCTATGATGGGTTATCGTCCCTTGCTTGACACATTCTTAAACATAACGTACAAATCATTGGAGGAGACATGACTGCATAAATAGGCAAAGATGAAAATATTAAATTGGGCTAACACAACCTGCCAAATAGAAATGGCAAATATCAGACAGACTTTTCATTCGGGAACAGTTTTTATGCCAAAGCACTAAATTCCGAAAATGGGAGGGAAAACTATGAAACAACACCACTCGAGATAACACTAAAGCTCAGCTAGATTATATACTCCTGAACAAGAAGTGAATAAATAACGCTGTGAACTGAGAGATATACTCCTCTTGAAAAGAGTAGTATGCCTCACAGAATCGTCTCGGGAAAACTGAGTTTACCAAGAAATAAGAAACAAAATGATAACAACACGTTACGACTGATCCTCACTTAATATTAACAAAGAATAAACGGTAACTGAAAAAAACAAAATCAATACTCTTCTGGAGATTTCTGAAAGACATAATCCGAATGACGAATATAAAAATGTCGTTACTGCCCACATTGGAGCAGCAGTATATACGAACCAACCAAAGAGCCAAATGTCGAGTTCCATAAGAAATCACTTGTAGTAAGAAAAAAAACGGATAACTTTTAAAAAGCATTCTTACTCAATAAAAGAAACACAATTTATGGAGGGGCCCGTGGTTTAATGTTCAAATCCTGGACGAGGCTGATTGCATTTCACATAGCACTAATACCCTTGGGAAAGGTATGAATCCTATTATTCTCCCTCCAGCTATGGGTAAATAGTAGGGTAGACTGGGTTCTTCAGCCTTGGTGAGGCAACTAGTCTAGGAGAAGGAATACTCTGAATTCAAACCTGTTAAAATCCGCTTAAAAATTGACCTTGTGTCATATCCTGCCCGAGCGGAGGGGTTAGTAAATATGAATAAAAGAAATCCAACAAATGTTGACGTACAGAAACATAAGAAAGTACTAAAAGAACGAACCAACACATACCAAAACGAACAAGTATATTCCAGACCAAATCAATAAAATTAGAAATCTAGTAGAAAATAGATAATCATGAAGAGCATGGCAGACAGTAAATGAGGAAGATGACATCGAGGACAAAACTAAAAGCTCTCATCCAAGAAGAAAGATTTCTGTAGTGGAAATAACATTTCAAGAATCAGTTCGAAAACACTCCCGAAATTACAGTCAAATTCATCCAAAAAATGATTAATGGCCAACTTAACATCAAATTTGGGCACTTTACGGAAGAAAAACTTGAAGCAATATTGAAAAACATTAAAATCAAAAAATCTGACGAATACCTTCTGAAGTTTGGATGATAAGAAAATTTGACGACATACTTCTCTAACTACCAACAGAGTCTGTTAACAAAACACAAAAGAAAAATGGACGAAATGTTGCATCCTTCCCTTCTCCAAGAAAGCGGCCTCGAAATCACAAAGAACTACACAGGCTTAGCTATTCCTTTTGCTCTAACTGATTGGATTCATAATGCCCTGATTCTCAATCGTATCCAACCCGAAATCGAGAAAATTCTTTAAAAAATGATGGCTTTCGGAGAAATCGACCCACAACCTCACAGATTCTGACAATCCGTCAAATCATCGAAGATGTATAGGCAAAAAAGCTCACGGCAACAATACTGTTCGAAGATTTCTCTAAAACTGTCGATTCCATACGCAAAGATGGCGCAAATACTACTTGGTCTTTCGAAACTGTTGCTGCTATAATGATGCTAGGTTGGTTGGGTTTTTATGGCATATCAACCTCTGTAGGTTATTTAACGCCAAATCTATTTTTATGCATGTTGTCAGTTTTTCAAACAGTTCAGTTAAGCATGAGTACACAGTTTAATTGTCAAAAACATTTCTATTTCAAGGTATTCAGTTTAGTCAAACAGTATTAATTCAAACAATTCAGTTTAGCATAAGTATGCAGTTTAGTTCTATTTAACCCATCGATAGGACCCTATCAGGTGCTACCACTTCGGGCCAGAGTGGACCTGGGAATGATGGCAATGATGGGGCGCTCCGCATTCTCCTAAGCCACGGTATGACAGGAACCCCAGCATCAGCATCATATCCAGGACACTCGTTGGGAGGTCTTAACCCTCTGCAGAGGTGCAATCGGTTTATTCTACAATCACAGCCGACTGGACAACATAACCATGCTTTAAAAATCCTGAAAGCAATGGTTTGCTCATCTGGTGGTAACACAGACTTCTCTAACATTGTCGCTCGTGTCCTACAAGGAGATACTTTCGCACCATATTTGTTTATACTCTGCCTAGACTGTGTAGTATAAACTTCCATTGATCTAATAAAAGAAAATGGTTTAATATTAAAAAAGGCAAGAAGCATTCGACATCCCGCTGAAAGTATGGCAGATGTAGATTATGCAGATGATCTAGAGCTTCACGCAAATACACCAGCCCAAGCAGAATCCTTACTGCATAGCCTAGAGGAGACAGCGAGAGGCATGTAAACTCAAATAAAACAGAGTGAATATGTTTTAAATATTAATGAGCATTCTCTACTTTAAAATTATTGGACCAGTTCACATACCTCGGCAGCAATATCTCATCTACTAAAAGGAGTGGACTGCTTTTGACAGGTTATTGATCAAATGGAAGCTTGGTGTATCCGATAAAATACAATTGGATTTCTTCCATGCTATAGTTGTGTCCATCCTACAATATGGATATTCTCCATGATACATAGAGAAAAACCAAGATGGGAACTACAAAAGAATGCTGAGTTCTGTGCAGAACAAATCCTGGAGGCAGCACGTCACAAAACAGCAGCTATACGGCCACTTACCTCCCATCTCACAAACTATTCAAGTTAGAAGAACAAGACATGTAGGGCACTGCTGGAGAAGCTAGGATGAACTCATTTGTGATGTTCTCTTATGGACTCGTACTCATGGATGCGCCAATGTTGGCCGACCAGTAAAGAATTTCATCAGCTCTGTGCGAACACAAGGGACACGAGGGGGAATTAAGGAACTTAGTGCTAACAGTACGATGATGATGATGATGATTACATATATACATATATATATATATATATATATATACTCTGTTGATAAAAACTCAAACAGTGCTAAAGTATTAAAAACGAAGTTAAAAGAAAAAAAAATGATTTCAAGTAATTACCAGTGCAACGAATGATTTTGTACAAATATTTACGTTTCTTTTTATGAAATAAAAGTCTTCTTTTCTTTTTTTTTTTTTTTTTTTCGTTTACATTTAATTTTTAGATTTTTTTTATACTTCGGTCTGGCTTTTGAAGCCTTTTTTGAAACGGGTTTCTTCACTTTCTCCGGAAACTTGGCCGATTTCTTTGCAGGTTTTGTTATTTTGGGTTTCTTAGCAACGGATCGTTTTGGTTTAGCGACTTTCTTTGGCTTTCTCGTATGATTATTGCTTCTGCATATTGTGCTATATAAGATGTGGATGCATATTGAAAAATCCTGTCATTAATCATGAAAATATTTCGTTAAAATAAAACAGAGGGAAATGTTCTCTAGCCAATCCTGGTTCCCTTAGAAGAGATCCGGTGATCCTAGGCGATAATCGAAAATTTCACAGGATCTAACATAATTTGGAACATCTAATTAAAGATGAAAAATATTGCGCCTTATATTCTACCAAAAATACACGCACACACACACACACACACACACACACATATATATATATATATATGCGTAAAAGTTAAGCTGTGTGTGTTATGTGATATGAATGCTGATATGAGTAAATAACCGTGTGGGAAGAAGGATCTTTCAAGCGGGAATATCTTGATGTGTTCTGCTTTACTGGAGAAAGCATCGAAAGTCATGCAAGGTAGTTGTAGACTAAGAGTTTAAAAACAAAGAAAGAAAAGAAAATTTAGGACGTGGGAATCTTGAACTGTGGGTGTATGACGTCATCAGATAAAGAGATAATTTACAAGAAATTTTTAACTTCACTTCATTTAAATGTAAACATAACTCTCTAGTACCTATATCTATCTTCACCATGATATATATATATATATATATGTGTGTGTGTGTGTGTGTGTGTGTGTGTGTGTGTGTGTGTGTGTGTGTAGGGTATGTGTGTGTGTGTGTATTGGAAGAAATAAATCAAAAGATATTGGCAAAAGAAGGAAGAATTAAAAAGTACTGGGACAGAGTCAAAAAATATAAGCAGAACTTGACATTCTGGAATAATGAATGAAAAATCTACTAACAGTTTTGTGCAAAGTGCACAAAAACAAATCAACAACTTGAAACAAAAGAAATAAAACGATTTCGGAGTAAAATATGGAGAAAGAAAGAATATAACGGAAATAATGAATGGATAAATAACTTGAAAGAATTAGCAGAATTCGAAATACCAAATTCACATACTGACCTATCCATTTTAGAATATTTACTTTTCTCTCGTTGGATCAAATATATATATATATATATATATATATATATATATATATATATATAAATTTTTGCTCAAATGCTGTTCAGTAGAGCGAGACACAACCAAAAATAAAATTATTCTCATCTTATCATGTCAGTCTCATGACTTTTCATGTACTTTTCATGTACTGAATTCTATGCAAAAAAAAAAAATGGCTGCATCGTGAAGGAACGGTAGATGAGGAGGTGGGAGAGAAAAAACGATATTCCATTACTATTAACTCTGTAAAAAATAAAGTATAGTAGAATCTATGAACTGTAATTGCTTTGCTGAAAGAGAAGAATGGCAACATTAATAGAATTTTCTAAAATTCGTTCCTGCAAGTTTTCTTATTATATTGAGGGGGGAAATGGTGTTATGAGAAATCTGCTAAAGACACAGTTCAAAGCAGGAAGGAAGAGAAAAAAAATCTATTATTTTACAAAATCTAATATCAAAACTGGATCAAAACGCGCTGCACAACAACGTCGTTGTAAGTGAGTCCAAAATTCAGTTGCGCCAATACATTCACTTTTGAACAAATACAGTTGGAAAAAGGTTGAACCACCTTCTATTTCTCTAACCATTGATTGGCCCAGTGGGTAGAGTGTTCGCCAATGATCCGGGAGACCTGGGTTCAATCCCAAGTCGTGTCATACCAAAGACTTTAAAAACGGTACTTGATACCCCCGTTTTTTTGCACTCTGCAATATAAGGTACGTATAGGAGAGTAAAGTGGAGCAATCCAGGGAAAGGACTAGCGCCCTACCCTACACCTCGGTGTAGTAGTTATTGAAAAGGGAGCTTTCAGGTCGCCTTCGACTACGGTCACCAACTTTACTTACTATGGTTTTGGCATTTAATAACTCAGAGAGATTGATATCCCATTAAACGAAGAAAACCAACCAAACCAAACGAAGTCCCAAGATATGAATAAGGACCAAGAAAATTCTCAAATATATATATATATATATATATATATATATATATATATATACGGAGGGATAGTATAGTGAAGCTAATTATATGACTAGCTCTTTACTCTACAAAAGAAAGTGTTATTCATTTCTGGCGAGGAGAGAGAAAGAATAATGTAGTTGTTGTGGAAAATTGTGTAAATTATTGAACAAAACACTGGTCTACAAATTTAAGAAAACTTATTTCTTTAACTTGAAAAAGTAAAGTTACAAAATCTTTTCTTGTAAGAAAAAAAAATTAGAGTGTAACTATTTTCTAATATTTACATAACAAGAAAGAAAAGTTGATGCATTCAATGAAGCAGTTTGCGTTGTCAAAATCGAGTTGATATACTTTATGTGTGTGTAAAAGATCCTTAGGTGAGTATGTCACTATTTAGGAAATAAATATAGGCTCGAGACAGATAAAAAATGAAAGGTTGTTGATTTGACTATAATTCTAATTGGTTAAAAAGTATTTTCAACTGTCTAGGAAGGAAAAGATTTCTAACATTATTTTGAAATTCTAAAATCAGCGCGTAAGCATCGATTCTCAAGCCTTTTTTTTATACAAATGTTAACACTTTTTTAATAGGGAAATCAGTTGATTTTCCATGTAGTCGATGAAGTGATAGTATCGCGAAGATTTTCTAAGTGAAAATTCGTACGATTAATTTCCTGAATTTCTCCCACTATATATATGTGTGTGTATGTGTGTATCCATCCATTATTGAGATGATTGTATTAACAATGCTTACAACACTAATTCAATTAGAGACCAGGTTCAACATTACTTGAATTCGATGATCAGACTATGCCCGCATTTGTATGGGAAAACTCCAGCAAGGCTACCATTGCCTTAAAATTACTAAATAGCATAGAGAAAACCTAACCGAGAATGTGTACTACATTTAATGGCAATCCCTATACAACAATCTAATCTTGTTGCAGCTCCACCACAGCCAGTGACGACACAGATATCTATAATGAACTATCTTTCGTTGTCTGGTACATTCTCAAAAATGACCTAATAATCATCACTGGAAACATGAATGCTCGTATAAGTAAAGAGGGCAATAATAAATTCTGCTTAAACAACTCACCAAATAGAAATGGTGAATATCTTGATAAAAGGCGCGAATGCCTAAATATTAACATCTAAAACAATAAAGGAAAACTATGGACTAACACTTAAGCACTGCGTGGTCATATCCTCATAAACAAGAAATGGATAAATAGCGCTGTGAACTGTGAGGTGTACTCATCTTTTTGAAGAAGTATCTTCTTATTACAAGATCGTCTCAGCAATTTTTCACATGAGTCAACGCGGAAACAAAAAAAACAAACAGGTAAAACTTCACGATATGACTGGTCGGCTCTTGGCCATCTTCAGACGGTAAGTGTGAGAAACAAGTTTGATACACTTCAGAAAACATCTAAAAGACATACTCCGAATGACGAATGTGAAAACTTTGTTACTACCCATATAGAAACAGCAGCCGAGTGTATAGCAACCAAACCAAGAACCAAATGTAGAATTCCCTGAGAGTCAATTGCTATTAAACGAGACAACATGAAAAAAAAGCGTCAATAACAGAAGACCAATAAATGCCGACGTGCAGAAACTTGAAAAAGCTCAAAGGGAACGAATACATACCAAAAAGAACAAATAGAACACATTTAAAGCCAAATCAATAAAATCGTTCATTCGATAGAAGATAGACAATCACGATTACCAAGGCAGACAGTACGTGAAGTAAGCGGAAAGAAAAGCACCTTCAGAGCAATCTGATCTCTCTGATAAATAAAACAAGCTTTCTTCTAAGCTGTGGCTGTGTCAGTATTACTGTATGGATGCACAAACTGGAAAAGCTACATAAGAACTAAGCCAGAATGTCTTGAATAATCCCTGGAAGAAATACCCCACAAAACAACAGTTATACGGCCACTTACCTCCCATATTACAAGCCATCCAAATAAAACGAACAAAACATGAAAGACACTGCTGGTTAAGTAAGGACAAAACTCATAAGCTATGTTCTCTAATGTACTGCTACATATGGGCACACCAAAGCTGGCCGACTAGCGAGGGTTTACATATATCCCTTCTATGCGTAAACTGGATGGTGTTTAGAAGACCTGCCACGATTGAGTCAGATGAAGAGTGAGAGAGTTATGAAACTCTGTGTAATAAAAATGACTAAATGAAGATGTGTGTGTGTGTGTGTGTGTGTTGGTAATGCTGAGATTGACTTTACTCCAAAGAACTAAAAATAGAAGGCCATTTAAAGCCATCTCTCTGACCCACAACCCTCATGCAGCTAATAACAACGAAGTTTTAACAAATTTTCTTGAAACGCATAGAGTTGAATCATTGAACATTTATTTAGTTATGAGGCAACATTGTACTCAAATCTCTCAGTTGGCGGGGCTTAGAATACGCTGACTGTATCCCCTCCTGCAATGAGATAAGACATCCCCGGGTCACCCCCCCCCCCTCGACTATGGTATAACACTATACTGCATCTGATGATGAAACCCCTGTTTTGGATCTCTGGGGAGTTCAACTTTTAAAAAATAATTCCTGTTTCTATGTTGATGATTCATTTCCAGTATTCTTACAATCTTCCCAAATCCGTGTAGTATCTGTGTATTTCAATTATAAAGAACTTTACCATTATTATTCAATTTCATTGACTTGTATTTTTTTTCTCTTCCAAACTAAAATATCTTAAAAGCAGAGGAAAGAGTCTTTATAAAATAGCAAACTCTTCGACAAAAAACATTTGATTTTCATAACATCCGTTTTTTAAGCCAATGATATTCAGTGAACTTTTCTCCACAGCACAGCCTGTTAGTTTTCTTTTCCATCTTACTCTTTTTTCTTTCCAAAATGTCTGTTTATTTTACTGTATTTTTTTAATGGAAAGTATATAATACATTTTTTAATTTACTTTTTTTTTTTACTCCTCTAATAAACCTGTCAACACTGAGTCAGTTTTCAGAGTGATTAATAGAAGTAAAAGTATTTATTCTGAGTCTTTGAAGTTATCACTAAGAAGACAGGGAACAAACACAACGAACTGTTATAATTTCTTTAAACAAACTTCCTGGCAATTTGAATATTTGAACAACCCCAATTCTTAATATTTGTACCAACGACCCTAACTTTTGTCATAGTCATTTCTCGTTGTCTATGTCTTTCTGCAATGTAATCATTCAGTGTGTAATAATAATACAATATGAAATTCATAGTATCAGTCTAAACTTTTCAGACGTGGAATTGTTATCATTTATACGATTCAGACGATTGGAATGCTTGACAGTAAGGGAGATAATTAGTCAAATCCCCATTCACAAGTTTGTGTAATCTGCCTTTGTAATGCCGCCTGCATATATATTGTGCATATGAAATATTAAACGTTCTTATATGTATAATTAAATTTTTGTCTTCCCTTCCGTTTTGTCTATCATTAGTATATCACGGATATACTTATACTAATATTGATTCTTTAAGAGTGAAGTTTCGACTAAATACCTTCCCTACCACCAAGCATTTCAAATACAAACAATAAACAGAGCTATTCGGAGTCTTGGAGTCAGGGAAGATATTTAGTCGAGTCTCCATTCACTAGGGCTCAATATTTGCATATCCATCATATACTAACACTCAAAACAAAGGAAGATGAAAAGAAAAGCTCATTTATATATAAAGAAACAGATGATATATATATATATATATATATATATATATATATATATACAAGAATTGAATACAAAAAGTGTCCCAACGGATAGAATATGCAGGTATGATTCTATGAAAAAGCAGTATGTAAAAGGGGTACAAAAACAAAAAAGAAAAACTAACTTGAGATTGATGGACGGTAACATGATAACCATGCTAGGTTTATTTTATGAAGAAAGGGCAAGAGACGACGTCTTTACTGTTTGTTTGATTACGTCCCTTGTCTAACAAAGACTTCTGCTTATAGCCACTACATCAAACTTCCATTAAACCCAAGGCACGATCTCCTCCGATCCCTTCGACCTCGACAGCGAAATAGCATACACGATTGTGCTTGGATAAACAATATGTGATGTCGTTCTTCCCTCTCCACGTGCGACAATCTTTTGAACAGACTAGACTCTGATCCTCAAGGACACAGAAACTTTTCGCTCCAACATTTTGTGTCGCACTAAACACGACAGCAAGTAGCATAACATTTTTAAACAGATGTCTTCACACAAACTTCTAGTTCACTTACACGTATGTAGGTAGCTATCGACTTTTACAACCTATCCTAGGGACTTTTCAACAATTAGAACATTTTCCAAAATCCACTCTCCACGTAGAACTTCGCATCTCCTTGTCGTCATTGTATTCCTTTAATTAAGTTTCCTCAGGAAATGAAATATGTTTTCGCATGAATATTCCACACTAGGAAATATTAAACCATGCAACATTTCCCCCGCTTTATGGTCAAAGAACTGAGGCAAAAGAAATGAATGGATATCCTGTTTGTCATGTGACACTCCAAGATTCCCTTCACAAATACGTCCATTTCCAAGGGAGACAACTATTTATTGTCTCCATACGAGATATTATTGCTTTAATCTTGGTCATTATATGGATAATGTTCAGAAGCGACTTTTTATTTAACCAGATTGAAATCTACCAGAGAGAGAGAGAGAGAGAGAGAGAGAAAGAAAGAGACGCAGAGAGAAAGAGATAACTACACACATACATATATATATATATGGGTTAGACACGCTACATGAGTAGCATCCCCACCACAAACAGGTCACGTGACCAGCTAGTGATGGAAAAGGTGAAGAAGTACTTTTTGTTCGCCAAATGATTTATCTAATAGAAATATTTGTATATGACCATTTTTCAAATTTGTTTTTAAAATTTGAATTTGCAGAGTTCGAATTGAAAATATTTCATTCTATCCAGTCTAACTTATTTCTCTTGAAAGGATTTTTTTTTATCAAGGTTCGCCTACTGTGTTCTTCGGCCTTCCTCGTGTGTCTATGGGTTCAAGGAGTATGAGTTGCGCGCGTGAGCTCCATGTGTTGGTAAAATGAAAATAATTCACAAAAAAAGTTAACACTCTGTTTCTTGTCAAGTTCCAGTTTTAGTTTCTTGGGGGAAAAGTCCTGGTGGTATATATCGTTCAGTACTTTTGCATGAAGGGTTAATTTAAGAAGCTGCTTAGAAGGCGAGGCTGTTGATAAAAGGAGAGAGTAGAAAAGAGGACCAGAAATACCATGACCCTTGTCCGGAAATTTGGAACCCAGTTGTCAGGTGACCAAAATGGCTTACCTGATGGGAAAATTTTGAATTTATATTCTTTGTTTTAATGTTATTTTATGTTGTTTTTTTTTTAAATTTCATTTCTTATTTTGTTTTATCTATGTCATAAGAAGTCACCCAAAAATTCTGCTAACTTTGATTCCTTGATTCTATATGGCTATATCTTCAAAAACAATTGAAAGCTCAAACTCTCTTCCGTCCAATCAAGGACGGATGAATTTTGAAGAGACAGTCTCAAAAGTCTTTTGCTTTTAAATGTGTTACTCAAGGCCAGCACAAAGCCAGGTGAGTGGAAAGGGAAAAGTTAGGAAGTTGTGTCGTGTCAAACTTCCATGTAGGGATAATCTATTTAAAAAATGAAGGTGAGCTTTGTAAAACTATTATCATTAAAATGGAATCGACGATTAAAGTTCAAAACTTGAACGAAGTTGTTAGTGTTTTCACGCAAATGCCTTTGGGAAAGACATGAATCCATCAATTCTCACTCACTGCCAGTGATGAATAAATAGTCGGAGAGTTGGATTTTTTACATTGGTTTGGCAACCAGTCAAGGCGAGTGGAAGTCCTCGTGGTGCAGTGGTTAATGTGTGGGACTGCAATATCCTAGTAAGCAAGATCGAACTCCAGTCGCGCTATTACGTTCACTCTCAGACTAATAGCCTTAGGAAAGCTATGAACTAATATATCAGTTGCTCGTCAACAATCTAATATTTTATCAAAAGGTTCGAACTAAATATTAGTGCTCTATGGTTGATTCGAAGATCTCCCGAACCGCCCGGAAGTACACAGTAGGCTTGAACCATAGCCAGGATCAGTGATCTACTATAAACGACTACAAACTCTATTCGGCTAAAAATGGCACATCTGTAATCCGGTCTGTGCGCAGAGAGAACTTGGCAAAAATATCTCTCTGGATGTTTGACAAATGATCAACGTAGCCGAGATATGAAACAAAGAAATTCAATCATGAATAATTTAAGACAAGAGTGAACACACAGTAATGACCTTGCTTAATCAAGATTACAAATCGATACTTGATCGAGCTAAGGAGTATTGATTTTCTTGGACAAAGGCCAAGTCTGACACAAGACAAGAAATATAGACGTCTTACTCTGAATCGATCCAAATCGCTGAACAAGTCAACAAGACGATTATCATGATGGCTACAAATAAATAAAAAATATCTCAGCTAATCATAAAATTCTTTACATATTTATTTCATGAGATCTCTGTGCATCCCTGTTAGCCATACACAGATCGAAGATATATTTTTCCAACACGGTCGTGCGTGTGGTTATTATTGTAGGAAATGGACTCGGTGATCCGAATTCAAATCCTAGACGAGGTATTTTGTATTTTACACAGTGCTAATACTCTTGGGGAAATATATGCATCCAAGTATTCTCCCTTCAGCTATGGGAAAATAATTGATAACCTTGTCATGGCAAACAATTTAGAAGAAAGAAAACTTTGAATTCAAACCTGTAAAACCCCGCTTAAAAATTGACCTTCTGTCACATCCTGCTTATGCGGAGGGGTTGGGTAAATACTTTTATATTTCCCACGGACTTATATTTGATATAAAATGTCCTTGTATATATGACCGTGGAACTCGGAGCCCCTCCTTCAGAAGGATTGATGGGTCGTCGTGCAAACAATGGTTATTTTGTATCATCTTATTATTTAGAACCTTCTTCCAAAGTAATCTAGGATTAGTAAATAGGCACATTACGACTGGTTTGCCTTGTGGAGAAGATAGGCGCATATTTCTTACTGATGTTAGTTGTTTAGTTTCGAATCCTGCCACTAGTTAGAATTTTTATGTCAGACAGACCCAAGCAACTCGAGAGATTGGCGAGACAAAATCTTTCAATTTCTCACTCATTTAGCCATGAGTCGCACTAAGTTGGTCTTTATAAGTATTTCCACAACCAGTTTTGTGGAAATTTCATTGGGCAATTTTGTAATTTGCATAGAGAAGACAGAAAGATCAGAGAAAAGGGGAAACTATTACAATTTCAAATCTTGTTTTTAAAACCGCCGTCATTAATATTTAGTGGATTTACAAAAACCGGAATCGTTATTTTTTTTTTAAAAACTACTTTGCAATTTTTATTCTACTTTAATGTTTAGATTAGAGAGGCGAAAGTTGTTCGTGATTAAATGCTGTCTGTGATTGATATAATCTTGGTCAAAATTTCATCTTTACATTGTATTGCCTTTCTCAAAGTAGCATCGATCAAGATTTTTTTCTTTCCACTCAATAAAATTAGATATTGAATTGTTCGTCCCTCCCTCCTGCTATGGGTATTTAGTATGGCTTAATGAGCTCTTTGGAAAGGCCACCGGTGTAGGAGAAGACTAACTTTGAATTCAAACTAGCTTTAAAAGAATTGACCATGTGTCGCATCCTATCCTTCTAAGAGAAATTGGCTAAATACATACTGCGATATATTTCGCAAAGAGAAACAACAAGGTAACCAATATTAATATAAAGATCCCAACAAGTCGCATCATCTTTAAACCAGCTAGTATTATAAAATAGGATTGGTTTTATTTAAATAAGCTCTGTAAGTCAAATATTTTGCGGATAGTAAAACTAAACGACTTAGTTTAGTGTCAATTAACAGTCTTTCAAAGAGGTCTGTAACCTGGGATGGAGTTATGTAATGGATTCATTTATTTATTCGAATTTCGAGAGCTTAGATGCAAAGGAAGATTTGAATGTTTGAAAACTAAGTGTTAATATAGCATTGGTGTCTAAACTGTGTAAGATTTAAAAGAATCTAGAAATACACCATTGCTATATTGGCTAATTCAATCAATAAAAAGTGTACTCATTAAAGATAACCTAGAATTTCTAATCCTTATATGGTAATTGAAAGGTTTTCTTGATTTTAAAAAGATGTTTGGATAATCTTTAAAGGAAACAAATATTTCCTATTTGATTACGTTTGCCTTAAATCTCTCTATAAATATCCATAAGGTTCCTTCTTCATTTCTTGAATTATACTTCACGCCCCCTCATATGTATACATAATATTACATGTACGTAAATATACATGCATATTTCATATATAGATATAAATATGTAGGGCAGACTAGATTCTTTGGTCATAGTGAAACAACCAGTTGAGGAGAAGGAAAACTGAATTCAAATCTGCTTTACTCCACTGAAAAGTTAACTTTGTGTCACGTCCTGCCCACGTGGCGGGGGTTGGGTAAATACTTACATGCGTATACACACACACAATATATATATATATATATATATATATATATATTGGAGGCATGGACTATACATGCTAATGCTTTTGGTAAAGGCACGAATCCACACCTCCCCTCAAGCTATGGACAAAATAGCAGGGCAGATTGGTTGTCATAGCAAGACAAAACAGCTCAGTCTAGAAGGGTGATAAACTCTGAATTTAAGAATTGTACCGTTTCTCTGCCACCAACTCATCAGAAAGTGTGGTTGATTCGACACAAGACTTTTTACCATTTTAAACAATTTACCTGTGTAACGATTCTTGTGGTTCACATCTTTAACTAAACGGTTGAATACTCGTACGTCGTGCGCGACGGAAAGGCTACCATATACATACTCATTTGTACACACACACACACATTTTTATGTACTCACGCTGAAGAAAACACCAGTTAAGTGGCCAATAAAATTTTCATCCGATAATTCTGGGATCAAGCATAGTTTCAAGGTCAAAACAGAATTTCTATTAATACAGAGTATCCCAGACTACCACCAGATTTTGTTGGCTTTCCGACTCATCATGGGAATACCAGAGCAAGATGCGGCCTCACTGGAAGTCTTTTGCTGTATTCACAACTTTCTGGCAACAAAGAGTTTAGTGATGTAAAATTTTGATAGAACTGACTTGACACGTCAATAAACTGAACAAGAATAGAATTTCCGTAGAATTAACGAGTGAAACAATGTATACATAAATAACACAGACACAAATAGGAATCTAGTTGAGGTTTATATAATTTTGAACACATAAAAATTCACTTGGACTCAATGTGCATATATGGAAAGGTAAAAGTTAACTGGATTTTCTTTGCTGACACCCGGGCAAACTAGGCAGCAGCTACAGTTCTCTCTCATTATATTATATAATATATATAAAAGACAGACAGACGAACTCAGTTTGCTTTATTTCGTAAAAAAAAAAAAGAGGAAAGGATGAGATATACTTGCACTAAATCTGTACATTTTTTCTTAAAAGCTTTTTACTTCTTGAGTCGGCTGTTTAGTAAAAGATGCTGAGAAATTTCCGTCCCAATTTACATTTTGGGTTGATGAGAACCAGAAAGCAGTAAATAGCTTATCTCACAGACCGTTTGTCCTGTAGTGAGTTTTGATGTTTACTCATCGTGCTGCACTTGTTTTGTACTTTAATCAAGACTTCGTATTTCGTTTACTGCTGACCTTTTTTTTCCTGGCATACTACAAAAATTATCATATTGATCGACTTGTCGATTAAGTTTGGCGCTTTTGTGATAAAAACAGTAATGATTCTTTAAATGCCCATCCAACCAACATGTTAGTTCAATCTTTTTAGGTCTTTGTTGAATAAGCTGTTCCTATTTGTTTAAGAGGAAGCAATATGAAATATTCAAACATTAGAAATTGTCACCATCTCTCATTTCAATAAAAACATCTATATTTGTAATAGAGCGAATATTAAGAAAGGATTCTTTTGAGCAACTGTAAAATGTCAATATTTTGGGCAAATAGTTTTACCGAATTCCCGAAGATAAAGTTCGACCAGAAAAACAACTTGTAACTATTCTTTAAGAGTTATTTCACAATCAAAAGAAAGTGACAATCCATAGCAGGTTTGAAGGTTGCACAAGTAAGATAATTGACAATGGCAAACACAAAATGGTTTCATTTTTTTAAAAATGTACCGGGTAAGTATATTTTCCTTTACGACTTAGATATTAAAAACTGTTGCAAAATACAATTTTATTCGTCTCTTAACTCCAAAATAGTCATTATACAGGCTTCGTAATGTTGTCATAAGCGAATACAAATACTTGCGGTACTAAAATCATAGAAATGTTGCCGGAAACTTTCTCTCATTAAGATATAACATTTTATTAGTCAAGGTCAAAAGGGTTGTTAGAGTACACCGGAGCCGACCTTTTTCCGATGCAGGTATCATTGGGAACAAGAAAAATTCTGTTAAACGGCCTGTTTACCAAAACTTTTGTGTTCCCCAATGATATCCGCATAAGAATAATACGGCTTTAAAGAGTTTTTAAAAATCCTGCTTCGAGTAATCCTTACCCCACTTATGACCTTGACTAATCACATTTCCAAGGAATAAAAAAGATCTTGCTAAGAAATTTCTTTAAAAAACCATTAAAACAATATGCCGATAACGCTCTGATAAATAATTAGCAATGTATTTTTTTAAATAAATATCATTTTTGCTTTGTAATCATAATTTAATTCCAAAGCACTTTAAAGAATTTCCTTTACAAGACAATGTGAAATTTTTATCCTAAATACAGGAAACATTGTTGAAAACGAACAAAGAGAATAAATAATTGCATTTTTTATAAACGTTCCTGTTCTACTTTAGTGAAACAAAAAGAAAAGTTGATTTTTCAAAGTGAAAATAATACAAAATAGCGATATAACATTTGAGTGGATTCTTTATTTTCAGTTCATAACATTTATACATTGAAACAAATAATGTTAAAAGTTATGACAAAAATGATACATTCTCAAGATATGAGATTCCATCAGACATAGTTAAAAATGGGACATTTAAATAGGCCTTAAACCAGACGGATGTGTGTCGACCGATGCCCAAGAGGGCGGGGCTCTGACCTCTATCGAATCTCCATCGTTGCTGTGTTAACCGGAAGTGATCATATTAAAAGCATTGGTAGTGATAGTTCAAAGAATGTTTATTTGTTTTTCTTTTCAAAAAGCCGTTTGCAGATGGCTGGCAAGTTGGAAAGCCGAAGCTCTCATTGGGTGATCGGAGACAAACACACAGTTGATATGGAAGGCTTGGTTTTTGTTCTCTTGTTACTCTCCTCCCGGTCTTTAAGACCAGATAATACACTGACCACCGACAAAGTGACCAGTCAACTAACCGGGAGGAATTCCACCATTTTCTTTTGCTTTTCCAAACTTTTTTTTTTTTTTAGATCAAAAGATACAGATCCCCCATCTGTTTTCCATTTAGTAATTAATTAATAGTTACTGATATTATTACTAAATTTAAAAAAATACAAAATAAAAAATGAATGAATTAAATTAAGCGAATTTAAATGTACATACAAAAAGACACGAAGTGTTTTCATCTTTTTTTTTTCAATTGATTACGAATTGAGTGACCAAGGACCGAAATTGGTAGCGGCAATTTACCTGCAGGGTATCATTGAATTCGGGGAATGGGGGAGGTCATAGAGAATATCAAGGAGAAAAGAGGAACGAGTTTGAAAGTGAGCCAGTGGGGAGGGAAACATTAAAAAGAAAATAAATTAACACGAACCAAAGTCACCAACTTCCTTATTGAAAATTCGAGTGTCGCTTCACCCACCACCACCACCACCAAGTTTGACTATTGCTCTAATCTGTCTTTGATCATTAATGCTTTTGTTTCATTCAAGTTACAGGGAAAATTCTCTTTTCATTTTCCTCTTTATAATCAGTTTTTTTTTTAAATAGTGGGGGGAGGGAGAGGGAGTTGTTATTGTTTTTAAAATGTTGGTTGTTTTCATTCTAGAAAGTGGGCGTGGGGAAAGTACATTTCTGGTAATATGGAAGTTTTGCCTTAACCAAACAACATGGAAAGTTGTGGGATTTCAATCCCAAATCAATCCACAAAATGAAAGAATGAGTCGACCAAGAATTCCTCTTTGAGGAGTAATTCAGATCTTCAGCTTATTTATCATTGAAACACTCAATAAACCATCTCCACTTCAAAGAGAAAAGATTTCAACTTTCCTTTACGATTAAAAGTAAATTGCAGTCAGTTGAATTGATAATTTTCTTTTGTACAGTGTGACTGAAAATCTCAGAGGCAGGAACCATTGTTGATTGGTTTAAGAGGAACTGAAAAACGATACAATAGCTTGTCACTCAGTGTTCAAAGAAGACTTACTTTGAGCGAGGATATTGAGATCATTCGCTAAAAGAAAAACAAAAAAAACAAAAAAAAAATCTTTTTTCTTTCAACTCTTTCATCTATCAATTTTACATTTGCTGCTATCATAATGCTAGTAATTGGAAAAGGAGATTGGTTTATGGAAGATAAAGGCACAAACTGTTACCAGCTGCAACCAATGATGCAAATCTTTGGCTGATAATTACACCAGAGTGCCAATTGGCTTTTCTTCATACAAGATACACGCACACACAGAATCAACACAAGAGCAATTCAGCCGTATCAGAGATGATAACCACTGAATTAAGCACAAAATAACAGGTTTCTAGGAAATAAAATCAAGCAAAATTCATTTCTGCAGTTATTTTTATAGCAACAAATGAAGTGGGTATCTTTATATTGCCTTCATGATTTTTGTTCTACAAAAGGCTGGTGGTGGTGGCGATGAGGTTTGCTTGGTAGAGAAGGATAACTTCATCCAATAGATTAAATAGCAGCATCTTTGAGTTTCAGCAGTTTGTGCTTCTCAGTCAGTGAAAGGAAGTGTCAATGCTGCTTTTGTTAAGAGAAAGACAAAGAGAAAGAAGGAAAGAAAAAAAAAAAAAAAAGGACGGAGATGATTGCTCCTCATTTTGGGGATGCAATTATTTGTAATGATTTTCCTTGTTCCATATAAGGCAGCAAGTGTTCCAAAGAAGATCAAGGCATTAATGGATTTCTTGTTTTATTTTTTTAAAACTCCTTCCATTCCAGGAATAGAGATATTGGATGGAAATCAATTGGGCAAAGCCAACACAGATTAACCAAAGAAATCTTTATACTTAAGATGTGACAAGTTTTCAGTCTCATTTGAATCTCGCAATAAAAAAATCTAAATGCAATCAGTCATCGATTCTTATTTTTCTGGAATAGGTCACTGAAGCAAGTTTTTAATGTCTAAAAGGGATTTATAAAATAAAAACCATATATTCATTTTCACTTTTCATTGAAATTAGTAAATTCTTGATTTATTTTTTTCCAGAAATAAATACTTTAAAAATAATTTTTATAAATATCTTAATTTGAATGAAAATTGAAAAAAATGAATAAATGAATAAAACTAATAACTAAAAGCAGTGTAGCAGTTCTTGTCACATCGAACTGAATGAAAGCAACTTGTAGAGATTTTCTGCTACTGTTGCTAAGAATTGCAATGAGCACAAAAATATTCCCTACAAATAATAGGAAAACTAAGGATGAAGTATTCAAGCAAAACAGCTTACCTAATTCTCCAAACAAAATATATTCGGCAATAATAAAGATTTCTATAAGTTACCAGAATTTTGAAGGGTTTGGGGGTGGGTATAGTAGATGAATGGAACAAGCATCAAGTAGGACTCTATAAAATACTTTGAAAAAATAAATAAATAGAAGTCATGCATAGCCGAGAGGTCTGGATAAGTGCAAGTATTGTGCAATGAACCTTAAAAATAGAACTTGTAGATTTTATAAAAGGTGCAAAAAATGAGATGACATGAAACATTGATCAGATAGGCTCTCACTATGAGGGTTTGAAATCTACGCAGTAAAAGAAAGTGATTTGTTCAACTATCAAGATTAATGAAATCAAATACTAGAATGGGGTTAGAGGTTTTTTTTGAAGTCCAGACCAAAATGACATTTCTATATTAATTGCAAGAGATTATTGCGTAAGTGTGTGTATGCGATGGAGAAGTAGAAATACAAACAAAGTGATGTTAAGGCACCTTCAGTAACTGAGCAAAAAGAGTTGCATGGGGGTGGGGGAGAAGTGAAACACTGGCAGCAAAAGCACAAAATGGACACAGATGAAAAAGGAGGGTGAGATTTGCACAGATGAATGTAAAATAAATTAATAAATAGAGATAGATTGATAAATAAATAAATAGGAAATAAATACATTGAGAATTTGAAGATAATGATGGTCGAAAATGGCTGAGTGTAAGAAGTTGTCAAAAAGAATAGGGTGTGGTACTGCAGTGATGGATGATTATTTGGACAAATGAACCAATGTGGGAGACAGCAGTAAGAGCTGACATTTTTCTCCTCAGCTCCCACAACGTTCAGAACCAGATTGAAGGCATATGCACCTCTTTCTATAAATACAATATCTTCCAGGTTATCCATTAAAAAGGATATTCCAAGGCTTAAAAGGCCCAGACACACACACACACACACGGACATACGGACATGTATCCATGCATTCATGCTGCCATTAATGAAAGTGGACATAAATACAACCAAGGAAATAAATTCCTCCACCCACCCAATTACCTTCTTGTTTTTACTGAATGAAGATTCCTGACTTCATTTTGAAACCATTTCCAGCAAACACAACCAGAATAAGATTGTGTTAAGGATTCGGTGATCTTCTTGTGTTCTCATCTAAGGAATCTTTGTTATTTTCAAACTTGCCTGTCTTTGTTTTTCTATGAAATATTCAATAGAAAAGCCATTGGTCTGCAGAGATTAAACAATTTTTAGTGAAGGTGCACCAAAACCAAAACATATTTAAATAACGAAACGGCATAAAATTTTGTTCACTCACTCTCTCTCTCTCTCTCTCAGATGAGAGCAGTTTTGTTTTTGTGAACATTTAAAAATATTTGTTATGACATTGAAGGTTGCAAGACATGACCACGGCAAGGTGGATTCTTAAAAGACTTATGCAAGAGTCATTTTCAATTGAATAAAAACATTTAACCACAACAGTTGAATACTGTCAGTGTGAATTGAAAAAAAAATGACCAAAATCTAATAGAAACCGAACTAGAACTATGAATAATTTTAAATGCCATCAAAGAAGGTTAAGTTCTTTACACTTTCATACAAACTAGAGTGTTAAAAATCTGTTGATTTTGGAGAAAAAAAATTAGAGTAAAATACAATTCTGTTATTTAAGTAAGGGGACCTGCTTTTATCTACAAATGAAGGCACATGATGATGATGATGATGATGATGATGATTAGTGGGATAAGTCATCATTGTAGAAAAGCTAAAAAAAATTTAAAAAAAAAAAAAAAAAAAATAAGTGACCACCAACTGAGATCAATGTTAAAGTGTCCAAGGTTATTAAGGCAGGGAAGGTGGCTGGTATTATGTTTTGCAAGATTATTCACCAGAAGTGGCAGGCCTATAACCAAAAAAATTGCCGGTTATATTGGAAAGATGTAACATTTAAATATAGAGGGACAAAGGGGATATTAGTATTAATTATCATTGGAATAATTACAATAAAAGTAAATAATCAGTCAACTGAACATTCAAGGCAAATGTCAGCACACAGATTTGCTAAGTATATTTAAATGTCTGTGTCATCGAGTAAAGCCATGTGTAATATCTGTGTATTCCAACCAGTAAGTATAAAATAATGATGTTCACTTTATGCTTGTTACAGGGCCCTCATGAAATGTTTCCATCCCCACCCAGGTGATTAGTATATGTAGTTGTGCTTTTTCTTTTTCAATCAGATTGTGTAAGTTTCAAAATGAAATGACGAGTAGCATTTAATGGATTTGTGTGTACAAAAGTTAGATTAGTGTCAAAGAGATTGTCAGATATCAAAATGATAGCATATAAGCGCAATAGCAGGTGTGTTAGGAGCAAAGATATATAATATCAGTAAGCAAGGAGAGAGAGAGAGAGAGAGAGAGTGCACAAGAGGACAGGAAGAGTAATAAGTGATAGTTATATCATGCTGGGTAGAAGAGTCCTTGTCAGCTGTAGACACTTGATGGAATGCTGGCTGTATAAAAAGGACAAATAGGTGAGGAGAATGGTCAAAAGGTGCTTGGAGTGGGACTGAGGTGCAAAAAAAAAAAAAAAAAAAAAAAAGGACTAAAAGAAAATAAAAGGCCAGTGGGCAAGGAAAAGATTTTGCTGCAGGATTTAAGTTTATTTTTCCTCATTATTTCATTTTTTTTATAATTTTTTTTCTTCCACATATTTTTACAGATATAAAAAATAGACCAAGTTTTTTGTCAAAACTGACAAAAAAAACTTTCTCTCCTCTAACAGTTTTGGAAAGAACCTTTCCAGTTCTTCATTCAATTAAATAACTAACTGTAAATGTTAAGTGTATATTATATGGAGTGTATATGTATGCGTGTAGGCTTGAATGCATGTGGACAAAGAACTCAAAAGGGGTGAAGACTTAACTTAGATTTAATAGAAATATACAACATGAACAGATTTAATAATTTTCTGTGGCCATCATAAGGATTTTAAAAAGATTATATATATATATATATATATATATATATATATATATATATATATATATATATATATATATGGATAATGTCAGTGACATTAGGTAACAGAATATTTAATAAATAAATATCTGAAATGAAAAAAAAAAAAAAAGAATAAATAAAAATTTAAAAAAATAATAACCTGTTATGCTAATATGCAAAGAGTGCATTATAAGTTAAAATGATTCCATTCCCAAATGATTCCATTTAAAGAGGCAGCAGTAAAAGCAGCAGGTGGAAATGTTGATAGAATGGAACGTCAGAAGGAAGCTGGCTTAATGATTCATCTTCAAAATGCAGTTGCTCTTCAATACTATCAATAACAGGTAGAGCCTCAAGATTGATAAATAATAACAGTATAAAATATTTTGGCCACAGAAATATGTTTATACCATTTATAAATATGCATGAACAGGGAATTAAAACAATTTTTGAAGAGAGGAATAATTGTCAAAGATATTTTGGCATTCAGATACAGATTAAGATAATATGTATTTATATATGAACAGGTTTTTGCAATTTTAGGGTTTTTTTTTTTTTTGAGAAGTTGGTTAGCAAACCAACAGCTTATATATCAAATTAAGATGTTGACATTTGCAGCTTGGGGTTTTAAGATGCTGCTGGACTGGCCAGCAAAACCTCAATGGTAAACTAATTGATACTAAGAAACTAAGATATGTATTTACAAAACTTACTGTGGGGAAAAAAGTTAAAACTATGGGATAAATATATATATATATATATATATATATATATATATATATTAGTTTTGTGCTTTAATTTTTTTTTATTTTGAAGTTATTTCTTTAGAAATTATTGGAATTTTTTTCTTAAAGATTTTTTAAAAGTTTATTTTACATGTTTTTTTTCTTGAAAAAGAAAAAAATATGGTGAAAGAAAGGCAAGGGTAAGATAATGTTATTTTTTTGAATCCTCAATCTGAAATTGTCATGGAGCTAATGTTGTCCGATCACAGTATAGCTCAAGAGAATTGTTCATATAACGTAGTGTTGCTTTTTTGCTTTATTCGCTAATTTTGAAATTTCGTGTAAAAAATTACTCCCACCCATTGTTTTGTGTTTTTAAAATTATACAAGAAACAATTTTTGAATCACCATTATAATCAGCTTTTGGATATTTCACAAATATTGTGTGTGTGTGTGTGTGTGTGTGTGTGTGTGTGTGTGTGTGTGTGTGTGTGTGTGTGTGTGAGAGGTTTGATAACATTCTATGTTTTTTTTTTGTTTTTTTTTTTAAATATTTTCAATGTGTTGGACGGAATTACTCACAGTGGAAAAAACAAAACAAGACAAGACAATAACATTTTCTTTTTCCTTTTCTTCTTGAATAAAAGTCTGTAAAAATTAATATAAAAGAAATATAAAAAACAAAAAACTGAATGACTTTTTTAAGGGGAAAGGAAAGGTTTCTTTTTTTTTTTTTTTTTGTTTGAGTTTTCTGGTTATGACAATGCCACCACTTGTTCTGATCATTTTCCTCTGATTCTATTTTTTTTTTTTTTCTGGAAAGAGAATCATCCACAGGTTTTGAGTGGAAAATCTTGCAAGAAAATATGCTGAGTAGGAAAGGTGAGATTTTAAAGAATTGTTAAAAAAATAAGGATAAATACTAAACATGCTATTTTGGTTTTCTGTTGGCGCTATTCAAATTAAGTGATGTTATTATCTGTGTAGAATTTCTTTGTGACCTTTTTCACCAAAAGAATCTCCACACCATTCAGTAAGTTTTCATTTGCCATTGTTGCTTGTAATCCAAAGAGAAGTCATGATCATCTTATTAGTTATAGATTCTTAAGCATTATTTGCTTTCTTAACTATATTTTCACTTAACGATGGTTGTTCTTTTCAAGACATTATCCAAGAGGTAGTCTGATGCTGTAGTGGTGGCATGGTTTATTATATATAGGTAGTGGTATTGACAAATCTGGCGGTCTCTTATTTACAACCTTTCCTGAATCTGCTGTGTCTGGAAGTGTTGAAAATGTCCAGCCCCAGTAGCAATTGCCTGTGGGACAGCATAGGTATAGGCTGTTGGTGTCACATAACCATTCGTTGCTGTAGTATAAGGGTATGCCTCATAGCTGTTTGGAAATTGTCCAGTGTAAGGTGGAGTGGCATACTCCACAAACTGTCCTGTTGCAGTTGGAGATAAAGAGGAGTGTGGCACCAATACACTTGGGGTTGTCATGTAGGCAGCAGCTGCAGCATTGGCAGCAGCTGTTGATGGGTAGATGTACTGAGGAAACCTAAAATAGAAATTACAAACAGCCATTAACATGGGTCACACAAAAATATGATGATTGAAGAAAAAAAATTGAAAATTACTACTTGCTTTTTTTTCAAAAAGCTTAAAGTTCAAAATATGAAAAAAATATTTTTATAAAACTTAATATGCTCTTTTAAAAGATGTTTTTTTTTTAATGTTAGCCACAGAAATGCCACAAAATGCAATAAATCTATTAGATTTGGATACAGCCAAGGCTTCAAGTGTTAAATTTTGATTGTCATCCATACGTCTTAAGCTGTATGCAAGACAAAAGATTGTTGAATGTGCTACGGTTTTTGTGAAAATATCAACGAGTGATATGAGTGAAAGTTGAAAATATATTTAGGAATTCAATTTTAATTATTTTGTGAATGACATTACAGTTATTGAGAATTGAATAAGAAAGAATATAACATTTTTTATCCAATTTTATATTCTTGATATAAAAAGAATTGTTGACTATCAAAGTCATTTTTACAGAATCTATTTGTAACTGAATTTCTAAATAACAAGCACAGACTGTCTCATCATGAAATAGAAGTATTAAAAAAAAAATAAACATTAGGCAAGCAAAACAAACAAAAAAGCAAAAAACATCACAAGAAACAGTTGAACAAACATTCTCATCTGAGGTTTAGAGATTTAAGTTTTTTGCATTCAATTTTTTTTTTTAATGCACAATTATCAGGTCTTTTTTTTTTTACTTACATTTTATGACAACTGAATTGTTCTAACTTTTAAATGAAACTATAGCAGGTGAGTGGAATGTTGGTTTTAGCTTAAAATTTATTGGTTCTAAAATGATGTAAGATTAAGCAAAAGAGAAAGGTAAAAATATTACACTCAAATCGTTAAATAGAAATAATTAATTTCAGTGGACATTAGCATCTTATGAATTATAAAATTGGGCAACTGATATAGGATTAGATTTTGTTTTTAAAACTTAATTGAGGACGGCTCTCAATTAGATTTGACATGTTTAATAATGAATGAAAGTCCATCTAATGAAACACCTTGTAAGACGATCTAATGACTCAAACAGCTCTTGCCATTTTTAAAAAGAAAGAGAAATAATTCTCATCTTTTAAAACTATTCTTGATAAAATAAATTTAAAAAAGAGAAATTATAGCATAAATAATGCTATAAGAAAAATGTTACATTTCTCTAGAACATGAAGTTGGTTGGTGCAAAAAAAGAAAAAAAAAAGTACAATTGAAATTAGAGAAAAATTAAAATATCACCCAAAATAACAAACTGAACTAAAAAGAGAGGAATTACATGAGTACATGTAGTAGTAGTAGTAGTAGTAGTAGTAGTAGTAGTAGTAGGTGTGTAGTTTAACATTCAATATAAAGCAGTGATGATTGGAGGAGCATGAAAGACAACTAGTCTTCTATCAAATTACCACATTCATTTCCAACTATTAAATAAACAGGATCACTCAAGAACACAACAACGCCTACAGATTAAAAAAAAAAAAAAAAAAGCTGCTGCTGCTGCTGCTAGTTGCAAGAAAAAAAAAATTTGTGATTCATTAGGAGGAATTTAATAATCTTAAACATTTTAACTATTTCACGATTCATATTTAGTACATCTTTAGAGGAATCTAGATTCAATAAAATCTGCAAAAATGTATTACACCTAGAGAAACTGAGAACTTAAGCCCATATTTCATGTATGGGAATGTTTTGAAATGTACTGGTAACAGTTAAGTATGAATATCTTTAATCAAAATAAAAATAAAATTTGAAGAATACTAAATTTAAAAAATCTGTAAGTGATAACTTACTTTTGCTTGTTTGGGAAATGATCAAGAAAATTAAAAAGAAACAAATAGTTTTAATAAATGACAAATAATTCAGAGGTTTTTCAGGGGGTTTTTTAATGCAAAAATTACATAAGTAAATCATTTATAAAAGAAGATGAAAAGTTTCATAACTGCTTAAAAACGTAGATAATTTTCATTTCAAGAAATTTTGTTATTTAAGAGTGGAATTTATAATAATTCATAAATCAAAGAAAAATGCTATTTTAACATTCATTTCAAAATATCAAAAATTTTCAAATATAATAAAAATTAAAATGAAGTAAAGAACAAAAAAAAAAAAGTTTCACTGATTTTAAGTGTCATTTGTTATTAATTTAAACATTTACATGAGATATTATCAAAACAAGCTTTTGAAACTTGTAGTTCATAAATGAAATAATGACAGCATTATATCATATTTAGGGACCGAGTACATCGGTCTTTATAAGTTAGTCTTTAGATGAAAACAATAATGATATACATCATATGCAATGAATTCAGATTTATCTACAAAGATATAATAGAAATATTTGTTGTCAATGCCTAAAAATTTAATGATAAAAAGGTCTATCCAAAGCCTTTAATCAATGATAAACTATCGACATATTTCATTCTTTAAAGTGAATTATTAAATTGTTAATTTTACTAGTAAATTTGGATATTAGTTTTTAAGAAGAAAATGTTGAAAATAATTTTTTGTACGTCTCAGACAGAAAAATTATTTCTCCCCCAAATCTGTCGACTGTTACTTTGATAACTAAACTAAGAAAGAAGAGAAAGAAGCATAGTTATTAAAAGATTAGAAATATTAGACAACACTTGGAATTCACTCGGATACAAGTTATTCACTTTTAGTAGTTATCTTTATAATTTTACTTATATGCAAGAGATGATTTAAGACCACTCACAAGAAATTCTCTTAAAAGGCAATGCTGAAAGGAATTGGTTTTACTTGCAAGAAAAAAAATGCCTCTTCTTTAAATTGAGACATTTTCATTGGTGAATAGTAAAGAAATTGTTAATCAAAGTACGTCTTTCTGAGTTTCAATTTCTGAAATGAGGAAATACAGTTTGTTTTTTGGTTGGGGTGGGGTATCATTGATAATAGAAAATTGTAAAAAGGTAATGGCTGAATTATAATTCACAAATAATTATATTCTCAGGAAACTACACAGTAGCCAATTTGCTTCAAACTGACAGAAATTTCAAGGTGTATACATGAAGTTGAAAAAAAAAAAAAGTTCTAGTCAGTACAGTTAGTAATTTGTTCAAGACTATTTTGAGAGAGAGAGAGAGAGAGGGAGAGAGAGAGTGAGAGAAATGCAAGACTGATGAAAGTTTTTATAATGATTACTGAGGAACTTAAAATTAATCTGAATGCTTGGTTGCTAAGAAACCAGAGCAAAATATGCAAGATGATATGTAGAGGGGAGATTTAAATTTAAATGTCAGTGGGATGGAAAGAGATCCAAGCTGAAAACAAACATGATAATATTACTGTTAATGATGAAATCAAGTTGGAGTGAGATTTAGTTTCAACAAAACACCTGTGTGATAAATTCTTCACTTATTCCAGATTTGAGATCAGTGAATGTTAAGAGTAACTGGCGCTTACATAAACAATAAATTGCAGAATTACTGAAGCACAAAAACAAGTGGCCAACATGTCAGCAGACACAGCTGGTTACACATTTGCTGAAAATGCTAATTATTTCTTTTGACCATTTGATTGACCATGAGGAAAATAAACACACAAGATTTGGTTAAGTACAGTAATCAGAAAGCAGAAAAAAAGAACAAAATAAATTGTTTATGATATCTATGAAGTGCCAGATTTTCATAATGAGATAAATTTTCACAACATATTCTGTAATAAAAGTATCTAATTAAAACCAGTTGAAGAATACAAAATGAAAAAGAATTAGACTTGAAGGAAATAATACATGGGAACTTAGGCACTATCTAAATATGACAAGACTAAGCTCTGAAAAACATTGTAATTTCAGATTATAGTCTATCAAATATAAGTTTATTAGAAAATAAATGACCTGATCTTCATAATTGCAAAGGAATTCTTTATTTCTTTTCTAAGCAGATTAATTATAAAATTGTAAAAAGAATAAACGATAGAATAATTTGTCAAATTTGTCTGCATCAATCCAATAAGCAAATGATGGCTTGTGTTATCAAGGTAGGGGTGTGCCAAAAGAGTTTTCAGTGGGTGGGTGTGGGTGGATGTGGTTATTAAAAAAAAAAAAATTTATATGTGAAGCTGAGAGCTGCTGCTGAAGCAGCTGTATAAAGATGGTCGGAAAACTAATGGCATTTAAGTATACAGATAAGGAACTAATAATGTTAAATGGCTAATATTACAGAATGCAGAGAGGAAAAACAAAAAAAAAAAAAAACAAGGAGCAGAAAAATTTCTTGATACATGTACAATTTTTAATGGGAGTCATATTCAATAGGTTTTCTTTTCATTTATATATTAGAAATGCATAATGTGCAGGAGTGATTTCAAAATGAGAAATATATATTTGAAACATTAAGAACTATAGTTAAAATGCAGTAGCAATAGTAACGTGTCTAAGGTATAACCACACCCAACTCCAACAACCATGTTCTTCTAGTGAAAGTTGAATATCTTATGAGCCAGCTGAAAGGATTACCAATAGATAAAATATTAACAAATACTAGTCAAGGCAATTGAGAGAGGGAGGGAGGGAGAAGTGCTGTTTTATTAGATTGACCAAAAACTTAGTTATTAGGGATTCATACACCAATGATCAGCATGCAAGAGACATAATGGCAGGAATACTAATGAAAAAAAGTAGTGAAAAGATACAAGTTATTACAACTCCCACTATAGCTTCAGATCCAAGTACAAGTCACTAGAGATTTTGTTAGTATCATTCACCTTAACTGTCAACACTTTAGAAGCAAGACAACAACAGCTGTTGTTATAAGAGTTTCAATGGGGTTAGAAAAAGCCATGTAAGGTAGTGTTGACAGTGAAAAATGATCCTAACATTACAAACTTGTTCCCAAAAGAGCAAAAGAAGTTGGGATGGCATTCAGTAAGGCATAGAAAGAGGATTTTTTTTCTTTTTAGTCAAAAGAGAAACTAAATTCATTCAATTTGATTATAACACTAATGAGGAAAAGTTGTCTATTGTAAATATTGAAATTAGATGAAAAGAAAAACAGACAAATGTAGCAATTCATAGTGTGGCCAACAATACTATGTAAACTTTTATTAGATCTAATGTTGGAATCTTAATTTTCGTCTAGATGCAGTAGATTAAAGCATCCTTTGTTGTTATTGCATGGCTGGCGAGACGACCACATGTGGTACACGTAATCCCAAATGTCAATATTAAAGAAATGCAAATATGCAAACAGCATGCTTTTACCATTTCAACTGCAGATAAAACAAATGAGCAGCTCTTGATCTCCAAATATGCAACTGAATTATGAGGAAAGGTACACTACCTTTTCTGTCATCAACTTTATATATATATATATATATATATATATATATAAAAATAAAAGGTGATGACAGAAAAGGTAATAAACCTTTCCTCATAATTCAGTTGCATATATATATATATATATATATATATATATATATATATATTTTAGTAAAACTTTTGATCATTTAATAGAATTTTAAAGAAGCAAATATCAAATTTAACTTCAAGTTTCCTTTTTTTTTTTTTTTTTTTTTTTTTTTTTTTTTTTTTTTAAATGCTCCTGAAGTTAAGGATTGTAAATTTAATTTATATTCAGAGGTTCATAATATTATCATCATATTGATATTCAGAGGTTCATTAGAATTAAAATAACTCATTATGAATCATGACAATATCTTTTTGATTTTGGAAATGTATTTTCCTGAGCTGATATTAACTGGAAGATCAAGAAATATACAAACTTTTGCATATATTTATTTCTACATTCCCCACTTAAAGCATGCATCTTTGTTTTTCTTTCTTTGTTTAATGGCATATCAACCTTTGTAGGTTATTTAATGCCAAAGCCATTCTCCTAAAAGAACAGTAGTGGTACAATTTAACCCATAGCTAGGAGGATAAGGGGCTTCATACCTTTCCCAAAGGGTATTTGTCTGAAAGTGAACATAATAGTGCGACTGGAGTACAAACTTGTTTACTACGATTTAGCAGTCCATCGCTTTAACCATTACACCGCGAGGACCCCACCCCCACCCACAAAAGCCTACATCTGACCTTCAAGTAAATTGAAATAGATAAAAGTAAAATTCATATTGTCTTGTATAAACTATTCTAAGAATTATTTTTAACCAAAGATGGAAAACCAAAGCAGAGACTTATATGATAATAAAAAAAAACAAATCAAACACTTTTTTAAGCACTTCATTCCTTTCTTCTTAAAATTACACCAAAAGTATTTGAAGAAATATAAACAATTTCTTATACATTTTATTACATTCAATTCTTTATCAAAAAGATTCCATTAAATTTAAGGTACCAATTTTTATATGAAATTGTTCATTTGTTAAAAAAATTTCAGATGAAAGTAGACAGAAAAATTATATTCCTAGCCACATAAATAATTGACATGAAAATTAAGAGTAAAATTTATTGTTTAACAATCGTCTAAAGTTTTGAGATGAAATTATAATAATTGCCCAGATTATTTCGATTGGTATCTTTATTATATTGATTTATATCACAAAGATTTTGCTAATGTGGTCATCTGTGGATCTGTTTTATTATTTGGAGTCATAAGCTTTAATGTGTTTTTCCAATTGAAAAGATAAGTATTGATCTAATGAAGAATCACAATAAGTTCTTTGAAGCATTATACATCTCAAAGAACTTATAGTCAACAAAGATAGAGGGATAAATGAATAAAGATGAGAACAGTACCATTATTTCTTACTCTAGATTATCTGAAGATTCTTAGAGCCATTGATGCTAGATTTCTAAATGATTTTACCGTTAATATTAAAAATTAGTGATATCAAAAATGTTGATTATTTTTATCGAAACTTTGTTAGAGATTAGAAATTAAATTTACTTCTTGTCTTTTTTCTGTGCACCATTTTTAAGGAAAGAGTTATGTCCCAGGAAGTCTTACAAGTTTAAAATTTACAGATTAACAATTGTTTTCCATTAAAAAAAAAAAAAAAAAAAAGCATTACCATGTTGCCATGATAATCACTAACATCACATCAATTTCTACCTGCTTTTAAAAACCCGATAACCTGTCTCTTTCTCACTTTCTCCCAATGCCTGACAAAATAAGCAAGGTAGTGGTTCTAAGAACAGTACACTGTGTTTACACATGGATATATTATATCTAATGCAATTCAGTCAAAAAGAAATGAATTAAAGTCAAAATAGTAAGCATAAACTCAAAAAAAAAAAAAAAAAAAAAAAAAAAAAAAAAAAAAAGTTGGGGGAGAATTACTGATAATTAATATTCTTTCTTAAAGTTTTTTTTCTATCTTTTAATACAGGCCAATGTTTGAACAGTTCAATATAAGCATTCATTTATTCTTTCAAACCAACTTTACACACCTTCTTCAAAACTATTTAAAGGGCTCAATAAAAATTTGAAGAAATACATTTTCTAAAATTAACAAACTAGAATGGAACATGAAAATGACTGATAATTTCATTTGTAACATTAAATTCAAACTTTAATATTACAAACTATTCTTATTTAAAAATCTTCATTTTGCAACTCGTTTATATTTCAGCCATGTTTCTTAAATTTTCTGTCAATTATCATTAGATAATATCTTAATCCCCCACCTCCCATTTTTTGTGGAGTGGAATATAAAAATGTGCACAAGGAAAGAAAATAAGTTTCATTATTCTTAAACAAATAGTCTTTTTTTTAAATTTCTATGTTTCACCATAAACATTGAGTTTAGACATCAGAAGCAAAATTCATTGCAGCAATATTTTTATAACTGCATCTATGATATATGGTAAGCAGTAAAATAATTTTTATTTTTTAATTAATCTCAAATTTTGGAGAGAAGTACAAATTCTGCTCAAAAGGAGAAGCAAAAGCTCAGTTGAAAATGAGCATCTGAAACAATTGAATATAAGGAATTAACGAAGCACAGAAAAAAAAATGTTCTGCTTTACAAAGTTATGCAAAATACAAACTTATTAAGATTTAATGTTGGAAATAAAAATTTGACGGCTTTAGTATTTTTCAAAACAAATTAAAAAAAAAAAAAAAAAACACGCAAAAATATTCAATAAAAAGTCATGCAAATGGATTTATTTCGGTTGAATCAAATGACTGAAACATTTCCACAAAACTCTCCAATTAAAAAAATATTCCAAATTAAACAAAACGTTGAAGACAATGCACTCATTTTGATATTAAATTGAGGACACATTCGAAAATGGAAAATATTAAATTTAAAAAGTAGAGCATATCTGGAATTTTCTCAAAAGTGGAAGATGCATGCTATTTGAATGTTTGCAATTCAGTGTGTATGTGTATGAGAGAGAGAGAGAGAGTTCTTAAGTCAATTCCAATTTCTAAGAAAGCTTCAAATCAATTCCAAGCAAAAAGTTAAAATGAGAAATCCAGCAAGACCATTTTTTTTCCAAAAAGGATACCAAAAATGATCCTTGTCTTTTTTTAGCCATGCTTGCACAACAATATCTTATGGGACATTGATATTTGAGCCAGAAAGAGAGAAGAAGAATTTTATGACAAGTATATTAAGAATAGAGTTTAGTAACACCTGGCAAATGAATTTATGTCAATGTGTTCCCAGATGAAAGTAAAAACGGTATTAATTCCAAATTAACCATTCATAATGAGGAGATATAGAAATATTAAATTTTAAGTGATTTAAAATATTAGATCCATACCACAAAGCCAAAAAAAAAAAAAAAATCAATTTAGAGAAACATTTATAAAAATAAAATGCCAAAAAGTTTTTTGTTTTAAAATTCAAACAAGTATATTTTAATGGCCAGATTTTGAGATGAATGATTGCTTCAATTTAAAAACAAACAACGGAGATGAGTTTTGAAGAAAATATATTGTCTTCAAAACAAAATTAAAGAAAAGTAATGACTTGCAAGTAATGCAGCCATCACAGTTTTAAATATATCAGTATAAGAAAAAAAAAAAAGAAAAAAAAAAAGAAACGAAAAAGGATGTTGGCTACACATTGACAGGTGAAGACCAGGTAGAAGTAGTAGAAGTAATAATAGCAAAAAACAATGGGGATAGTAGTAGTAGTAATAGTAGTAGTGTTTGAAAGAGCCGACACAACTGCCCCTGCCCCCCCAAATTGCTTCCATGCTTTGCAATAAAAAGATAGAACTGTACCTGGAAGCATCGCCCTCTTTTTCTTTGGAAATTGGTGTCATGTATTCAATTGTGTAGCCCCTGTAACCAGAACCCAAAGAAAACTTAAACGGTGACGCAACAAGCAAAGCAAAGATGTAATTGGTCACAATATCAACACAAAAAAAGAAAAAAAAGAATGAAGCTGTAAAGAAGAGCCAGACAAAAAAAAATAAATAAAATTGAAGATAAAAAAAAGAAAAAGCAGTACATGTGTCTTTCAGGCAATATGATGGCATACACATGACTGCTTTCAAGATGGATTCATAACATTTGAGGGTAGAAAGTATAGCAGGGGTGGGGCAGTATATCATTGCTAGCACTTCCTTAATTCAACTAATAATTAACAATTCATAATTTCATAAATATTACCCACAGATAAAACTAAAGTCATTTAAAGTCTTCGTAATTTGTCTCAAAACAGACAATGCAAAATAATATAATTTGCCTATCAAATTTCTTTGCTCTTTATTATTCTTGATCATTGTGTTCTCATATATTTTACTTATTGTCAAAAAAGACATTTGACTAAATTTCCCATCGCTATAACATTATAACTCTATATTTTTAATATTAATTATATAATGTACAGTAAATAACTAGGTATTCCCATAAGTAAATTACTAGGTGCTCTCATAAGTAGAAATGCTATTAAAACATGAAACAAATTAAGATAATAACAAAAATTACAATAAATCAATAAAGAACATTTGATTTGAGGTTTTGCCAACAGATCAATTGTTAAAAATGAAGTGAATTCAAAATGACAAAGAATCAATTAGTTTATAGATGAAAAAAAAAAAAAAATCTGAAATTTATCATAATAAAGTCATCTTGTTATTTTTATCATTTTCTTTAATCACCAAAGAACACAGTTCATTTGAATCTAAAGATCTAAAATTGTTCTCAGAAAAAATACTTTGGAAAAAAAAAAAAAAAAAAAAAAAAAAAAATTAAATAAAATTAAAAAAAAAAAAAATGTGCATAAACTGTCTCAAATTATTTGACTTTTGTCAGTGTTCATAAGAGACAAAATACTAAGTTCTTGTGACTGTAATAGTAAAACTACAGACTTAAGCCTGATATATTTCAAAATGAAATATGGAACAAACATTGGAATGTTATACAAATATGAAATGCTTATAGTTTGAGATTTGGACAAGACAATATCTTTAAGAGAAGCTTAACTAAGCAATAGAGTTCCCAGAACCAAATCTATTTAAAAAAAAAAAAAAACCTGTTTTTCTCTCAAACAAAAAAGAAAAGTCCCTGAAAAATTAATTATCTAAATATCTATATGATCCTTTAAATGAAATCCAACAAAATAAACCACTTTAAAGATTCCTTAAAATGAACAATGCATTTTAATTTGGGAATGCAGAGCAACTAATGTAGATTCTTATCTTTATATTATCATGGCTTTATTATTGTAAATATAAGAGAATATATTATATAAAGAGACTGACAAGCAAATTCTGTAATCTGGATATTAAAATGTACAGGTCTTATGAAGGCTAAATATATTGTTACTGCAAAAACATGCAATCTATTTTATTGTAGATATATTATGATCAGAGTTGTTCAACTATTAAAAGAAAAAAAAACATGAAACTGGAAAATCAAATATTTTTGCATGAATCTAAAAGAAAAAGAAGTGGATTATAAATGTGCCAGCCAGCTCTACCACAAGCAAGTATAAGAGATAGATGATTAGGAAAACTGTTAAAAAATCACTTGATTTTTCTATTTTGTTTAGATAGTCAAGAAAAAGAGTAAAGTGTTCTGTTTTGTTTTAAGAAATGAAAATGAGCAGAGTAGACATAACTAACAGTTAAAAAAAGTTGATATAATTCACTCAAAGAAAAAAAAAAAAAAGGAATAAATAACAGAAACCTTTTCATACCAGAAACAGACAACAAAATATAGAAGACTTCAAAAAATTCTTATTACAAATTTATGAGTTAATCAGAATTTTACACAAGTTATCAACACTTTAAGAAATAAGGCTACTTCACGTTAAATTTATCAATACCAATCAATTTTATAACTAATATTTATGGTGTTAAGTAGAAATGGCTTTAGAAATGGTGTGATAAATGATTTCTTTCTGTTTTAGATTATGTTCATGATTACATAATTTCTTAAGATATGTGGAGCGAATACAAAGAACAAACCGCCATTGTTCACTTATCACTTTCACACATATATTCAAGCGTAAAGATTAGAATGCAGTTGATTTGAAAAATAAAGTTGATATGAAAAATCTATTCAAATAACAAAGTACGTCAGAATGTCTTGAAATTGACAGAATCTTTCTCTGAATAAATTAACAATGATAAAGGCCTTAATTATTCATACTTATTTTAAGACAAACTTTATACAATTTGCTAGAAGATATGATTTTTATAAATATATTATACTATTATTATCATTATTTCCTCTATAGTCAAGGAAGTATTCAATGCTTGGAGCAATGTTTTGTTCTTTTTTTTAGAATGGAAATGTTTTTTTGTTGTTGTTTTTTTTTTAGAATGGAAATGTTGTTTTGTTTTGTTTTTAGAATGGAAATACTGGTGATAGTAGAAGATAAAAACATTATCATTTCAAAATAAAAAAAGAAGTATAGTTTTGCAAAGTTCAGTTAGATTTAAATATTTAAAATTAAAAATGTGCAAATTATAAATTTGTAGCAATAATACAAAATGTATTTCCTGTCCACTCTCACCATGCATTGACAAACAATTCTACTGAAATCAAATATCTGATTATTTCAACATCAAAAAGACTAATATAACTTTTGAGAACTAACCAACACAATGATAGTAAGAAATCAAAGAAATGGTTAGCAACAGTTTCTAACTGCTGATACTAATCCAACAAAAACTGTAAGTAGAGAATAGAAACAAAACTGCAATGATCACAGCACCACGACAACAGACAGAGATGGACAGAGAGAGAGAAAGAGAGAGAGAGAGAGAAAAGAGACAGACAGACCACCTCACTATAAAGAATTCTGGGTTAACATTAGTCTGGAAGAAGCCCAGTCACCAAGAAAGAGAAAAAAATGAAAAACACTCAGCAATAGAAGCAGTTCAGAGTGAGTCAAGAAAAATTTGGGTAAAAAAAAGATATAAATAAAAGCTTTTTTTTTAAAAATTGTTTTTAGATAATAAAATAAACAAGAATTAACATGATCATGTGTACTTTGTATACTTTATAGAAAACTGCATATGTAACAACTTTGAACAGAGCTGACAAGTTAATCTGTCTATGATATTTATGATGAGATATTCAAGTGTAGAAAAGAAATTTATATCATAAAATCAATGACTTAACAAAATGACAGAATGAAAATATAAATGTGAAAGTGTTTCGCTCTTTTGAATTGGATAGTAAGATTGAAAAGTTGTAAAGAATTTAATGAATGAAAAAAGGAATTTAAAAAGAAACTGCCACATATCAAGTTTAGTGTGTTTTTTTTTTTTTGAAGTTTTAATAATACTCTGATGTAATTGTATCATGAATCTATCAAATAGTCAATAAGAAAAAGAAAATATCTACAAGTCATTTGAAAATCCTAATTGATATATTTTGGATTACAAGTCAAAAGATTTTTCAGTCAAACATTTGATTTATTGAGAGTATTTTGATTAAAAAAAAAAAGAAAGAAAATAAAGAATATTCTGCAGGGATTCGAATAAAAGACATCTATTAATAAGTGACAATAATACAAGTAAAAATATTTAATGAAACCTTTTGTAAATGACCTTTTGACAAAAGTTAAGCTTTCTTAACATTTTTTTCAAATTCAGGATCCTTGCACTCAAATAAGAGTACAGTTATAAGGTGCACAAAAGAGTTTCCATTGAAAAGGTAATTTTCAATAATTTACTCGGCTCTTTATTTAAAAAAAAAAAAAAAAAAAAAAAAATTTAAATGCCTAGAACACTTTTGCTCACATGTGATAATTTAAGGCATGAACACAGACTGGGTGAACAAATTAATATTTCTTGTAGATTTATTTCTCAGATTGAAAGAAGAAATAGCAGTATTAATGTTATTTATAATAAATGATATTCTACGGAGAGTAAATAAAGTTGGCGACTGTAGTTGAGGGTGACCTGAAGGCTCCCTTCTCAATAGCTACTATACTAAGGTGTAGGGGAAGGTGCAACTCCTTTCCCTGGATTGGTCCACTTTACCCTTGATTCTTACTTATAATGCTGAGTGTTAAGCAAGGAAGCATAAAGTACCATTTTTTGAGTCTTTAGTATGACTCGACCTGGGATTGAACCGAGGTCTCCCGGGCCATTGGCAAACACTCTAACCATCATGCCAATGTCCAGTACTTAAGAAAGAGTACAATGCCTGAATTATGAAATATCAATAGTGCTAAAAAGTTCCAGTTTTAAGAGTTGAAGTTGGGCTATTTTAGTTTTATTTGTAGAATCCTTTTAGCTTTAAGAGAAAACAAGATTACTTATCAGTCTAATGTGAAACTATTTAGAATTAGATATTAAAGAAGAAATAGAAGCAGTATTCTAAGTTTACTCCATCTTGCTTGTTTGCGGATATGCAAGCACCTTTATTTATGGTTGATCATGTACATAAAGTGAAGGGCCAAAATAAATAAAAGATTTGAGGCAGAAGTACATGGGATGTTCTCCCACCCCCACTTTCCTACGTGTAGAAATGAACCCAACCAGATAACATAGATGTGATGTAATAGTCAAAGAGGTAGTGTAAATGTAGCAGTTAGAGAAGAGTATTAATACTTTGACAGTACAATAATTATCAGAGCCAGAAAAATTGCACAATCCCAAGGTTTAAAATTTTCTTGATATTTCTTGGGCACCAATAGCAAAGGTGTATCAGAAATATGTGAATTCTAGACAGACATCAATAACAATTATAGAAATTACATAAATGAGATAGCTGGCAACTGAAAGGTTTGTAACCCGCCACCCATAAAATGAGTGGTATACCTCATCCCAATTCAATAGCATTGGTCAATGCAAAGCATAAACTCTATTTCACAGAGTTTTATTACTATTCTAGAAGGATATCATTATTTATACCCAACATTAGTTAGTGGACCTTCCCAGAGCCAGAGAGTATTGCCATTGGACAGTGGAGAAAAGGTGTTGTGTAGCCTAGTAAAAAGAGTCAGTTTTGAGCAGACAGTTAAGTACCTGAGAGGAAGAGACTGCATAAAGTTATTGATCCATTTTATCAGCAGGGTGTTGTGCAAGCTGGTAGTGGTTCTGTAATGGTGTGAGGATGGGTTCTGTTAAATCACAAAGGCAAGAAAAATTGTAATCTGCTTTCATTTGTTTGTTATAGATCTAGTCACAGACCACTTACACCTCTTTATGATTTCTTGATTTCCTGTGTGGGTGGAGCATATTATCTTGTACACTGTGGACTTCTCTGCAGCAAAACTTAAATACAACTCAACTATGGTCAGCTTTGTAATGGACCTAGATAAATATACCCACACAATAATTCCAGTACTGCATAGACTATGCCATATTACATAGCTGCTTTCATCTAAGTGAAGAGTAGCCATATATTGTTGGGTAGGTGACTCTAATCTTTTGACACTTCATATATGTAAAATGTGCACACTGATCATATAAGAATTCCTGATTATTGAAGTGATTACAGGAGCAGAGAAAGGCCAACAAAATTCTACTCACATTCCACTACTATTGTCACACTGCACACACACCATAGATTTCATGTGATAAAATGACAAAGTCAAATGACTGAGTAGAAATGAATGCACTGAATTTTAGTTAATTTAATGTCGGGAAAAATAACAGATCAATTTGTTAACATTTGATAAAATTACTATTTCTTGTTGTAAAAATTCTGATTTATAATGCTGACTTTCTCTCATGGGTTACTCGACTTAAACTTGAAATATGTTGTTATATTAATAGGCAAGCCATCTAAATTCTGTTGTCTTTATTATTTACATGAAATAGCTTAAAAGATATGTAAATAAGCTCTTAGTCTAATACCTTACCTGCTGTCAGATTTAAATAGCTTAATGCTGATATGAATCATACCTTAAGCAGGTTATCAAGTATTATCAGGTAGACTCATTAATGATTTAACATAAAATGTGTTACAGCTAATATAATTTTCAACCTTGATATCAAATCAGTCATTACTTTTTGCATTCTCTAGAATTTATTTCGAAAGAAGATTGAAAAGTTGAAAGAAAACAAAATACAAGACTAAACAAACCAGACTGAAGATCACCAAACCAATAAGGAGTAGTATTGAGAAAAACATATTAAGTGAGATTACAGCAGGAAAAGTAAGAAAAAAATTAAGTAAACAACTTTTTTTTTTTTTTTTTTTTAGAAATAAACCACAAACTAAAGCAATTCCACACATAGCAAGCAAATCAAAGATTTAAAAAAAAAAAAAAAAAAAAAAAAAAATGAAAGGAAAAAAAAAAAACACCCATAAAACTGATTTGACACAAAAATCCACAAGCAATAATATTCGAACCCGCTGATGTGGTAGCGCTGGCTTAGAGAGAACAGTAGCCTCATGTCTGATGGTTTTCCTAGGCAGGAGGAGAGACCAATTAGTGTCCTGCTCTGCTCTAGAGCTGGTAACATTCGACTGGCAGCAGCACCTATCAGCTATGGGAGGAAACAAGAAGAAATGGCAATAATAAAGTCTATGCCTGATTTAGAGGAAAGCATCTTTTGACAACACATCTCTATAGAAATACACACCGACACATACACACATTATAAAAAAGGTACTTATGCACACAAAATACAGTTGAACAAAAACAAACAAAAAAAAAAAATTTAAAATAGCAGATGATCTTATTTACAAAAAAGGCATTATATATAAGTTGAAGATGATTTGTAACTAAAAAAAAATTGATCAGATAAAAAACAACAAAAGAAAAACACATCAGATATGTGGAGCAAAAGCAATATTAGCATTCATTTATAATTTGTCTTTTAATACACATTTTTCTTATAATTGACACAAAGTTCTCAGTTTAAAACATGTACAATGAAATACTGTTATGATTAATCGAGTGGGAATGCACGGTGGCATAAGAGTGAAAATACTCGAGTTAAGCCTTGAAGTAAGACTGAATTCCAGTTGGGCTATTTTGTTGACTTTTGGACTAATACCCTTGGGAAATGGGATGAACCCCTTTATGAAAAGCTATAGATTAAATAGTATCATTGCTACTGTTCTCCTAAAATAGCTTTGACATTAATTAGCCCATGAAGATTGATATGTCATTAAACAAAAAAAAATGAAATTAATTGATTGAGTAAAAAGGTTTTTGAAAGCAAAATAATTTTCAAAGATAATGAAAATCTTTTCCTAAAAGAAAATGAATTAAAATTATGTTGACAACTTATTAAAAAGAATTTTATTTTCTTTTGATGAAAACTTTCAATAGGAATATGAGTAAATATTCATTTTACAACAAGTATGTTAACTTTGAAACCATCTGTTCAATTTATAAAATTTATTCAGTTCAAATTCAGCTTTAAATCAGAGAAAATTGATAAAATCTGTTGATGACAGTGTCATAGTTCAAACAAGTTTACGAGACATGTTTTACAAATATAGAAATACCAATGAAAAAAATGTTTTACTATGTGTCAAATTATTTCTCTAATGATGAGGTCGATAACAAACTTTAATTTGGCAAGAATAATTCATTTATAATCGATAAATTAGAGATTATAAATTAGACAATTTAAAATTCCTTCTACCATTTCCCAACCTTTGTCCATTGTAGAATGCAATGATTTTGCTAAACATGATTGATTTTCACATTACCACTCAAAGAAGAAATAAATATCCCCTTTAGAGATAATCCAAAAATACACCCAACACCATGATAGCCCTAATCTCCTAAGCACTTTTTGGACAATAGTTTAAAGTAAACTTATAACAATTCTTTTTGTTTGTGTCTAATTTTATATACATAGATTTCAAAAACTATTTCAGAAATTGAAAATAAAACTGAATTGTAGAGAGTTTTGATTTCAGAATGTTTGTAAAGATTAATTAATAACAGACTGAACAAAAATTTCAAGTTGTTGATTTAATAAGAAAAGTTATAAAAATCAGAAAAAGTAAATTTACTTTTAATGTAGATAAAGCCTTGAAAAAAGTAGCAATCAAGCACCATCAAAAAAATCTAATGTAGAAATTGTCCAATGATCACATGCACCAGTAGATTAGAGTTAAAATAATGACAAACAGCTTTTAATGAAAGAACCTTAATCTGATTAGTTGGTCGAGAGAAGTCCAACTATGAAATTGGAAAAGAAACAAAAAAAACAAAACAAACAGAATTGGACTAACAATCTAAATTTAGATACAAGAATTCATATATGGAATTTTTAAAAACCTTTATGCAAAAGTCCATAAATAAATGCCTGACATCTCACAACGAAGGAATGCAAGAGAGCCAAGTTCAGATTGATTTTTATAATGTTTAAATGGTAAAAAGGTATAAATTGAAAATTTTTTTTAAAATTAAAAATATGAAAGGAAAAGAAAAGTTGCCATTAGTCACATGGTGTATTTTTGAGAATAGCTTTCATCATTCTAAAATTAATAGATAAATATTTTTTTTCATTTCAAAGAAAAAAATCCTTCATTACATACAATATCAAAAAGTCAATTAGAAGCCTTTATCATGAATGTGGATGATCTCAGAACTGACTAGATTATTGAAGCATCATGAAAATTAATTTCCCTTAAAAGCATCTCTCAGGACAATAGGCTCTATTTGGTGATGCCCATCTAGTTTTCAGCATTCAACAATTATTCATGGTTACTTGGTACCAGATATAAAAAGTTTAAGGATTTTAACTGGTATTTAACCATAATTGGGATGAACAGTATATTTATGCCTTTTCAAAAAATATTACTGTTCAAGTGAATGCAAACTCAGATTTTTAACTTGGCTCATTTATTTCATTACTGTTATTACTCAAATCAAAATTTACAAAATCAGTTAGGAAAAAAAAACGTTGCCTCTTGTGAGTCATTTGAAATTCTGATTCAAAGAGAAGATGAATCTAAGGATAAATGATTCTAATTGCAAATGCAATTGAAATATAAAAACAGATTCCACTGTAAAAGGTTTTAATGTCTATAAGAAAAAAAGGAAAAAAAAAAAAAAAAAGAAATTTCTTCAAAGCCGGATCTTCTTTTTCTGGGAAAGATTATAAATAATATGTTAATAATTTGGATACATTTTTGTGACCTCACCAACGACCAGTGGAAATCATAGAAAGTTTTAAAGTTGTCATTAATTAGGGTCAAAGACAGTGCTGCTAGGGGTGGTGCATAAATTATATTGTTGCAATTATTTCCACAGATTTCAACTGTAAGAGGTGTGTAGGAAGACGACTGGGTCACAATAAAACTTGATTCGAGCACATACTTCAGTGAAAGTTGATATGGAGACAGACCACTGATTAAAATCATTCTACCATAGAGATAATATAATAACCAATACTACTCCTATCAGACAAAATGGGCTATTTTCTGAGCTTTGTAACTCACATTCGAGCATACATAAATGTTCAGGATATATATATATATATATATATATATATATATATATATATATATATAAAAGATAATTATTTTCATTTCATATGGATCATGTAATGAGAATTACAAGCAAAAACATGCAAAAAATTATCTTACAGTAAAGACTGAAGCAATCATAAAATAAAACTTATAAGTCCCAGGTTTTGGTTTTTTTTGTTTAATGGTATATCAACCTTCATCCATTAATAAATGCCAAAGCTATCTTTGTAGAACAGCATCAATGATACTATTTAACTTAGAGCAAGCATGGATAATTGGGTTCATGCCTTTCTCAAAAGGTACAAGTCCCAAAGTGAATACCATAACAGAACTGGAGTTCAAACTTGGTAACTAAAAAGCCAAAAAACACCAGGCATTAGAGCAAATACTTGACTTCTGCAATTGTTTGATGAAATGTGAATGTGTTGAATGTCAAACCACCTAGAAGCAGTTGAAATGTTATTCATTAAAACAGCTAGTAACAATGATAAAAAGGAAAATAATATACTAATCTCTAGAAAGATCAGAACCCAATCAGCGAGAAAAAAAAAAAAAAAAAAAAAAAAAAAAAAAAAAAATCAAAAGATTCCCTATGATTTGTAACTTGAGAGTAAAAAAGATTGGATGCAAAATTTTTGGTTCTCTGCACCAGAAAACACAGCCTCATTTAAAATGAAAAACATTTATTACTTTACTTGGCAAATCAATTGATTCCTGAAACATTAAAGTTGATATATATCATAAATTTTGAAAATATTTTTCAAATTAATAAGATATTAGATTAATTTGATACAATTTAAAGTTTTACTCCATGTTTGAGATTTCACGATGTAAGAAAAGTTATAGCCGTAGATTTCATTGAACCAACAAATCTAATTGAAAAAAAATCTTTCATTCAAGAGGATAGATTGAAAAATGTATTAAGATTGTTTAAAAAAAGCTTTTAAAGGTCAAAAAAGACTCAACTCAAAACTTATAAGAATGAATATTTTTATTATAAGTCAATTTCAATGATAAAATGGATTCTTTTCATGCAGAGAGGAGTTTACAGGAAATAATGGCTGAAATACTATAATGCAGCCTCAAAGAAAGCAAGTCCTAAATCCAGTCATACCATTTTGCTCATCTTGGGAAAGGTATGAACCCTTTTATCTCCCAGCTATGGGTTAAATCGTATCATTTCTATTCTTCGAAAAGGATGGCTTTGTCATTAAATAACCCACAAAGGTTGATATGTTATTAAATAAAAGAAAACAAACCATCTTTTCATGCAAATCTTACTTGAAAATTGGACCAAAACCAAAGTTACCAATGTAACCAAGAAATGTGTAAAGATATTTAGTCATTTTCTCATAATTATCTGAGACTGTATTTAAATAAAATGTTACAAATGTCAACATTGTGTAATGTGGTTAATTCTACAGTTTAGTATTGACAAAAGCCTAATTTGGCTGATAGCATTTTGAATATTAAGTGAAACTTTCAACTAAGCCTATCATGAAAGTGCATGTGTGGGAGGAGTGACAGATAGAGGGGGTGGGGGTCAATGTGTCATGAATAAAAAGAAATACATTCACATTTACATGCATAGACTCATAAGGTTATATTAATCAGAGTGTTTAGTATAAAATATAATGAAGAGGAGGAGGAGGAGGAGAGAAATTATACTTGGAGGGAATGAGGGTTGGGAGATGCTCAAATAGTTAATCACAGACTCTAGAAGCAGTTCAATACAAATAGGAGGTACATTTCTGGTCCCACAATGAAAAAAAAACGGAAATGTGACAATATAGGACCATTATAATAGATAAATCTCAAACAAACCCATAAGATTTTCCGCAGTTCACATGGGTGGCAATTAAACTTGAGAACCACATTGAAAATGAGGGATAAATATATTAAAAGTTTTAACTTTATTTTGTTCTTGAATTACAGTAAAAATTAAAGTAATTCTTTCTCATTTAATCTAAAATATTCTCCATATTTAAGAAAGCTGTAAAAGCTCAGGGAGAAAACTAAGCAAATATCAAAAATTAAAGGGAAAGTCTGAGAATTATTTAAAGTCTAAAATCTTAATTTTTTTTAGTAACAATTCTCAAAACACAAGAGTTCATAAGATCAAAGTGAAGATATAACTCTTGGTTTCTTTCGATTATGACAAAGTCACTCTTGAATATGTAAGATTTATTCTCATACTGTATAAAATAATGATCTATCTATCTATATAAAACAGATTTTAAAAGTTATGAGCCAGATGAAATCAATTTGACTGTATATAATACTGGTAGATACTAATGGATTTTCAAGCAATATTTATTGCGCATGCAGCCATGCAACTATTCAAGGGTGATCAAAAGTTTATTAGCAGTAAATTGAGAACATAAAAAAAGTCATAATTAAAAATGTCTCAAAAAGTCTAAACCCATCAAGAAAAATGGCTATTAATCGAATCACACGGATATGTTCTTTAGGAAAGAAAAAGAACCAAACATGATAGAAATATCCACCAAATAAACCAATACAACATTCAAAAGAACATTTGAAAATAATAAAAAAACTCTATGGGTAATTTCATTGTTTTTATGAATGAAAGTTTTGGGAAGTGGTTTTTATTGTTTATAACATTTATATGCATTCTATGTTATTCCCAAATCTTTCAAAAAATAAAACACTTGGCTCGATCATTCATGATACAAATGAGAATAATAAAGTGAATGACTAACAGTAAGACTCTAAACATTGTTGATTCTTCAAAAAGGAATAATCACTATGACTTTGTGTACGTTTGACGTTAAACTGTAATAAATCTAATTTTTCACATATATCCAACTGGAGTTGGATATAAGTCATATGTTACTGGACTAATAACGATGCAATAATATTTTGCTTTCTTGGAAGAGTTGTGAACTTCTGATTTGTAATTGAATGAAATAGGTGGGTGGGGGGAGGATTTGAGACAAGAAGAAAAATGCTGTTTGGCTGTTATATGTCAATAGAAATAATAGTTACTTACCCATACTGTCCAGGTAGCACACTTGGAAAACCTTTAAGTGCAAAGGGGAAAGCTAAAATTAATAAAAAAAAAAAATGAAAATAATTATAAGACAGGTGAAATGAAACAATGGAATGATGTATCAACAATGTTCAAAATGGATAAAGATGACTGATAGAATGTATAACCAGTGGGAAAAAATCCAAACTGTTAAGAATTTCAGTTAACCCTTTTACCAGCAGATAATTTTAATTCTTGAAGAGTTGGTGAATTATTTTCAGAAAATTTGCAAAATTGAGGATATGTTCAAACAAGTCAATTATATATATATATATATATATATATATATATATATATATATATATATATATGAAAGTATATAAAGGATTGTAATCAGACAATATATAGAAAAATTGATAACAAGGCAATCCAAGTGGAAGGAGAGAATTAAGTCGACACTATAGCGTTTCAGTTCTACTTAACCATCATCAGGACCATAAGGGGTGATATTAGCCATGTTAAGTCAATGATGGATGTTTAAAAATGCAAAATGCAAAAACCTAGATGAAAGTTTTTGTATTTTGCATTTTTAAACATCCATTGTTGACTTTAACATTGCTAATATCACCCCTTATGGTCCTGATGATGGTTAAGTAGAATTGAAATGCTATAGTGTCGACTTTTTAATAAATCTTCTTCCACTTGGATTACCTAGAATATCAATTTTTCTACATGTGTATATAACAAAAACATGGAAATTTGATCAGCAATTTAGTTTCATGAAAAACAAAGCATGAAAATAAAACACTCTTAATTAAGATATTTGCAAAACAATTTTTATACAATCCTACCCCACCACCCCCAGTGTGGCCTCCTTGCAACATTTCTATACATTAACATTGAATCGGGCCAGGAGCAATCAATAGGAAAATGCCTTACATTGAGCAACTGAAAAAACGTCAACAATGTCACTGGTTGTGTACTATTAGTGATAACCCTTTTGGAGGCATAGTAACATCTTTAATTTTCTGTTTGAAAACCTTTTTAAAACAACGAAGTCTGTTCATAATTTCTTATCTTACTGTCTAATAAATGAATTAAATATAAGTTCATCATTGATGTAGTTGCTTTATGAACTTGCTTAAAGTTTAAGAGCTTATTGAAGTTCTTTCTTTGTAGAAGAACATAACGTTTCTATGAAAAATTTATATATAAAAAGAAAATCTGTTAATAAAATTGATTTCATCTTCATGACAGTTACAGATAAAAAAATGATCATTTTAAATCACCAAAAAAAGAAAAAAAAAGAGATCTCTATTGTAAATTAATTGAGAGATGGGTAATCTGATTTGTTGAAAGAATGGGTGTGGTTGGTGAAGACAGGACAAACCAGATGGTTTTCCTTCTTTGTTCTCTCATTTTCTTTGCACTTTTAAGAAAGAGTAAACATGACCCATAGAAAGTGTCAAGTCTACAAAGTTTGTTAATATTGGTTGTTGTAAATGGTGGAGGAAAGAGTCAGGAATAAAACAGATGCGAGCATTTCTTCACATTTATTCAAATTTCATTTGACGTCACAAGAATAAAAATGCCTCTTAACAGAAGTTGTATATCCTCAAATTTTATGTTTGGGTAATAAAGGATATTTGTAAAATAAATGTTTGAATAACTTTATTCACGTAATTTCACAGAGAGAAATTTATTAATCTCTGCCAAGTGTAAAAATGCTTTTAAAAATTCTTATTTGAGACTAAATGATGCTATGAAATTAAAACTCCTAACATATGAGATAAAAACAAGAAAAAGGCAAATTAGAGGTCATCATCAAGAAGCTGATTAAAAAGAAATTCATCACTTATAGGAATCACAAATAATTGCAAGAGAAAGTAAATGAACTATTTACAGACGACACAGTTTATAGAAGCTACTAATTGGGCAAGGCACAAGTTTTGCTACATTTTGGTACTTTTAAGAATGACATGACTGAAGCAGTTCAATTCAAAAAAGGTACCCGTGGTAGTTGGTAGTATAGTGGTAGTTGGTGTGCTGACATGTTGTGCATTGCTTCACTGTGTGTGATTTGAAAGACGCACTAAATAATGCAACGTAGTCTGATAAAGTTTGGCTTTATGAGTTCAAACTGGTGCATAACACTGCAGAAGGAGCTAAAAACACAGTTTGTTCAAAAGTTGAAGGGGCAGTTGATCACAGAGGATTAGAGAAATTTTTCTCAGGTTGCAAGAATCTCAATGATCAGGCAAGATCAGGTAGGCCTAAAACTTTGGATTCTGAGGCTGTTCACCAAAACCATCGAGGTAAATCTGATAAGTTGCACTCAGAGAGTATCAGGTAAATTAAGCATCTCACAGTTCAGTGTCATTCATCACCTTCATAGCCTCAGCAAAAGGATCCAGAGTTGCTGAAATGCACCCCATATTACCAAAATATTGCAAAACTTTTCACTCGGCCTAGAATTGTAAAAGGAATCCATAGAATCAAATAAGACATGCTATTTTAACTTAAAAGTCAATTTAGACATTGCCATATTGAAATAAGAAAAACTAAGGAATTTTTTTTTTGAAATAAATGATTGATATAATTTTGCAGTCAATCAACCCAAAAAACAAAACAAAAAAGAACATTTTTATTTCTTATGCTACAACAAAAAAGAACAGTTTGTTTTTCTTGTCAGGATCAATCAAGAGAATTTTGCAAACAAAAGAAAAATATCTAAGATAATACATTCCCAAAAATAAGCTTTTTTTTTTTTACTTATTCCAAACAAATTCAATTGACTTATACATGTAACAATGAAAGTGAATAATCAAAACAGGATAGAAATGTGTTTTTTTTTAATTCTAGAAATATGATCAGTGTAATTTATTCTTAGAGCTATTCAAAGTGATAATAGTTCAGTAATTAATCCAAATAAAAAATATGTAGAAATATTAGAAGAAAAGAGACTGTTTATAACTCAAAATACAATTAATATTTGTTCAGATAAATTAACTGACTAAACATAAAATAAATCAAGAAAAAATGCAACATAAAAACTGAGGTGTATCATTTAAGCTTTTTATGTATTTGCTAAAAAAAGGGCAGAAAAAAAAAAAAAAATAAGAGTTGAACAAAAATTTCTCAGTCATAAAAGAAGAACTGCTACAATAATTACAATTGATAAATCAGATTTTACAAACACAAACATTAAATATCTTGTTTTGGCTTAAGGGTTAGAGTGTTCACCAATGGCACAGGAGAGTCAGACCAAAGACTCAAAAAATGGTACTTGATGCTACCTTGCTTAACACTCAATGAGGTAAAGATCAAGGATAAAGTAGATCAATCCAGGGTTAGGAGGAATGCCCTACCCTACATCTCGGTGTTGTAGCTATCGGAAAGGGAGCCTTTGAGTCACCCTCGACTATGGTCACCAACTTACACTTTAATATTTATTTCATTAGATTTACTTATAAGCCAATATTAAGAGTTAAGACCTTTGCAAAAATTATTCTTATACAGTTTTTTCTAAATAAAAACAACTGAAAGATTTTTTTTTTTTTTTTTTTTTTTAAAGAACAGATTTAAAATGTTCCCCATGAATGTAGAATACAATTAAATCAAAAAACACTCCAATGTCTAAACTTCCAAACTGATTCTTTACAGTAAGATCTCTGCTTTACTGAGTGTTTGAGACAATCTCAAATTAATTCCTGAACATCTTTAGTGATTCAAAGTAAATTTTTTTACAATATCTACAAAAAAAAAAAAAAAACAAAAAACAAAAAAAAAACTATCAGATATTGACACTATCAATACAGTTTCATAGGGAAACAACCGCAAATTACAGTCAGCTCATTGCTGAAAATTAGACACTCCATAAAACCATCTTCATCTTTAATACTCCAGCATTTTTGTATCAATATATGGGTTTGTCCTGATTATTCAGACTTTGCAATAACTGCAGTTTGTAAGGAATCCCTTTCAAATATTTCCACAAAATTTCCCCAACAGTCTGGTGTGGAATTTGTAAAACCTAGAATGGCTAACCTGTGGATTTCTATGGATCATGTGGGAAAAAAAACAAAAACACTTCAATTGCTTTTCAGGTACTGATGGTCTTTCAGGACTTTTCCTTTTACAAAAAGTCTCTCTTGTTTTAAATTTCTTGAAACAAATCATACATGGATTGTTTGTTTATTTACAAAATGTACTGTAAAATATCATTGCACAACAGTGACAGAATTCATTTGGCATAAATCAAGAGCACCAAATGCCTTCTCAACAGCTATAGTTTTTGGCACCCAGATAAGGAAACATCTGATACTGTCAAAAACCTTAATAAACCCCAAGTGTTTCTCTACAAAACTATTATGCATATCTTAAAAAGGAAACTACAATAGATATACTGCATTATAATTCTATATTGTAGCATTAGCTTGTAAAGGTCCTTTAAATGTAAAATTTATCTCTAATAAAATATGATGTGTAAAGAAGTAAAAAGATTAGTTATATTAAACTTTCTTTAGAAAACATTCTTTATTGATAAAAAAAGCAAAAAAAAACAAACAAACACAACCTCTAAGAATACAAAACCCAAAGATTTCTGAAAAAATGAATTGTCCAAAAATTCTTATCAAAATTTGACCTGGTATTTGAAAATACTTTTACAGCAATGACATTGGATTCTGGTATGAAAATCTTCCAATGAAGCAGATGAAGAAAGTCTATTGTTTAATCTATTTCGGTAGAACCATAAACAGTGAGAATACTGCCAAAAGCCATTGCAAACAGACACACTAATCAAAGAATTTTTACCATTATATGTGCTTGAGTGCAACAATATTCAGAAGATGGTCTAAGATTAGTTTCAAATGGAAAATTGACCAACTTTCTAAGAATGGCCCTGGATTAAAATGAATAGCATAAAGAATTTTAAGAGGGAAAAGGAACCAATTAGAGAAAAGAAAATAATGGCTAGGAATTTCCTTAATGGTGTTCAGGGAAGCAGGCTACTGAACAATTTTCCCAGCTGGAATGATTTTCAATGCACATATACCATGCCGCGGCTCAAAGAGTATTTTAACTAGACAAAACTTTATGCATTACTAAGCAGGTTTTTGATTTTTTAAAAAAGGTACAAATTCTATTGTTATTGCCATGACATAGTCTAATAGTGCAACCACTCAACCCTGAGAAAATAGCTGCTTCTACCTACAACAGCATATATTTACAGCGTGAATGGAATCAAGTTACATGAATAGCAAAAGGCAGAATAGACATGGCCAAGTAGATATGTATAAGACAACAGGCAACAGCTGACTAAAAACTTCAAAGTTCACCACAAAGTTTTTTTTAATTATTTTTGGTTAGAAAAATATGATTGCTTCACAAATAAACAACTTGTTACAGCACTTTATTATTACAAACGTATTTGAAAATAAGCAGTTAAAAAATTAAAAAAAACTGAAAATAAAAATATCCAATATAATTTTATGTAATGGAACCAGACATTTTGATATAAATGATCGAATTGTTACAAATTCAAAAAAAAAGAAATAACTGATTTGAGATATAAATAAATTTTTTGAAAATTTTTGTTGGAGAGTTTTAAATTTATTTAATAAGAATTAGAATTAAGAGAAAGGAGGTAAAAATGAATTTTCGGATTAATTATTTTCAATAAAAGAAGCCCAGTTTTAGTTCCATCAGTTACTTGAAAGAAATAATCAACAATTCTACCTGTAAAGTCATTGTATTAAAATAAACATTAGGAGATTAAAAACCAACATTGTTTGAAAGGTTACTTAAAGGACGGATATGTAGTAGCCTACTTATATTTTGTTGGCAAGATAAAGTGAGAGCAACTATCAAGTTGACAGGTTCAGAGGAGCCTTATTAATGTTTCATAAGAGAAGTATCTGTTGTCAAGACAACAAAGCAAAAGAGAAAAAAAAAGTGAACATAATAAACAATTGTTCAGACTATTTGAGGTGAAAAGAATACTGAAAGGTGAATGAAGCTTTGCTTTATATAAGAATGTATTTTTGGATAGTTTTTTACTGATGTTATTGACTTTAGTGGTGGTAGAAATAATAGATTTTGTGATCAAGTCAACTTTAGATAATGAAAACAAGAAAAACAATGACTTATTTTTGTTTTATACATATAAATATAAATGTGTGTGTGTGTGTGTGTGTTATATTAGGGAAATTCTAGTCCATCTATTTTAACAATAAACCAAGTAGAAATTCACGAATGCAAAAGAAAAAGTTTCGAATGCATTAAACAGGAAACATAGCGTTATATAAGTGAAAACCAAAAAGGAAACTGAATAGACAGATTTAAAGACCAAATTGGTCAGTAAATATTCTCATTTTAGAATAAATGTTAGAGACATAGAAAAGCCTGCTACGGCACAACAGTTAGGAAACTAGTGTTAAGTAAGTCCATACCATGCAATGTGCTTTACTATTGCAGCCATAGGTTAAACATAACATTTTTGTAAATATCTATAGAAAAGGTAAGTGGAGAAACTTAATCTGAATTTGATGATTCATTTAGTAAGAATAAAAAAAAATGATAGAGATGGAATGCAGACACTGCATTAGGATATCAAAAATCACAAAGAAGAAAAAAGTAGAAAAGTGACACTTTAGTTTGTGTTTACATGAGTGTCATGTCGATGGTAGTTGGTTATAAAGAACAGATATTGGGTAAATTGCAGTAACAGGATTTATAGATAAGTACAAATATAAAGCCATCTACGAAATAATGGATGAGACAGATGGTACTTTGGTAGGCTTCCAGTCAGGTCAAAGAGCACTCTAGTCTTTATTTTATTTAACCAATCAGGAAAAGCTTTTACCAAAGTCTTCAAATGTTTACTTGATAAACTAACAACTATATATATATATATATATATATATATATATATATATATATATATATATATATATATATATATATATATATATATACACACAAAAGATGGATTTATCACTTTGAATGTTTTATAAACAAGGCAGGAGCAATTGTTCTTTACCAACTTTCAATAATGGAAACTTTTAATAATAGATTATTTGCAAATTGGTTTGGAATTTGCTTTATTCTCTTAAACAATTTTAACTCTATTGCTCAAATAAAAACGTACACAATGCCATTCATATGGTTTTTATGAGTGGAAGTTATTAAATAAAATTTGATCGGAAATTTTTACTGCAATAAAATTCAATCTGATTAATATTTGTCAATAAATTAAATGCATCAATAAAAAAAATAAATTGTTGAAAAAAAAAAAAAAAAAAAAAAATTGTTGTGTAAAATGAATGCTTTTTATCATTAAGTTTCAGACTTATCAATATCCCAAAGTTAAGGAGAAAAAATATAGAAGAAATGAAACTAGTGACAAGATAGAAAGGTGAAAGAATAAAATAAAACTAGTGACAAGATAGAAAGGTGAAAGAATCAAATACTAACACAACTCCTTGGAAACATTCCTGGCCTAAATTTTTGTTAGTCTAAGCAAATTCTATATAAGAGTTCAAATGAAAATATCAACAATGGCTACGTACGCTAAGGATATAAATTCTTAATGTAAAACGTATGCAAGTAGCTAATGAACTATTCAAGAAAATATTTTAAGTTTTTATGATCTTTAAAAATTAAAACAAAGAAACTAAGGGTTTCATGAGCAATAAACATAAGATGATATGACAACAGTCTATGATAAATCTAATTCCTCTTTAAAAATTTCGAATCAAGAGATTTGTATAAAACCAACACATGAATAACAGTGTCAAAAATGTTTCAGTGTCAGATCATTTAAAATAGAAGCAATAATAAAGACTGAATATTTTGACAGACTCAGAATCAAACAGAACATGCTCTTGAAATAGATATAAATATTCTGAGGTCATAAAGGCAAAGATATATGAAGTATATGTAACACCTAAGAATCCTCAAAACTTTATCTCTTATACATCTGGCTTCATCTCTAGGGAAGCATCTTACACTATCAAATATACATCTATTCTACCTTCTTATCCAAACTAATTTACATTCACTGAGACAAGCTTCTTATTCACAAGTCATCTCAATCTAGGAGGTTTTTCAGCATTTTTTTTTTTATGAACCTTTTTATCCTTTTACTAATTCTCATATTGCTACAGAGACAAATTTTTATTTGATGTCAACAGTAACTATTCCCTCAATGAAGTGCAAAAATGAATAAATAAAAACAAAGAAATATCTTTCTAATGTTCCCAAATATTTCAATTAAAACAAGTTACTAAGTATCCACTAAAGTAATTATATAAATTTTTAACATATCAACTTTCTCTCGACATTTGATACAGCATTATTTAGGACATCCATATTTAGATTCACTGAAGTATTTTACTTTTATAAATACACAGAAAAAATACCTGACCTAATAAAATTGAACTTTGAGAAAATATTCAGCATTAAAAGATTTATGACAATATATCCACATTTAATCAATGAATAATCTTTAAAACAGAAATAAACCAAATCATTTCAATAATAGAATTCTATAATAAAAAACGGATCCTTGTACACATACAGTGGACTACATGCAACCCACACTTTTTTCTGCATGCCCCATCTAATTTCAGAAGGAAAATAACTTTTTTTTTCTGGGGTAAGATTTTTTGTATTAATTCAATAAATAAGAAACTAATCTTACAATTTTTATACACATTTTAATTTTGTATTTTTATATTAACGATACTTTTCAATCTAGAAGTGACAAATGAATCTAATTGTCAGATTGTTAAATATGCACCGGTAATTTAAAGAAAATAGTTTTCATAATCCATGAATCAAAACTTTATTAAAATGCTCAATTTTTTTCTTCGATACATGAATTTTTTTCAATTCATAATAAATACATTGATTTTTCAAACATTAAGTTTTTTTCTTTTTGTAATTCTGTAAAGTATTATGGCAACAGCCCATGTGAATCCCATTGATATTAGTGATGATATTATACCAAGTTTTATAGAAAAGAACATTTTACTGAAGAAAGCAAAGGGGGGAAAAAAAGAAAAAATATAACTTTCCCTATTTTTTAGGCAAATGCTCATGCATATGGTTTTCTGCAGCGTGAATCTCATCTGATGTTGGCTGCTTCTTGAGAAAAAAAAAATGCCCATGCTTATTATAAGGTCAGTGGTCAAAATAATTCATATAAAAATCAGTGACAAAAAAGAGGTGACCAATTTTTGAGAATAATAAGTCAGATTTTAAAGTTATACATAAACCTTGAACTTGGAGGAGAATGAGTTCTTTGATTGCCATGAATCATCAATAAAGAAGAAGGAACTAAAATTTATGAGAGGATATAAATTTGAATATGTGAATTTTTTTCTTCAGGTGATGAATTGAAGTAAATAGTGTATTTTACATGGAAAGATAATAGGGATATTTTCTTTTGCTTAATTATACACAAAGTATTCGTCATTAGCCTAGTGAGTAGAGTGTTTGCCAATGGTCCAGGAGACCTGGGTTCAATCCCAGGTCGCGTCATACCAAAGACTTTAAAAATGGTACTTGATACCTCCTTGCTTAACACTCAGCAATATAAGGCATGTATCAAAGGTAAAGTGGAGCAATCCAGGGAAAGGAGTAGTGCCCTCCCCTACATCTCAGTGTTGTAGCGATTGAAAAGGGAGCCTTCTGGTCATCCTCTACTAAAGGTCGCCAACTTCTGAGCAGAAACAGTTATCAAATATTCAGAATAGCTGCAATGAGTCATGAGAGTGAGCAAATCTCATTGATCTTAAATTTCAAAATTGGTCTTATTCAAATTAATAAGACTTTTCATTAAAATAGGTTTTCAAACTGAAAGTGGAGATTAAAAAAAAAAAAAAAAAAAAGGAAAGACTTGTAATACATTATTTCACTTGACTTTTTTCATGAACTTCAACTATGAGTTAACATGTTCAAACATGTATTCAATATGTTAATATGGCTTTGATCAGAATATTAATTATACAATAAATCTAGAAATCTTGCCAACAACTTCCAGTTTATTATTCTATTTTCTAAGATAATGCTCCAGCTTTAATAATATATAAAAACTAATCTTTTCTGTAGAAAACACGCGCAATTGTCTAACAGGTGTACAAATTTGGTAAAGAACAATACATTCAGCAAATGACTTATTATAATTCTTCTCTTCGACAGCATTATAACAGAGCATACAACTACAACTGCATATAACATTAACTTTTTTAATTACAATAATTAAAAATCTATAAAATAAGATTTATGTTAGATTTTAAAACCTTTGAAGGTTTTTATTTTTTTTCATGAGTTTTCATTTGAAGTTCAGAAGTCCCAAAAAGTTGCATGTTTTTTTTTTCTCACAAGAAAAAAAAAAACTATAGCACAGGGTTCTTTCCATTATTTCCTACCATACCCCATCCCCCAAACAGTTAGGATGATTAATTAAACAAATTTAATACATTACTGCTTGCTATAAAAATTTAGGCCTGGTGGCTGTATATGGCCAATACTCCTTTTTTATTTTAACTATTTCAAACTTTCATCTGTATTGGCCTCATCTTTAGGCAAAGCTGTTAAAATCTGACAACTTAACTGACTTTGTGTCCCCAAAAAGATATACAGCATTGATGATTTAGGAGAAAGGTCAAAATGTCTTGATTCCAAATCAATGTTAAGATATGACCCCAAACTAACACTATGAATTCAGTTTCTAGTCCTTAATTTGTTTGCTAAATGGTATGTCAACCCTTCATAGCTATTTAAAGCCAAAAGCCAGAGCTCATTTGTTTGCACATGAATAAATGGTTTCAAGTATTGCTCTCCAATACTAACAATTCAATTAAGTAGTTATTGTTCAGAAGTTTTAGTTTTATGTCATATCAAACATTGCTATCTAATACTTATAAGTCAATTTAATATTAATCATTTGGTTGCTCACCATTAAATGGTTAAACAATTCTGTTATCTGACCACAAGATGAAACCCTAACAGGTACTAGCATTCCAGGTCAGGGTGAACCTGGGAGTATTGATAATGAACAGGTACTCCATTTTCCTCAAAGCTTCAAGACTAGAACCTCAGCATCAGGTGCAGTTTAGTGTCATATCCAGGAGACACATTAGTGGTGGAGATCTTTGCAGAGATGCAGTCAGTGTATTCTACCCCACCCCAGCCAACAGGTCAATCTCGTCATCGAGAAAAAGCTCTTCTTTATATATTTCTGAGTTTGAAATTTATCGAAATTAACTAATGGTAGAGACAAAAACCTTCCTTTTATGGTTCTTGATCAACATTAAGTGATAAATTTGATATTTAATGTGAATATAGATAAAACAGAGTTAGAAGTGTTTTCTATTTTGTATAGTATATTAAAAAGGATTTTGTGATTAGCAGAGATAAACTTACAGCTAGAATCATAACTTTGACATGATTTAACACAATAAGAGAAAGTTGACTTATTTTATCTGCAAATATTTGAGCTTGTAAATTAACAACGAATAGAATTGAGTATTTTATCAATCCTTTTACATGGAGGATACGAAAATAAACTCATATTCAAACTGAATGTTTTGGGTTTTATTGATTTTCTCTTACTCATTGGTTCTGTCACCTGATTTTGGTCATGGAACCACTACTCATGTAGCATACCTGGAGCCTATCTCTCTTCAGATCTACAATTGGTTTAAATTCAGAGTTTTCCTTCTTGATTGGTGGCCATACCAAAGTTAGAGTCCAGTGTTCTTTACTATCCATTGCTAAAGGGAGAATAGTTGGATTTAAATGTTTTGAAAAGGTTTTTTGTGCAATGTGAAATGCAAACAGCACAGTTCAGGATTTGAACTCTGATAGCCAAGTCCATTCCTAATTATTACATCATGAGTACCTGTTAGCGTTTATTTTTTTACTGACTTTCAATATTGTAAAATTGTATTACTAAGATTTTAAGAGGAAAAATAAGCATTGCAAAGTGTTAACCACTGGAAATAAGTGTTATATATATTTTGAGATTGAAAAAAACTACTTACAAATTCAGTTATTGCAAAGATCTTTATCTTTGCCTACAAAGCATATCAACAAAAACAATAGTTCCCTAACATTAGGGCATAATACTTTTTGAGTACATAGTCTGATTGAAGAAAAAAATTATAAATATTATTAAGGATCTCAACCAATGTTTTTTTCTCAATCTGTTTTTTTTCTTTTCTATGTTGGTAACAGAAGAAAACTGTATATCCTGAAATAGACAAACCTTAACAATTCTACAAGAATGTTCACTAGAATCATATGACATATCATATACTGGAATGTTTTTAATAAGACTTGAGAATTTTCCCGATAAGATGCTAATCATATCTTCTGAGTGATAATGTTTTGAAACGCAGACTTTAAACATCTGCATTTGGGAATAGAAGCTAAAAAGCAAAGAAACTCTGAAAATTAAATGAAATTCTTCTACAATATCATGTCTGGCAAAAAAAAAAGGAAGTGTCAATTGCAAAGATAGACACACAGACTTTTAGATTTTCTTAAAAGATTCAGAATCTTGAATCTATTCAATAAACAGATCTTTTGGAACTCTGATAACTCACAACTTCAAGCTAAGAATAAACAAAGAAGATAATGAGACTATTTTTAAATTCAACTATGAGGCAGTTATTTAGAAAAGTTCTACTACACAATCAGTGATTGTTTAAATTCAGACAGATTGTCTTCAGCTATGTGCTGAGAAAAGATGAGGTGATAATTCCAAATTGTAAGTTGAAGATATTTAAAAAAAAAAAAAAAAAAAGAAAAAAAAAAAAGAGGAAAAAGAATGTGTGAATGAAGGATTTAGATTTACAACTATTTAGTCTAAACTTCAATCTGGATCACTTTATTTCACACTTATTCAGTTGGAAAGGCAACGAAATAAGAATAAAACAGGATATCAACTTGTATTCACATTTACACACAAAAAAAAATCTTCAAATAAGTGAGATACTTCTAAAATAATTTCACTTATTTTACTTACAATACTTGAGGAAAACAATATTGTAGATAAACAGATACAAATATACGGAAAATAAAAGGAAAAAAAACAAAAAAAAAACTATCATGAGATCCAACTACTTAATAACAATTGTTTTCAGTTTCTTTGAAGTTGGCAAAAATTTGAAAAATAATTTACAATTGAATGATGCAAGATTACTATTTAGTGATAGAACAATTTTCAATGCATGGCTTTCAGATTATATACATTTTTATTTGTTCAATAAATACATTTTTTTTATTTATTGCTAGCTAATAATTGCATCAACCAAATTTTAAGTTAAACATTAGATTTATTATTTAGGGGTCATTCTGAATGAATTACCAGCCTTCCCCTAACATCAAGTGTACATGGTAAGAATTATATCCATGTGTCTTTTTCAAATAAATCTATGAATGGTATATATTTATTTCTCAGACTTATTCTACAAGATAAATTATTTCATCGGATCTTGGATTAAGATCTCTTAAATAAATTCCTATTTAAATTAGAAGCAAAAATCTAAAATTACTAAGAAATAAATATATGTCATGAGACCATGTTGTCATCAATTGGTTTGTTATGAAAGAAGAAAAGTGATAATCAATATAAATTTTTTTTCAACAATAGTGTTTTGTTGAATCTTTAATTGCTCCTTCATCTAAAAAAACATTTTATTTTGCTGATCTTTTTTTTTTTAAACTGATATGAAATTATAAATCGACCAAAAAGTCTACTTTTACCAAATAACCATATATACCATAGGATTTTACACCCTTTTTCACTCAGATGTAAGTAGTTGGCCAACCGTTGTTGAAGGTGACCTGAAGGCTCCCTTTTTAATGACTACTACACTGAGGTGTAAGGGAATAGCTGGAGTGGCTATTCCCTGAATTACTCCACTTACTCTTGATGAGTACCTTATAATGCTGAGTGTTAAGCAAAGAGGCATCAAGTACCTTTTTTTTTTTATAGTCTTTGGTATGACTCAACCTGGGGTTAAACCCTTTTTTCTGGACCACAGGCAAACACCAATAATGCAATATATATCCACACTCAATCTATTTTGAGAATAAAATTTCACATTGTTAATCCTCAGGTGAATTATATTCGTGTGTTGAATACAAATCTCACCTGACGATTGACCACGTAAAACTGTCATGAATTTTTATCCTTTTTATATCTTTGTTTTTACTTGAAATTTTTAATATTGATCTACATTTTTGTATATCGAGCACTCTGAAGATTTTACTGATTAAAAGTGCTTTTAGCATTAGATTTTAATGCTAAAAATTGTACATGTGTGCATATAAGTTAGCTTAATCTGTTACAAGCTCACTGCTAGTGAGTACTGATCTCAATAGTCTTGTAATATAATCTGCACAAAAAGTTTACTCACAACTTAGGGGCCTTGTGCCTGGCTAGGCTAAGCTAAGCTTCATAAATAAAGAAAATGAGGTTAAATTAATTGTGTGAATAAAGTAGGAATTCCTATTTTAATAAACTAATTATTCACTGTTATTCTTTTTAATCAGACAATGGTTTGATTGATAACTATTTTGATCTATATTTTAAGTGGGTATATTTATTATATATATTTATATTTTATTAGATTAAAACCAATTTTAATTTAAGTGGGTACATTTCTATTAAATTAAAACTAATTTTCAATGATTGGTCCACAAAAAAATCTCATTCAAAGCTTTTAGTTCACTTTGAAACATGGCAAAGATAAAATATTAATTTTTTTCCCCCCATTTCTATGTAAAGGCTTGAATACTTTAAAAATTATTTCAATTAATTTTTTGAAATCTTAAACTAAATGCAAACAGGATTAACCTTATCTAACAATTAAATTAACTCATTGAATTTAAATCCAGGATATATATATAACCCGAACGACAAAAAAAATTTTTCATGCAAGAATTTGAAAAGTGACGACAAAAAAAAAAAAAAATCAACCAAATAAAATAAATTGTGAATTGAATTGAAAGAAAATGAACTAATAAAATAAAATTTTCATTAAGGTTGCAAATATTTTGAAAGAACTAAAAAAAATAAATAAAAATAAAAAACAAATAAACAACCATTCTTACTAGTAATTGACGAAAGATTCCAATGTAAACTAAAAAAAAAAAAAAAAAAAAATTCTGATGGTTTACAAAATCAACGACCGAACGACTTAATTTAAAGGAATAAGAGAAATTGCACCTTTATTTAATCTGGAATGTAATTTAAGCATCTTAAGTATTAAACTAGTAATTACTATCACTTTAATAAAAATAATGATACACCCCAGAATAAATGAATAGATTGATCACTCATTCCTTTATTAATAATTAAAACTAAAATTATTTTATTGTTTATATCACTAAATAATCTGTAAAGATGTATGCGAGTATATATAATTAAAACGGATAAAAAATTTAATTCCTATGTTTTGGATTATTTAACGAAATATAATTCAGGACGCTAAGTTTAAATTTACTTTTATTGAACTTTGGACAACTTGACAAAAATGAGGAATAAATTATATTGAACCAGTTTTCTGCGCAAAGAAGACCTACTAACCTTAAAAATCGGCATTTGAAATCATGAATTATCTAGGTTTGAACGTTGATCACCAGTGTCCGTAAGAAATACGCGGCAGAAATACAAGAAAGTATCCCTCTAAGATTATTTACATATTCGTTAGGAGCTCGTTGGGTGCCATATTATAGTTTAGAAATTCATTCCGGACTTTTTTATGCCTCCGTTCTTTGAACAAGAGAGACGTGTCTGTTTCTGCCAGGAAATGTTAAAGCTACATGCCTATTTTACTACCCCTCATAAAGTAAGCCTTTTCCTATTTTTGTACTCCTTCTCTATACTGCTTGTTTATCGAACAAAGTTTATTTTTAACGTTTGTACATTCTTCCTTTTAAGACCCTTGCTATGTACATTATGTTTATCAAATGTTCTTGGATGTGAAAACCCATTTATCTTGTCCTTCCTCCTGTTGGGTTCAATGTTAGTGTATTCAAAATGAACTAGTGTTAATATTGGTCCTTAGTAATATCGTCCTTAGCATCAAAGACAACAATAACAAATATTTGTCTAACCAAACCGATCAGAAAAATGTGGTAGGAAGATTATGTTGCGCCAGTCTTTCAAACGAGTTTATAGACTCTAGATAACATCTCTAAACAACCACTCCTTAAGATAAGAGTCTTTGGACAAAGTCCTCAAAGAAAAAAACCCAAGACAAATAATCTTACTAAAATTTTTAAATCAATTTATTTTTAAATAGTTTTCTGACATGTAAAGTATTCTGTTTATTAAAAATAGAATAGAATTTTGGAAAGCATTGATCTATTCCTCGTGTGGAACTTTTATTTTGGGATATCTCCTCAGTGGCTGAAGATAGATTTTTTAGACTATATAACCAATTAAAAATGTATTACGAACGCTGGATGAGTTTTCTCCAATGTACATCATTGGAAGCAACATTGAATAATCTTAATGAAGGACCCAAGTTTAAGAAACTTTGAACACTATATTCAATGACCAATTGTTATTACTGAGTTTTGAGCGAGACAGAGAGTGACACACAGAGACCACGTGGTTACCGTATATTTTATAAGTATAGAGTCTAACAACAAAATGTCAGTGAATGCAATTAGTAACTGGAAGCATTAATGAACAGATTTATGTAAAAAATATTACTTACTCGTTCGTAACTATCACTTACTATGTTATCTAAATTGAACTAATTGGTCAAAAATTAAGGACAGAAGATATTATGCGTTAGTTTACAATAGATTAAGGTGCGCTTTAGTTCCCCGCCGAAAATCATTTGTGCATAAGGCCCACCACGTACACTCAATCCCATCAGCAATAATTCATCTTTTTCTGCGTAATATTGAAAAAGAAAAATAAACACATTAACATGGTTTTTGAAGGTACTATTGAGGAAACTATGAAATTATTATATCTAATTTATAACTGAAATAGTGAAATATACATTTTAATTGTTTTTTTTTTTTTTAGATTTCCTATTTTTATAATAAAATTTACATTCTTTTCATACATTTCTAAAAGATTTTCAGAGAATAAACAAATAATTTACTTAAATTGTAAAAGTTTTATCTATGGGAATATTACATGTACGTAGTTTTAAAAAAATGCATTATTTTAGCTGTTTATAAGTTAAAATTTAAAAGGGAAATTAATCTAAATTAAAATGAATGTTTGAAAAGAAATGAACTTCTTTGGAATATTCGACGTCTTTCTTTAACAGAAACTAAAATATAAGAATCTTTCAAAATATGACCCAAGAAATGTAAATAAAGCTGAAAATTACAGCAAAACGTACTAAAAATAAAAATTTCCAACCAGAATACAAGGTACAAAACTAGAAATTGATTAAGGAATTATTGTTACTGTAGGTTTCCATACTTTTTCGCCGAACATTTCATATATCTAAAACAAAAACTAACAGTTCCCTGGTTCTTGCTTTAAAATTTATATTTTTCGATTAATGAAAATTTTATTAGTTAATAACAAATTTATATTTGGTCTGTGACTAGAAAAGTACGTCGGAATCTAATGCAAATTTAGACCATCCCGACCTTTTTAAGCGGGAAAATATTGATGCAGAACTATTTTCCTAATAATCTAAAAGAAAAATTAGTTTTGAAAGCTCACAAAACTAATTCCTTATTCACGTTTGGGGTACTATTTTCTTCGAACAGCTCCCAATTTTAAGTATTCTTCTTTATTTCATGTAAACTTCCAGACTTTTTGTTGCTAATGATTTATTACAAAACGGTCATTGTAGTACCGATAGTAAATTATCCTTTTCATCTGTAAAACAAGATGTTACCGAGTATCCTATTTTATCATAAAATTCTTCTGATATAATTTATTCGTTAAAGACTTGCTAATTTAAGTTTAATTACACTTTCATGAGGGAAAAAAAGAGAAGGGTGAGTAGAAAATCATGTCACAATTTTTTAATCCAAGGTAAATCATTTATATATACGGATTTACGGTGTGGATTATCAACTAATCTAACATTCAGGAGATTTATAACAGGATTTGTTGAGGGTTAGTGCTTGCCTAAATTAATTGCAAACAGTTTAGATAATTAAGGACTTAATTCTTATCCAATGAAAGTAAGCCAGTATTGAGAAGGTCTTTCACCTCACACTTTACAAAAGAGACTTGTTCAGGATAGATATTTATCCAATCCAACTTCCCACCAAGAGACTCGTCCAAAGTAGGCTTCATAGTTTCTGGTATCACGGAGAAAAAATTCGGTCTTCTTTAAATTATAGTATTACTTATATTTTACGATGAAAAATAAACTAAAAATAAACCTAGAAAAAACAAAGCTTATCATATTAACCAGGTAAAAGGAAGTAGCAGATTATGACACGTGTGCAATGAAAGATGAAAGCTTCTTTTGACGAGAAGAGTATTAAAACTATGGTTGTTACATTTCGGCTAGGATAGAGGAGAGGTTTTGAATCACCACAAAAGACCAGGAAAGGAATAATGAGAAAGTGAAAGAAGTAGAGTAACTGAACAGAAAGCGACCATTCACTCGCAGTCTCATTTCAGACAACTCTACATTCCCTACTAAACCTTACACACTATGGGTTCTGACTTTACATCCGGGTAGTTTCTTAGTTTGAGTTTATTCAATTTAATTAAATTTTCCAATTTCTCTTTTCATATTCGAAATGTCTTGCCGTCTAATAACAGGCTTCCCCAAACACTTGGCACCTTAGGTGACTGCCAATGTTTCCAATGCCTTAGACTGGTTAGTGACTTACTAAGCTTCGCTTTGTCTGGCATAACTGCATCATAGAACAACCAATAAGGATCTAGCTCCCGAATTATCATACATACGACCATTTCAGGTATCTATAATCGTTTAGTAAACTTTTCCTAGTCTGACGTAAATGGCCAGGCATCGAGATGGAATCGAACTCACTAAACTAACGAATTAGACAGCAAAATAAGCTTGCTAACCATAAAGATCTTTTAGGTTGATGTAATTATTCACTAATTTTATACATTAGCCAAAAAAATAATTATTAATATAACAACAAAGTTACCAACTTTTTTTAAATTACCAAACTGAAGCATGAAGCAATATAAAACATTTTATTATAATTTTATTTCTCAATATTTTGGGTGGAATTCATGGGAAAAATTTGCAGGAAGCCAGGTCTCTTGGGAGGCCTGATTCCGCAGCACTATACGAAAACATAAATGCTTCAAAGCTCCAGAAATAGATTCAGCTTGACTTTATAACCAAAACACATAAATAAAATAAACACCTTGGGGATTAATATACATACATACACACATTATATATATATATATATATATATATATATATATATATATATTTTAGGTGGGTGTGCATGCTCAATCTTTTTTCCTCCTTTGAAGTTTTTAACACAACATTTCAACCCTTCTACTTATTTTAGTCGAAAGCATCTGAGGAAAGCCAAAGAATGGATCGGCCGAAAAATTGTGATAAGACAAAGTTTCGAATCGTAGAATATTAGAATAACTCTTGAAGCAATGAAAATGAGTCATCCGAGCATTTTTAGAATAAACAAAGAGGAGCAAAGAGCATATTGGTCGAAGCATCGTTTTAAAAACAAAAGCTAGAAAATCAATTTGAATAAATGATAGAATAATCTAAAGTTGAAGCTATTTTTAAAAAGTATTTACCAAATGAAACAAGGAAATACCCATTTTTGAAGAGATCCAATCTAGTCTATTAACATTTTGTGCTCAGAATTTGAGTGATAACACAAAAACAATTACTTCTTTCCCTGTTCCATGTGGAGGCAGAATATTTAAAGAAAAGAACTGAAGAGACTTGTCGGATAAGCAAGATGTTGCCTTTCACAAAAATGACTTTCAAAGAAAAAAAATAAATAAATAAAATTACGCCTAAAATGAACTAATATAATTGCACACGAATTATTTCATAAAATGGAAAAAGGTAAAATGTAGAATAAACCATTTAAAATAATGTACACATTAACCCTTAAAAACTGCGTCTGACCCCACTTTTAAAATTTAATTTTTATGGCATGGTAACATGCAAAGGGGTATTTCACACCTAAAAGTTATAGAATCACATTCATTGTACGTTTTTATTTACTTATTTGTGTCGTTGTTTTTTTCCATAAAGTTATGATATAAAGTATTCCTATTTAATACAAATAATTTGAACAGTTGTATAGTTTTAAGTATTCTAATCTAATACCGTTAATTAGATGGATTCAAGTAATATTTTTTTTATTAATTGTCATTTCTTTGAGCGCAGTTATATGGTTTCAAATAACTAATAATAATAATAATCCAAGAAAAGAATTCTAGCTTCAAATGACTATTCTTAATACAAATAATCTACAGTTATATGGCATCAAGTATTCTATCAAATAATTTTACATAGAATTTATTTGACCGTAGATGGGACTCTAACAGATACTACTTTTCTGGGTCAGAGTGAACATTGGAGTAATGGCTACTCCACACTCTCCAGTGTTTCAGAACCAGAACTGGAGCTTCACCACTCGATGCAGTTTAGTGTTTTACCTATGTTACGTTTTTGAGGAGAATAAAATTTATTCCTTTCTAAGGTACAGACAATGTATTTTAAGTTTCACCTTTAGGGTTAAAATAGCATATGCGTGGTCAAGCTGCAGAAAGGTGATTATTTCATGAATGGGGGACATGGTCAAGTCTTAAATTCCAAAGAGTAGAAGTATAATTTTTATTTTGTCAGTGTAGCATAAGCGCATTTTATATGCAACAGTTTTACTTTCATTTTACTTTCTCAAATATTTTTTATTTTAATCTTAATATCAATATGAACTGACAACTGCATGTATAAGTTATTTCCACGACTGTCTTACAGTCAAGTTAAGCAGCAATGACCTTGTTCAGTATTTACAATGGGTGACTAAAACCAGCAAATATTGTAAGCAAGCTAAATTTTGAAAATAACTTTAAATCTTGTTGCCCGACCTTCTTTTAATACGTTTTATTCCCATTTCTATTTGCCGAAGTTTTAATCAAGTCAATTGCATAAAGACAAAAGGCCGGGTCGGATGTATCTTACAAATTAATTACTGTCTATCTAACCCCACATCACCCATTATTTATGACGTCATAATCCGACCAGGCTCCATTCCCGTTGCTAATAAAAATCATACGACTATATATATCAGCAGTCAGGGAATTGGACTAAAAGCGTGCTGAAAATTTTTATCTCTAACAATAAAACAAAAGATTTCTAAATACGAGGATCATTAAATAAGTTTCCAGATTTTTTGCGTATGGGCACTTTTATTGATAATAAACACATGAAACTCTAGTCCCCTTCCAAGTAATCTCCTCCGGCTGCAACGCACTTGTTGTACCGTTCGAACAACTTCTGCAAGGCCCCATTGATGTCCTCTTGTGTGAGCATGTCAATGACCTTCGTCACAGCCTCTTTCATCTCTTCAGTTGTCTCATAACGACAGCCTCTGAGCTTAGGGAATAACCAAAAGTCACAGGGAGCCAGGTCTGGACTATAGGGAGGCTAAGGAACTGTCTTGATGCCCATCTTGGTCAAATAGTCTGTGATAAGGATGGAGTTGTGGACTGGGGCATTGTCCTGGTGGAAATGCCACTGACCCGATTTGAAGAGTGCTGGCTTCTTCCCAAGGAATCTCTTCCTGAACTCCCTTAAAACCTCAACATAGTAACCCTAACCCTTTGGCCAATCAATTCTGGTGTATTAACTTCCTTACTCCTCCCACACCTCTCATAATCCCTCACAAACTCCCTGCCTTCCTTGAATCTCTTATGCCACTCAAAAACTGATGCTTGATTCATGCAAGATGCTATAAAAGCATTCTGAAGCATTCCATACGTTTCTGTGGTATTTTTCCAAGTTTAAAACAGAATTTTATTGCATATCGTTCTTCTAAAGTGTCCTCACATCTAGTTTGCATTTTTGAAATTCACCAGCTGTGACAATCAGGCTTTAGTAGGGTGTATTCTAATTGCTGCTGTAGCTGTTCATTTAAAGCTGAAATCATAAAAATTGGTCAGTCATCTCATAAGATGTATAGCAATAACATACTGAATTCCTAAGAGTCTATGACAATTTTAAATGCCTGTACAAAAATAGTCTGGAAACTTATTGAAGGCACCACGTATCATTTTCATTTTATTCCACCAGGTCAAATGATTTCCAAAGTTCCAGGGTAATATCATCCCTGATTATAGTCAATGTTGGGATAATGGAGGAAAAAGTATGACTATGTGGTTTATACAGAAAAGAATCGACTATTTAATAATAAAGAAATAGTAACCGACCAATGGTAATATTCTTATGTTAATCTCGAGATCTCACACTTAACCCAGCGTTCCTTCCACTTTTCAAAACAGTCCAAAAAGTTTACTTTTGAGATCGTTGCATTCTCCTTCATACATAAGCTCGTCTACAACCTGAAATTTCTTGAGTCAACGGCGATTTAGGAAAATCCAGAAATCACAAGGAGCTAAATATGCAGATTATTGAGTGGAGATAAGCAACCTGGATATTTTGCCGAAAAACTGATAGGCATTAAGCGCCGCTAAGTGTGTCTACGCTATCATACACATGAACCTTTTACCGTTTTAGTATCCTTTACATTCCTTTATTGGCCAGCATTGTTATACAGTTTATGCCTTCTTTAAACTTATGTCTTTACGTCTCTGAATTACCACTCATATACATTTATTAATGTCATTTGTTGACCAGGAGAGAATGAGTGTGAAAGAAAGTCAAGGCATAGGAGTAGTGACATTTACAATTGATAGCATAAACCTACCAATCTATCATATGCTTACTTAGATAAATTCAATACCTGGCTCCAGTTATGTTCGTTTGACAAGTTGTGGCTATGGTAAATAATGTAAAAATAGAGACAAGGTTCTCTCGATTTTGCATAGTGACCAAGAAACGTGCCAAGCCTCTCCAGTCACACTCGAAAGTTAGGCTGGATTTATACCAGATTTTCTATTAACTTTTGTCATTGAAATTTTAAAAAGAGAAAAAAAACCTGCGAGTGAATCAAATTAATGGAGAAAATAGAAAACCGAAATGGTGATGATAAACTCCCCTTGTGTGGGATGAGGTTTAGAATATGTTGACGGTATACCTTATTCAGGGGCTAGATCCTCAAAATATGAGGGTGGGATCTGGGTATGACACTTAACTGTATCTGATAGTGAGATTTCAGTTCTGAAGCTCCGAAGTATGCGTTCACTTCGGACTGAGAAAGGCATGAACCCATCTCTTCCCACACGATCAGTTGCGAAAATAGCTGTGTAGATTGGGCTATGTTTGGCAAGGCAACTAGTCTAATGAAAAGATAACAGAACAATACCTTTCGTGCTAATATTTTATATATAATTCCAGGTTCTTACAGAATAAAGCTTATATGTAACACTCTCCGTCTTTATATATATATATTTGATTGCTACTCAACAGAAGAAAGGCACCTCTCAATCCCACCACAAGCACCCATGGGAACGCACGTGACTCCTCAGGATAAATTCACTCTTGCAAGCCTCGGTGCATGTGCGGCAATAAAAAAATAACTGTCTTTGGCGTTGACATTAACCGAATGCATTCTCATATAGCTTATCAGACTTGCTGCAGACCCACATACTTTATGGCGGAATTGACACAAATACCCTGAGGGATGCAGCAAAACACCTTGTATTAAAATCACCCGGCAACTGTCTATTGTTATGACTAGACAATCCGACTTTATACAAACAGACCCTTTCTGCAAATGACACCAACATGCTCATGCTGAACATTGTCCAAGAACGTGGCCAAGTCCTCTTTTCGAGGTGCTCCTTCCTCGGTACTTCAGATGCTTTACTGGAATATATGTATATTAGCTACCGTCTGGCAAAAAAACCCCCAAAAACTGACAACCAGTAAAAACTAAAAAGTCTCAATACTTGGTTCGTAGGGAAAATGCAATGATACGATCATCGAGCGAGATAAATGTCATCTGATCGTATTTCACTTGAAACTCTGAGTAGTGAAAAATAAGCTGGTGAGTCAACCAATTGCACAACTTTTCCTTTGACAAATTGCAAGCAGCCGAGTCGCAGTTGGTCAATAATGCGAAGTTCACAGCTAATTTGAATAAATTTTCAATTTATACTGATTCTTTCACGAAAACTAAAATGACAAAGTGCAAATAAAAAAACAGGGAATGTTTTAAGAAAATCAAGTTGATGCTAAATAAACAACACTAGATTCACTGTTTTCACTTTTAATAGGAAAATAATAATTGACATTCTTGGTATATACTTTGTCTGAAACAAAACTATCAGTGTGGGATACTCAAGTGGTTCAGTTATTTACCACTCGACGAAATTCTCATTTACGCCAGATAAAAAGTCGTCCAATTTTGAAATGCAGATCTACTTATTATTTTCTTAATTTTTTTTTTTTGTTGTCCGTAAAAAAATATTTGAACGGTTACAAACTGAAATTTTGGCTAAAAATTTAAATCCACATCACATAAAATAGATTAAGTGTTTGTGTAGAGGGGATTCTTGGAGCAATTGTTTTTTTTAGATTAATCAACATGCCAGTGGAGATAAGAATACTCTGTTACCCAGCCCCTAACAAAAAAGAAAAAAAAAAAAAGGGTCTAACTCCCGTCACTTTCGAACTAATACCTTTGGAAAAGGTATGAACCCCTTTATCGTCCAAGCTTTGGGTTAAATATTATCACTGCTGGTTTTCTACAAGGATGGCTTAGGCATTAAATAACCCACGAGGAAGAAACTAAACCAAAAAAAAAAAAAAGGGGGGTCTCCTAGGCATGACATTAGACTGCCTCTGATTGTGAGGCTCCAATTATGGAGATACGGGAGTGTTGAGTACATTCATTGCCATTACTTGCAGATCCACTGATCGGAATATCAATACCTATAAGGGACTGATCAAATGGATCTGTTTAAAATTTATTCGTATTTGATAAGACCAAGAGCAAAATAAATTAAAAACCCCGGAAAAAAAGATAATATATAACTATTCAAAAAATGTAAATATGAATATACTATAAACGCAGTTCCCTAACCGAAAGACAAAATAACCTTAGATAAACCGACATGTCGTTAAAATCAATCAATAATCTTTTAGATCAAAGTACGTGAGACTCAGTCGTTAAACAATTAAATGATTTTTCTTAGATTGATTACTAATCAAAGAATATGACTTTGTAATTATTTTACACTTTCAGCCCGTGAAAGCAATCAATGAATCTAATGTTAAAATTCGCTATTTTCATTAAGTTTGGAAGTTAAAATTGTTTACGACAAATAATGAAACATGGCTTGCTCCTCAAGGTTGTTTAAGTTTTAGAGTGAGAAACTGCTCTCTATAAGAGCCCACTTTTCTCTTGAGGGATAAATAATTGTTTACGTTAAAACTTCGCCGCCAAACAATTTGGGTAGCTCTGTAGGAAATCGTTTGACTAACGGACAGACACATTCTTCTTCAGCTTTTAGTATGTCTTGCTTAGTCAGGCAAAAGTAGATAGAAATCTCGAGGGCAGATAACTAGGATACACTACACGATTTTTATCCATTGATGCACAGCGATTTATTCATACATAGACTCTTACTATTATTACATCCAAGTAAAACTTTGTAGCAGAGTGATTTATAAGTAACTCTTAAGCAAGTATTTTTTATGATAAAGTCTTCCTAAAATTTAGAAAAAAATATGCCTCAGATCGTTTGAAATTCATCAGTTCGAAAATATTGCAAAAATTAAAAGATGGCGGAAGGTGATTAGGGGTTATCAGTTTGACTAGAGGAAGCAGGCGATATGTTGCCGACGGATGAGCGGGAAACTGGAAGAGGAAAGAGGCCCAACTGGTGTTAGATCGTCTGCAACTCTTCCAACCCCTTTGTCCGTCGCTGGAACTCGTACCATTTGTAAACCGGATACACCATTTTGAGTGTCTCACTTTTTCCTCTACAACCTCTTCTTTCTCTCTATTTTCCTTTCTCCCTTTTCATTAATTTCCTTTTCCTTCTCTCCTTTCTTTTCTTTAACGTTCGCCGTCTTCTTTATTCTAATTCTTTTATTCTTACTTTCTCTCCAATTCTTTTCCTTCTCGTTACCATTTCTACGTTTTCATCCTTACTCTTTTTTATATATAATTATTTCTTACACATATTCTTTTGCTATTTTCTTACTCTTTTCCTTTCATTCTCCCTCATTACTTTCCTTTTCTTCCCCTCCAACTATTTTTCCCTTCTATCTTTTTATTTACTCTCTTTCTTTCTATTCTTTATCATTCTTCCTGTTCTCCCCACAATTTCCTTTACTTTATCTGCTCCTACCATTTTCTTTCTCTCTCTTTCATTCTTCTCTCTTTTTTTTTTTTTCATTTCTTTACCTTTTTCTCCTTCACTCTGTCCTCTTATTCTCTCTACTTTTCTGTCTTTCTCTTTTCTATCTCTTGTGTTTCTTCAAATTCTTTTTCTCCATTTTCTATCTCTTCTTTCGCCCTCTTACTTTTCGCTTCTTCCTCTTTGATTCTCTCTCTCTCTCTCACACTCACACACACACACACACACACACACACACACTTATTTGTCTTCTACAGACACAAAGCGACCTTCGTTCTTCCTTCGCTTACGCCTATATAAAGGTTGTTCAGACATTACATCTAATTGGCTCGCTAGTTTAGGTTGCCAAATATTTTGCAAGCCACTCACCAAGAACAGAGACGTGAATGAAAACGATGCTTATTGGTTAGCCGATGAGGAAGACAGGGATTAAAGATAAGATAGATGAAACTCTGAGACCAGTACTTCCTCTTTGGCCAAATGAGGAACCCAAATCTGGGAAAATAATTGAGACATTTGTCACTTGGAGTTATTTGTTCCTAATTAACTTTGCCTGGTTTAGTGCTATCATCGACACTCCGTTTGGGTATCTAAAGGAATGGTAATCATCGTTATTAGTAGCAGTATCTAATGGTTTTTACAAGAGATCAAGTGACAGTATATCATAATACTCTTACACTAAAAGCAATATTCCCTTTCAGCTTTCTGAAGTAATTTGTTTGCTCAGAACTTTAATAATTCAAAATGAGTTGATGCTGAAAGCAACCAAATGACTGTGTGTCAGACTCAGCAACGGCTTGGTAAATAAGATCACCAAAGTTAAGCAATGATGAGTTTGATCAGTACTTGGATGAATGACCAATTAATAGCAGCAGATAATGTGAACAACCTAACGCACGCCTATGTGTCAAATTATATGAAATATTGTAAATTTTAAGTCTATGATAATCCACATTCTTCTGCACAGAGTGAATTTAGTATTTCTATTGTATTTGTTGGTTTATTTATTTTTTCCATATAGGATTTCTAGTTCTTCTGGAGCAACGCCTGAAAAAGCTCTCTTTTCCTTGTAAACGATGACTAGATTAGCTTGGATTAATTTTAAAAGGTATATCAACTCGACTGCGTTTTTTTATACAACGGGGTTGGGGAATCAATTTCATTGTATGCTCATATTCACGTTTTTTTGTTGGAGCTTTTAACGTGTTTTTTTGTTTGTTTGTTTTTTTGCATACTGTTCTATCGTTTAGGAATTATTTTCAAACTGCTCTATTTGACCAACAAGTGGCACCCATACAGCTACTATGACTCCGGATCAAAGTGGAACTAGAAGTAATGGCAATAAAAGGGTACTTCACACTTCCCTAGGTCTTCAGATGTAGTTTAGTGTCATACCAAGAACAACCCTTTTCGAGAAAAGGGTCATACTTTTCTGTGGGGGAGGAGGGTGCAATCAGGGAATTCTAAACCTCACCGACTGGGCACTGGTCTTCATTGAGTAAAAGCTCTCAATTTTAAAGTCGCATAGAATTTTCCTTTCTTATTCTCGAATAAAACTTTCCAATCATTTGCACAATTCTTTGTAGATCACCTTCCACATCCTGACATATCTACACATACATAATTATCATTTATCCTAGGGAAACGAAAACTATACAACCATCACTCACTCACACACACACAGACACATTTATATAAGATAGATGATCAAAAGTGATAGGGTAAATAGGAATATTTCTTTGTAGTTTTAGGGGTTTCTGACTAGTTTGTTATTCGGTCATTGTCAGAAGAAAAAGTTTTTGTGAATTTTTTTTTTTTGAGAGTTTTTAAAACAGTTTTAAGAGTTGATAAGCTATAAAAGAAGCAACGAAAAATAAAATGGTGCGATAATATATCTTTTCCTTAAAGTGAACCTGGAAAGAGTGTTACTCCAATCTTTTGGTTATACAAAACCAGCCTGAATTGAAAATCAGCATCTGAATCTCATTCCGGATTTGAACACTGACATCTTTGAGTAAAAGCCAGTTACCCCAGCCAACACAATAGGCTAATCTTTTGTTTGTTTGTTTATTTGTGTGCTTATTTGATCAGATAATTTTTTACCAGATATATTAAATTGTCTAATTCTTTTATGATCAAAGGAATCGTGGGGTTTCTTAGTGAAATTATCCTTAAAGGTAGTTGGGTGAACGGCTTCTCATCAAGTAATATGGTCGAGTGGTCACATGGTTATATGATTCCAGGCATCAGGGCAAAAATTCCAGACCTAACAGTTCTTTGATCAAAGGTCATTTTTTGATTCCTTTCATGTAATGCAAAGTATAAATAACTTGACGGCACCTCGCAAAATAACATAAAATAGGTCGGACTGGCTTACATTATGTTGTTGCTGGTCTAATAATTTGGTTGAATGTTGGTGTTTTTGCTTTGCAAGATTTTTCATAGGATCTCCTGGTTTATCAGTGACGAGACCATTGACAAGACATCCAGCAATTGTACAGAGTGCAGAAAGTGATGGATGTAGGTCTATCCCAAGGGGATTCATTTGAAGTAAATACTGACTCCGTCGGCTGAAATTGAAACTCGGTACGCAGTTTTTAAACTGTTAACTATAATTCTACTTGGCACTTGCAAACAGCACACACACGTGAGAGTTGATAAGCTGGCATTTCAGTGCCGAAAATCTTTGTTGTTAAGTTTCGCGGAGGCATGTGAAAAGTCTGTATATGCATAGAATATTCGATAAACGAAGGCATATGCTAATGTCGAGTGGAATTTTTTTTTCCTGTTAGCCGAGATATGAAATTGCGTGATATGAATTTACAGACTGAGTAATAGAGAAAAAAAAACAACAACTGTCTCGTTGCCTTGATGGCCCAGAGATGAAAATGGCAGCACATATGAAATTATGCTCGCCGTGTAATAAGGCCAATACACAATACCATGCCCTTGACCCCTCAGCTTTTCAAACGCCCGATCCTACCTCTATTTAATGCTCTTGACCTCTAGCAAGATTGAACACGAATGTAATAACTATAATAAAAACCCTCCGAAGACATTACTCGACTTTTTATCGCTATTTTCTGGGCAACTAGTTACAGAAAAGTGGTATGTTTAAATACCCACACACCCAGTCTTTTATATCAATTATTGTGGCATGCTAGTAATGTCACCTTTTGTGAAGATGAAACGAAGCGCATTCGATGAACGACTTCCCAATTACATTAATCTGAAGTGAATACGAAGATTTAGAGCCTGAATTTGAATCCAGGTTGCCGATTCCGTTTTCCGTGCCAATGACCTTCAGGATACATGTAGGTTGGTTGATTGGATTTTATGGCATATCAAACCTTGTAGGTTATTTAATGCAAAATCCTGTTCACGCACACGATTTGTAAACGAATAGTTTGTAGGTAACATTTTAAGCAGGCTAGAGCTCATTTGTTTGAAAACATTTAAATGGTTTCAGGTATTGCTATGAACCTCTAATAATTCAATTTAATATCAGTCATTTGCTTGCACCCAGTTAAAGGGTCAGGCAATCCTATTTGACCTATAAATAGGACCCTAACAGAGATTACCACTCCGGTTCAGAGTAGACCTGGGCGTAATGGCAATGAAAGGTACTCCACATTTGCCAAAGCTCCAAAACAAGAGCTTCACCATCAGATGCTGTCATAGTGTCATACTCTAGACTCTTGTTTTCTTTGACCCATGGATGGGATCTTAACAGGTACAACCATTTCGGGTCAGAGTGGACTTGGGAGTAATGGCAATGAAGCGATGCTCTTCAGTTTACGGAGGTCAAGAACTGACACCTCACAATCAGATGGTTTAGTGTCATTCACAGGACACTGGGTGGGGGTGTGGGTCTTACCCCTCTGCAGAGATGCAGGCGGTGTATTCTGCAGCTCCAGGAGACTAGGCTGTTAAAAGTAACGCAACTGACATTAGTCAATATTTATGATTGATAAATCGATATCCATTTTAATTTCATCAATAAGGAATTCGCCATATATTTCAAAGCCAGAAAATGAATCAGCATTGAACGCCAAACTGTTGTAATCTTATACCACACAAAAGGTTTGTAAATATCAATACACGTCATGAAACGAAAAGAAAATTATATTTGAAGGATGGAAAATAAAATAGAGTAGAAATGTTTATTTCATCGAATAAACAACGCGAAATTAGTCAATTATTTTTGGATGTTGTCTTAATTACTTCAGCCACAAAAGCTTTCATGATTAAACAGAAACCAATTTTATCACTCGCTCTCCAGTATAGCCTTATTAAAAACGAAGTTAAAAAAAAAATAGTATCATGACACATGGGCTTTGAACAAAGATCATATTGATCTATTCGCTAGTCGAGATAGCATGTCGAGTGATTCCCCTTAGTGTAATTTCTGGGTAATCGGAATCACTTGGCGGTTGTCAACTCTCTAAGTAAAATACAATATGTCCTATTTATATCAATCTGTATTTATCAATCTATTCTAGTTAATCTTTCGGTTTAATGAAACCGAAAATATTTTAAACACATTTCCACATTGTTTTGTTGATTGTAATGGTTGTTTCAGTAGTTTGTCGTTCCAAGAACATATCAGGGCTCATGAAACAGATAATTACATTTTATAGCAGGTGTTGATGCTTTAGCATCCCCCACACCGCGAATACGAAGATCCTTTTGTATATAGACGAGTATTAAACAAGCAGAATTACATAAATGCCACCAGAGACAGGCGATACATATTCACGGAAAGATAAGACGTGGAATAATATGGGAGTGACTAATTTAAGGACTATTAATGGATTGCCGTAATACTATAGGTAATATAAAAGTATTAGTATTCGAGTAAATCTTTAATGGTTTTCAGTAAAGTACGATTGGTGAGATCAATAATTCAATAATGAAACAATGATTAGAAGTTGGTTTGTTTAAGGGGTGGAGTTGGCTGCTTCCCTAAAATTTCATGGTCAATGCCAAGTTTTCAGTAAAGTACGATTGGTGAGATCAATAATTCAATAATGAAACAATGATTAGAAGTTGGTTTGTTTAAGGGGTGGAGTTGGCTGCTTCCCTAAAATTTCATGGTCAATGCCAAGTTTTCAGTAAAGTACGATTGGTGAGATCAATAATTCAATAATGAAACAATGATTAGAAGTTGGTTTGTTTAAGGGGTGGAGTTGGCTGCTTCCCTAAAATTTCATGGTCAATGCCAAGTTTTCAGTAAAGTACGATTGGTGAGATCAAGAATTCAATAATGAAACAATGATTAGAAGTTGGTTTGTTTAAGGGGTGGAGTTGGCTGCTTCCCTAAAATTTCATGGTCAATGCCAAGTTTTCAGTAAATACGGTAAATTAAGCTGAGAAAATTAAATTCTTAGATTTTTCTCGACGTGAACATGCCCGCACACACACGCCGAGAAAGAGAGAAAACGAAAAAGAGATGTCGGTATGCCATTTTGTTTCTTGACGAAAATGGTCGAGTATAGCAGTCAGTGATCGAGTCCTAGAAGAGGTCAGCATTTTTCAGGACACAGAAACTTGTTGAAATGATATCCTGTATGCTGTCAAATATTTCATATTGAAGGTTTTATTCTACTTTAAGTCAGATTTGACAGGAAGTTATTTTATAGAAGGAACCACACAAATCGAGATTCATACGCAGTGGTCCTCTCGTCATTCATCTTTAATGGGTGCTTCAGGCGCCAAGTGATACAAATATTTCATATTGACAGGTAAAAAAAATAACTATTTTCATGGGAACCAATTGTAATTGTGCTGTCTGAACATCTGAAGTAAAGTACTCTCATTACTTCAGGAAGTATTCAGACTAAAATTTCATTTTCGTATTTTGAAAATCTTAATGCATCGACTAAAACAGTGACCAAAGCAACAAAAATCGAGTTAGTAATTGTAATAGATCATTGAATAGAAAATAAAGGGTGCCGAGATACATTACTTATATAAAACTCAATGTACCAACTAGAAGTTCTCTACAGCAGTTCTCTACGGACACAGGGTGAAGTGTAGAAGTGATGAATGGGGAGAGAGAGTCAGGGAAATCAGAGCTAGCAGCACCACATGATGATTGTAAATAAACTCAGAACTCATCAAGATAAATATAGACGTCAACAATAAAATAACAACAACACCACATCTCAGAAATGTAGACAGATATCACGATTTCGATCCTCAGGTGAGCAAGATTCAACATGTCTGACATTTTCAATCCAGTCGTGAGTCATCTTGCTTTACGTCTTATTTTACACTCGAAATATATTTTAATATTGCAGTATTTTCGTGCACTGGAAAGAAATTTAAACGCTTTTGAATCATAATCATAAATATTTTTTTCAAGGTTTAATTTTTAGACGAAACATCTACAACAGTTCTTTTGCGGTTTTATCATTATTCTGATTATTTTAATTGTAACCGACAAAGTAAATCCGAAATAATCGTTTATCTAGTAAGACATAAGTGTGGCACAAGGACAGAATAGCAAGAGAGCACTCATTGAAGATCGATTAATCTATACCGATGATCAATTTGACAACACCTGCTTCACAACAGTAACCCTCGTTATTAAATATTTAGGCTAAGATTTACTGACCACATTGTTGATTCAAATAAACCAGGCCCTTTAGGAAAAAAAGTATCGGATGTAAGCGTTTTTTTTCTTTCTCTCGAACCGTCAGCTCTAAATAGAAAAAGAGATACCCTTCCACCCAGAGCATCATGCGCACCCGCATTTGTCCATTAACACGTGCGTGCCTCGATCTTCTTTCTGTTCGAAGAACCACATCTGAGAGAGGCTCTTAATGGTAAAAACACATTTGTACAACGCTGATGGGACGGGGCCCATTGTGGAAAAATGATGGTAACTCCCGGAAGGAGATACGCTACATATGAAAATAAACAGTTTTCTTCTGCTGCTTTAAGAGTCTACACCATGCACAAAAAAGATGCTGGAAAATTTCTCTGAAAATTCTGATGCCGTTCTTATCAAAGAAAGCCAAGATTTAGCGACCGAAGAAGAAGAAAAAAAAAAACGAAAACAGGAGAAGCAAATTTAGAATATTTTTATTCATTTCACTGAAGAATATTCCTTGGTGTTTGAAAATGTGTGTTTCTGTTTTATTTATATATTTATTCAGGGGTGGGGAAGGCTGAACTGAGAGGAATTGTTTGATGTTTCGAAATTTAAAAGCAACTTTGATTTTCGTCAAGTCTTAACTACTGGATCAATTTACAAGAAATTTGATTGATTTTAAAGGCATATCAACTCATCTAGGGTTATTTTATGCCAAGAGGTTAAGGAATCGTGTTCATTCTACTTTCACATTAACATTTTTGTTTCTTAAGAGGGATTTTTTTGCACATTGTTCAATCGAATTGAAATAGATTTTTAATAGATCTGTTCGATTCATAGACGAGACCCTAACAAGTTCTGCTATCAACACATCAAAGTGGACCTGAGATAATGGCAGTGAAGGGGTACTTCATACTCCCCAGAGCCTATCAGATGCAGTTTAATGTCATACTCAAGACCCCCTTTTTTGGGTGGGCCTTTCCCCCCTGCAGAAGATGCAGTAGGCGTATTCTTAATCTTGCCAATAGTGACTTAGCTGACTTGGGTCACTCCAAGAAGATAGCAATGAAGTCTCTAAACTAGAAATTCCTATGAAATATGTGTCACAATAGGAATTAGAAAGTTAGCTTGATGCCTACCTTTCAAATAGAGAAAACTGGCCGGCCTTAAAAATCAGAATTTGGAATTCTGGCCTTTTACCACCTCCCTTAAAACTGGTCACTTGGCGTAGCGAGAAATCACGACCCAGGTCTTTAAGTATCTATAATATTTATTAACTTCAGAACAATAGTAATCCAGCTGTTACCACCAAAATATTCAATGCCAAATAAATTGATATGTGTTCATATCTATCTATTCGCCGAACTCCTCTGTCACGAGTAATATCAGTTTGTTATGCTATGTATAGCTGGTTTGAATGAAGACTTTTCCTTCTCCTAGACTGGTTACCTTCCCGAAGTTAAAGAGTCCAGTCTACCCCCCCCCCTATTCATCCAAGCTGAAGCTAATATATAGATTAATCCCTTTTCTCATGGCTTTTAGCGCGAAGTGAAATTCAAAGAGCTACGTTCAGGATTCGAACTCTGATCGTAACCGATTATATTTGCTATGACAGTAAATATGCCCTCCACCATCTTTCCCATGTATGCGCACATCTACCACTGCAAGATCTTCTTCGCTTTCGATGATGATGTCCTGCTTATTTTTTCCTCAAATTTTTATTTTTATTTTTGGACTTTAATCGCTAATTGTTTTAAGAGATGTTCATATCCCTCCCCCTGATTTTCTTTGATAATATCATTAGGCCTGAGTTTTGGTCTCCCAGTTTCGAGAGTACAGGAACTGTTTTGACAGTCTGCTGTATTCAAGTCTATTCAAGTAGCTAGCCTATCTGATATTGTATTGGGAGAGTATATTGTACATGCCTGGGAGTTTAGATTTTTCCAGAATTAATTTATTTGGGATATGCTTCCACCACTTGACATTTAGTATTTTGTACAAGTCACGCATCCTACCAACGGGAAATCTTTGGACATCCGCTTTATATATCATCCAAGTTGCTGCGCCGTACAGAAAGGTTGAGAGAACTATGGAAATTTACTAAGCTTTTTGCTTAGATGTGGCACAAGGCCATATGAAAGGGGCACCCAATGAGACTCGAACTCACTCGTGTAGGTTTGCTAGTCGAGCTTGCTAACCATTACACCACCAGAGGCGCCTAGGTTGAGAGAACTATGGCACGGTACACTGCACATTTAGTTTTTATGGAGAGGTCTATGTTGAGCCAAACTCATTTCCTCAGCCCGCCAAAAGCCTTGCAAGCATTTGTCGGTCGAATATCTAGTTCCACATCGAGTTCTTTAATTTCTCTCTCTTTCTCCCTCATATATATATATATATGCAATTGCGCAGGATAATGAGTCATTCTTACTAATACTAATTTAGTTGATCAAAATGATAATGAAAGTTTTATGCGACTATTAATACAATATCAATACAAATCAATTTCCAAACTATTGATTTTTATTATGATAAAAAAGGAAATGAGAGGGGACGAGATTAAGAATAGAAAGATTATGATGAACCTGTCTTTCAAGTGAGAAGGGCATGCCTGCTTTAAAAATCAGCATTCAAATGTCACTTTTTCTAGGGTTCGATCACAGAATATACAGCCATTTCATTTGCACTGAAGCCTTCAAAGTTTCACCATTATTTTAAAAGCACAAATACACATGTATTGTTGTTTAGTGATTTTTGGTTTTAGTTATGACACAAGGCCACAAGTTTGAAGCACCTAATGAGAATCGAACTCACTATCAAAAGATTAATTTTCTAGAAAATGCATTTGGTATATGTAAAAGTTTATTGATTTTTATTTTTAGAATTAATGACAATGCTTTATCTACGATTTTACTTTTAATAATTTCCAGGATTAATTTGGTTACAGACGTAAAATAATTTAAATAAAATTTTAAGAATTATATATACACTTTAGTTTTATACGTGAAAATTTTAACCTGTAAAATATTAAGAAATTCGAACATAATAATACACCCAAATCTACGAACTACAAGAACAAACAGAAATTTTACTATTCATTAAAAGTTAAAACCCCAAAAAAGATATTTTGTTGGTTAAACAAAGAATATTTAACACTTAAAAGTTATACTTTTTGCTATGTAATTTCAAAGCATGCAAGTCTTTTTTTTGTTCAAATTTATTCATAACCTCCTCCTTATTATTGAGATCTGAAACTCTTTTTTTTTCATTTAGTTTATTAAGTCAAAGAAAATAAATGTGAAATTTAGCACTGTCTGCTACAATCTTATCAATCCTCTTTCTTAAAAATAAATAAAATAGAATTTTAAAAAATGGCCGTGTCTTACAGTTGAATAGATTTTTATAGTCGTAAGACAAATTCTGTAGTTTGTTTTTGAAGATGTAATCCAAGAGAATTTGATTCCTTGGGACTGTGGAAGAAAGCAGACAATTATTTTTACTAGTTTCTCTATACTAAATGTAAAACTCTCACACAGAAAAGTTTTTAACTCCTATTTTCTTTATGACAAAACAAAAAAAAAACGTAATCTCCAGATATTTCTGTCGGTTCGTTTGGTTTGTCTTTTATTTATTTATCAATTTATTTTTTAAATCAGTAAAATATTTCGAATCCACTTGTAATCTAATGTTGAATCATAAAAATTATTTGATCAAAGAGAAAGTTTGTTTCAACAAAAATTGATATTTACCAACATTAAACCGAAATTTGATGAAATAAAACCAAATTTTAAGCAGACATTTTTTCTCACGACCCAAAACCAATTTGTGATTTATGGGTTGAGAAACTCTGTACTTATCGCTAAACTTTTTTTTAATTCGTAGTTTGGGTTAATTGGGATTTTATGATTCTATCTTTTTTCTAAATACTAAAACAAAAAGTTAATTTTTTATAAGGAATTGTAATTATTTTTAAATTCCTCCATTAAAGAAAAATAGCAAATCTTTAAACTTCTTCATCTTAAATACAACAGAATTTGTTCATAAAACTACGAAACGACAAGGGAAAAAAATTCGTCCCGAGATTGGTAATAAAAAGCAGAGCACTCTTAAGAGATGCACAAGGGCGAATCTCTTTTTCTGAGTGTGGGACATTGGGAAAGACATTCCGTGCTTTACACAGTAGTCGTTGAAACTGTAGTTGTAGTACTACTACAAGTACGTTGGTGTATGGTGTTGGTTCTGCTAAATGGTGGGTAGAAGGTGAGATTGGTGGAGAGAAGGTGAAAAGGGTGGAGTTAGCGGGTAGATTGAGCTGAGATTTCTTTTACGTAGGTGTCAGATGCAATTGTGGTGCAGGCTGGAGTGTGGTGGGCTCCATAAAAAAGAAAGAACAGAGACAGAGGGCAGTAAGAAAAAATATATACTTAGAACGACAGAAAAGAAAAGATGGGTACTACACTGATAGTTGGTGTTGCAGAGGGAAGAACAGGAGTAATAAGATAGCTGTGTGTGTGTGTGTGTGTGTGTGTATAACAGATACAAATAGACTAAGATATGAACTGACTAAGATAGACAGATATGAATAGACAGAGATAGTAGAGATAGATTTATGGAAGGGGAAGAACTTGTTAGCTGCCAGCAGTGGGAGAGTTTGTTAAGTCGAAATCGCTGAGGGTATCGTGAGTAGGGGAAAAAGAGAATCGTGGTTGGTCACACTTTGATGGGCAACACATGGAAAGAAAGAAACTTGTTTATTTTTCACCTTACTAGTATGTGCAATTGAGAAATGATGATCACTTCTGCCACTTCGCATATACATCCGGTTCTTATCTCGCAGACCGTTTTTTTTTTTTTACTCCTGCTCCCAAAATCTCCCTCTTTATCTAAGGCTACGGGTGAGTATGGGTTCTTGGAAGGGAGCGCCAAAATTTAGATGGAGACACGAGAGAAAACACAAAAAAAAAAAAAAAAATTGAAACCGGACTATATCCATAAAACACGAGCACTATTACAACATACTGGATATTATATATAATACGTTTCTGACTTAAGTATTATGAGTGTTACCCAAAAGTTCGAGGGACTTCAGGCGCGAAAGAGAAAAATGATAGAAAATTAGACCGTTTAGTTTATAATAGAGAGATTTCGAAGAATGTTAAGTGAGACCCTGGAAAAGCTGAGTATCTGGAAAGATGAAGATATAAAGTAAAATTTTGTGGAATTTGAACTGACTTTTCCTGGTAGATTTTTAGGACTGTCTCCTTTGTGAGTCATTGTACGAGTACTTCATAGAAAATAATTGTGACTGAAGATGTTTTATTTCGTTGCTTAACGGTTAAATTCCCCCCAAACTTCGGTTGCATCGCCTATAATACTTGATACATATTGATTTTCCTTCGAATTCGAACATTTACTTTCATTTAAGCAGAGTCGACTAAAATGAAATATCCTTTTCCAAAGAAGCAAGTGTCATTGTATTCGAAATCTTCCATCGTTTTCAAAGTATGCAGATCCATCAATAGGTTAACAGGGTTCTTGGAAGCATTGTCCTTCTCAGAATTTTAAATAGATATTACAAAAAAAAAAAAAATCTACGTTAGATCAAACATAACTTCCTTCTGATGAACAGAAAAATGTTTCTATCCTTTGTAAACTTCAACAAGTACTTTATATGCTTCATGCCACAGTTTTTAAAGATATTACACAAAATTGGTGACCTTAGTCGAAATAGACCCGAAGGCTCCCTTTTCAGTAGCTACTACACCGAGGTGTAGGAGAGGGCACTACTCTTTTCTCTGGGTTGCTCCACTTTACCCTTGATCCATACTTGATAATGCTGATTGTTAAGAAAGGAGGCATCAAGTATCATTTTTTGAGTTTTTGGTATGACTCGACCTGGGATTGAACCCCGGTCTCCCGGGCCATTGGTGAACACTAACCGCTTGGCCAATGGACTGGTCAGTGTGTAAGTGTGTGTGCTTGTGATTTTTTTTTTTTTTTTGGTATTAGATATAAACAAAATTATTCCTTCTGATACGTTTCCAGTTGTTGTTTAAGCACAAAAATGTAAGTTAATAAATCTTTCGTGTTCAAACAGCAACCGGAAACATATCGATTTGATATTGATTAGGTACTCATATTGGGCAGAATTCCTTTCATTAAATGCACTTCTAATATATATATATATATATATCCACATATCATTCTCATCGATCTCATCTTTGTTAATTTTAAAAACGTTTCAGTCTTCATACTGTACCCAATCGTTTGTATCATCATCATCATCATGTCGTGCTGGTAGCACGGATATCCATGACCCTCTCTCGCCACTCCTCCTTATCGTTCATCGCCCTAGGCAGGTCTTCAGGACAACATCCCGTATCCTCACATAGCTGCTGAATGTATGTTCGTGCTGGTCGTCCTGCTTTTGCACAGCCATGTGTGGGGGTCCATAAGAGTACATCTCTTGTGAGTTCGTCCCTGCTTCTCCAGCAGTGTCCTGCATGCCTGGTTCGTCTAACTTGAATAGTTTTCGTGATAGGAGGCAGGTGGCCGTACAGTTGGTGTCTTGTGGGGTGTTGCCGCCAGGACTTACTCGCAGCATTACTCGCAGTAATTGCCGTCTAGCTTCTTCTCCAGCCGTTTTGTTAGAGTCCATGTAGTGCACCCATATAGCAGTATCGATGTGACCGCTGCCTGGAAGAAACTGCGTTTGATTTTATCGGTTAGGTCTGATTTCCATATAATCGATAGCCTATTGATAGCTGTCCATGCTTTCGTTAACCTTGTGTAGATGTCCTTTTCGGTTGATGCGACGCTGCTTCCTAGGTAAGTGAATTTGTCAACTAGTTTAAGAGGGGTTCCGTCTAGAGTGGATATGTCCCCCGTTTGATTATAGCACATATATTCCGTTTTGTGTGCATTCTTTCTATTTATGGTAAAAACCAAAGACCTTGACAATATTACGACCGTTGGTTGGTTTAGCAAGATGTTTCGGCCGATGTAGACCTCTTTAGTTGAATAATTCATTTTGTAAAGAGTTCCTCTGACTCATAGTTGAGTGTGTAAATGTTGGAGAAGTTTATAAGCAATGTCACTTAGCAGGAGACATTGACACCCAGACATGGAACTCTCTGCCATGAACACTTCTTTTTATTGCCTGAATGATACACATAAGATAGGCTGAAGAATGAAAATGATGAGAATATTACTTCTAACACGTAAAATAACAACAGTAATGACTTGTATTCGAATTTCAGACAATACAAAAAGCTAAAGAGTGTATAAGCCAAAACGATGTTTTAAAACAAAATGAAGATAATTGGTTGAAAATACATAGAACCAGCTCATTGGCCTGGTGGGTAGAGTGTTCGCCTGTGGTCCGGGAGACCTAGGGTCAATCCAAGATCGCGTCATACCAAAGACTTAAAAAAATGGCACTTGATATCTACTTGATTAACACTCAGCTATATAAAGTCCGTATCAAGGGTAAAGTAGAGCAATCTTGGGAAAGGAGTAGTGCCCTACCTTACACTTTGGTGTAGGAGCAATTGAAAAGGGAGCCTTCTGGTCGCCCTCGCCAACTTGATTTACATAGAATAATGAAACGAATAACTATCATAACATTAGGCAATAAATCAATGCCGAAGAGTGTATCAGCTGAAAAATATAAAAGTTAGGATAACTCATCAATCCCCTGATGATTTTTTTTTGTTAGAATACAAGATTTTATTACGAAACTTTGAGCCAGTAGGGTAGCTGCGTGTTAACGCACTAAAACAAAGTCTGTCTCTGGGCTGATACAGTCGACTATTATCAACCAGTGCCAACCAGTTTGGTGTTCGAGTCCTTGTTCAGGATATCTAATGCTTATAACCAACGCAGTTATCTTCCTATTCTAATTTATCTTTGTATTGTACACAGTAAATAGCAATATACATTCTAAAACGTGACCTAACAAGTATGCGCGACTCTAGGCTCTATTAATGGTATCGCATACCAGCAAAATCTCAATGGTCTCAGTAGACGTTTAGTAATCATTAAAAGAATGTTATGTAATATCAAAAAGATATATTTCATGTAATACTTTCAAACAAAAATAAGATGAATTTACTTTCAAATTATTCCAACTGGGCGCTTTGCCAAGGAGAAAACGGTAAGCAAAATTAACCTATTAGAACATTACAACAAATGAATTTGATCATCGCTAGGTGCTCAATATTTAAGGCCATGTGCCAGCTTTATAGTGGTAGAAGGGCTTCCGCTTGGTGGAATAGTTAAGATATCTTTTGGTGGAGCAAGTAAACAAACTAGCCGAGGAGATAAATTCTACTCTAGAGAGTTCTCTTCACACCGAGTGCCCTAAATATGAGAACTTGTTCGGAATTAAACTAAGCTTAGCAGATAAAAAATTAAACCACACATTTATGTGGTGTTTGCCAATGGTCCGGGAGACCTGGGTTCAATCCCAGGTCGAGTCATACCAAAGACTTTAAAAATGGTACTTGATACTTTCTTGCATAAAACTCAACAATATCAGATTCGTATCAAGGGTAAAGTGGAGCAATCCAGGGAAAGGAGTAGCACCCTTCCCTATACCTCAGTGTAGTAACTATTCAAAAGGGAGCCTTCTGGTCGCCCTCGACTAAAGGGAGACAACTTTACTTATGTGCAATCTTGTTGGAAACACGTGGTCAATTCAGACACACGCATAATTTAAACGTTTGTAATATTCACTTTTTTAAAAACTTTTTCAATAAGAATTCTACAAGATTATTGTTTAGTTGGTGTCTTTGAACGAAAAAAGTAACATGTTAAATAAAAATTTCACAGTTGAACAAAACAAAAATAAAAGTTTTCTTTGCGGTACAGAGGATGTTTCCATTTGAACCCGATTGGATGTGGGTCGGAACAGTTGAGACCTATCTAGATGTCTTCATAAGACATGATCATTTACGTAAGAACAGTTTAAAGGGTACTGGATATACATATGTTCAATAGAATAAAAATAAAATAAAAAGACACCTCCACCTCTCAGATATATAAGCAAACAAATACTAATGTCAATATCAGAATTGCATGAATAATAAATTTATAACCTGACACTAAGTTTGATCAGAAATCTTCATAAAGTAATGTTTCATCTATGTTATTAATACTGAATTAAGTACATGGACAAAGGAGATCCTGTTGAAAAATAGATATGTTGTATAATTTTTGATTCTTTTCTTACTAGGCTACAGACTTCACGATGTAACAGAGAGACCCACCTAGTCATATCTTTATTTGAAAGAAAGAACAGTAACCTATCACGAGAAAAACGTCACTTTGAAAGTGATTTTTTTATCATTAATAAATACTTATTTTTCTTTATTATAAATGAATCATTATTTTTCTTCTGTTTTTGTTGGCCTTGTAAGAGCTGCATCACTACAACTTCTTTGGAGAGACTCATTGTGACAATAAAAACAAATATTAGAGATGTTTTTATGACATGGCGTCTCGTATTATGTAATGGTTAACAAGCAAGTCTCGTAGACCATTGTTTGGGGGTTCGATCTTCAGTGAATGCCCTATGTTTCTGGCTTTGTACCAACTTAGGTTTAGTAAGTGGCTATTTATGTCCCTTAAGTCATCAACGCCTTTAAAAAATGCATAAACTTGTTTATTGGATTTTTCTGAAGACGGAAGTTTAATTCTGTATTAAAAATATATATTGAATCTATTTTTGACCAGGTTCAGCTAAAAAAATTTAAAAACTACAACTTTTATTGTATTGATTATTGAGACAGAGGCACACATACAATATATATATATATATATATATATATATATATATATATATATATATATATATATATATATATATACACAATATTTCAAAGTACAAAATGGGATAATAAAAACGGGATAAAGACAACTTTCACGTAGTCGATCTTCGGTGTCATTTTTTGTTTTGGCGAGTTCTTATTTTATGCTCGAAGCTATTGTTAAATTGCTTTGAACTTTTCTAAATAGATGATAGATATATATGAGAGAGAGAGAGAGAGAGAGAGATACGTGTGCGTGTGTTTCCCTAAGAAGCGAACATTTTTAAAGTGTGGATCAATACTTTAAAGTCAATTTAATCACTGAAACCCCACCATTATTCACAATAAATAAAATCAAATCATAAAATAGACGAATGAAAATAATAAAATACTTCCAAGAAAATACAAAATAAGTATTAAACAGATGTACAAATATACAGATCATTATTTTAATATGTAAAAGTCCGAAAATCTTTTATTATATATCCAATTAAATTTCCATCGGTTCAGAACCCAGTTTGAATAAAGCAGAATTATACATAAATACACGCTCAACTGGCCAACTCTATTTCAAGTCAATGTGTGTATAAATCTCACCGTCACGCTTACAGACACACATGGAAGCAAATGAATGTATTAGAACAAGTGTACTTGTTGCCCTTAGCAACTATCTGGTTCATCGCCCCAACAATCCAATTTAGACACTCATGTAAATAAAGTTTTGCCGGCCACTTCTTTGTTTTACATGCAACCAGTTTCACTTGGAGATAAACAAGGAACGCTAAAGAAACTAATCATTTCTTTTCATTTAATAAAGTAAAAGCGTGCACTTTGATTATTTTAGTTTTGTTTATCAATTACAAGTTCATTTATCCTGCTTAGAAAAGAAGTTGTTTTGCATGTAAGTTGATGAAGGAAAAAAAAAAAAGAAAAGATCTTTAAGACTACACTTAACGACAAAAGATTTTCATAGTGTTATCTTGGGTGAATATGAATTGAAAAATCGAATATTTTCTTAGTGAAAGAAAAGAAAACATGTTTATTCAGTAAAAATATTAGCTTCGTCAAGAATTGTGACTGATATCACTAAATGGACAAGAAAAATAGATAACATTTTAAGTCACCAAGAGAGAGAGAAGGAGTGTGTGTGTGTGTGAGAGAGAGAGAGAGAGAGAGAAGGAGTGTGTGTGTGAGAGAGAGAGAGAAAAGAGTGTGTGTGAGAGAGAGAGAGAGAGACAGAGAGATTATACAAAATGAACCGAGGAAAAAATGTTTCATTCAAAAGTATTTTATCGATTTATAAACAAAAATACTGCCCCATGCATTTCGATTTCACATTGCCAATCAATTAATAAGAAAAAGGTTTCTTGGAATATATGAAGTAACAAGAAATATTGTACATCTAAGTGTGTGTGTGAGAGAGAGAGAGAGAAAAAGCTTACAACAATGATAATTATAATAATAATAATCCCAGACCTGGTATTAATTTACAAGAAAGTGTCATCAAAAGGATTTGACCTTTACACCAGACCAGAGAGTGAAAGAAAGTAAAAAGATTGACGAATACTTCGATCAGGTTAAAAAAGCTATGGAACACAAGTGATATCCATTGTAGTTGACGCGCTTGGAACGGCCCTAGAGGTCTGAAAAAATAATGCCTGGGGAAGTGGAAATCAGAGGAAGAATTGAGACTATCCAAGTCACGGCACTGTTAAGATCATCTAGGATTCTTCTATATGTCCTGGAGAGCGGAAGTCACTCAGTAGAATACTTCGAAGAGTCCTGGCGACCTGAAGAAACTTGCTGTCATCAGTTAAAAGTGGTTTAAAAAACCGCAAAGAACAAAATAATAACAGGAGCAGTAGTCTATTGAGAATTGTACAAACAACTTTGACAATAGAATCGATGGGATTATATATATATATATATATATATATATATATATATATAATCCATTCTACGACATTTTGAAAACCGAAAATCTCAGAAAGAGTCGCAACCCACACTTAACTTCTGAGCAGATTTTGTACCTAATTTTCTTTCTGTCAAGCTTTTTTTGCGAATCGACATAATTTTTTTTTTCCTGACTGGTACCGTCGGGTCCTCCACACACAGAGATTTTTGTTATGGATCGTTCTGCAAAATATTCTTCGGGATTACATAGATTAAGAAGTAAACTTTCAGATTATAAACATATTTTAGGGAAAGTTGCTTGTTTAATTTTTAAACTGGAGTGAATCAGTGAGCTTCATTACTCTTATGTAAAACAGGACACACCTCGACCCTTTTGTTCCATGCGGAACACTAGTTCACACCATCAGTAAAAATGGAACAAGGGATGTCCTGTTTGACGTAAAAGTGACGTAGCTAACTGATACCCCCATTTATAACGTGTTGAAGATGGCAGTCATGTTACATTTTAACCACTTTATTTATCATTCATTAATCAACTCAAAATAAGGTTAAATATTACGTGGATGCCAAAGTTTTTAACAAATAACTAGTTTTCCATGATATATTCAATATCTAGTTTTGAAAAAAAATAAAATAAATAATTAAATAAAAGAATGCTGGCATCTTTTACAAACACTTAATACCTCGTCTTTTACCCATTTAGTGTATATATTCTCAAAGTTCTCAGAAGAAATATCAATGTCTGACTAACTTTTTGGTACAGCACTTGGCCTGATGAAACGTGGGTTTTAGAACTGGCTGGTTTCATGATATGCATTCAAAAAATAAGAATTTTTAAAATTCCGAATTCCGAAACGTGTCTAATTCCCAGGATTTTCGATAAGATATTTATTTCTAAATCTGCAACCAGAAATTCTAGAGAAGAGTAAAATTATTTTTTTCAAAAAATTAAAAAGAAAAAAAAAAATCAACTGGATTGCGAAATTGAAAGATTACCCAATCCAAGCCAGGAGACCAGATGTTGCGGTTCCACCCTGACTGAAAAGCTGAAAACTATCTAGAATTTACGTAGTAACAAAAATATTGCGGAATATGAACGTGATTAATAACAGACCATCACCATTGGTGTGCTGAGAAGTGTCCTAGCGATGGCTTCAAAAGGTTTTGAAAAACTAAAAATCCGATCAATATTTAAAACCAACAAGATGATAACATTTCTAAAATTGGTATCGATATTATGGTGAGTGCAAGATGATTGGGGAGACTTGCTTCCCCTTGATCTCTAGTTGAATAATAATAATAATAGTAGTAAGAGTCTCCTAAGGTAAAATTCATTGAGCGACATAGATTTTCTATACTGTTTATCCATTAATTTTCAATTGAACCGTATCACGTGTATGAGAGAAAGAGAGAGAGATGCAGAGGAAGAAGTAGAAAGACAGAGAGAGGGAGGAATAAAAATATAAATGCAGAGGAAGGAGATGTAGAATGACACAGAGAGAAATGTGTATGGGAGAGAGAGGGGGGGAGAAGAGAGAGAGAGAGAGAGAGAGAGAAAAGCCGAAAAAATGTGATATTGTGAGAAAGATAGATGGACAGAGCAAAATTAGCCAACTAAACAATCGTAAAAATAAAGCAGTCACACTGGAGGCAGGGACAGTATTGATTTGACATCTATTGTCATCGATGACCACCTACTAAAGACGTGGTACTTGAGTACATAATATACTTACTACAGAACAAGAGTTAATATATAAGTCATTTCAATCAATTAGTGAGTTTGAACTAAGTCTTCTTAATTAAACAAATATAAGGGACATGCGTATAAGTTTTGACATAGAATATATATATATATATATATATATATACATACATATGTATACAAACACACACGTGTGTGTGTGTGTGTGTGTGAATATCAATAAGTCTGTCGCCTAATGGTGAAAACAAATGTTTATTTAATATCGTCTCTGTAAACGCACTGAGACTTGAATATTGATCGAACAACACACAATTAACAAACACATACAAGCTAATCAATGTCGACATTGTGAATACTAGCCACAAATCTCACTGGTAAAACTTTCTTGGATTGCAGGGATATAAAACATCTTCATTAAAATAATCAGCTATATATACCAATGGATAAGTCGCGTCCCATTAAATGACGTGTTCTTGTTTATAAGCTTATATTCATCCCATCAGATCCGACTTTTTGATTGTCATGTTTCTGAGGGGAAATAACCTGTTTTTATTAGGCTAAAAATGTTGACTTCTAAGCTTAAGAAAAGTCCGATTTATGCAAATAATTACGCTAGAAATTGGTGGTTATACAGGGTGGGGGAAGATAGAAAAAGAGCTAATTGGATAAGATAGGAACAACAGTTCCCTCTGGAAAATCGTTTATACGCCAGTTAGGGGGGTGGGGTTCATAGCTAAGCAGATTAAGCTTCGGTATCATCATACAGCCAGCAAAAAAGTTTTAATGATCTCAGTACCAACAATACCAAACCAAAAATCCAGAAAAACCTGCTCTTTGCAAAACCTTGTCCAAATACTTTAAGACATTTTATTAAAAGATAAAAGTGATTCCGACAAATATTCTTGGTAGTAGCTATTAAAAGTTTTAGCCAATTTTTATGACTTCACCAAATGTTCGATCGTATTTTAGGACACATCTGAACCCGACGCAAACAAGGTGTTGTTTATTTATTTATTCAACCTCTTCGTGAATCCAGCATTTCTACATTAATGAAATGAAAGAATTTTACCTAGATTAATCAAAAAATTTATTTAGCTTCTTTCGGCTGTTAATCTGTATGCTGTGAATTCAAGAACACATGAAACGGATTATTTGGGGATTATCTCCAATAGAATTGGTTCATAGTATGTATAATTCTACCTTGTATTTATCTAAACCCTTTGCTTGGAGCAGACTTTGACACAAGGTCAACTTCAAAGAGGAAAACATCTGGTTTGAATTAAGAATTTTTCTTCTCTTTGACTGGTTGCCATACCCAAAATTAAAGAGTTCTGCCAGCCTCACTATTTAACTCTTTGATGGAAGGAGAAGAAGAAGAGCAGGATTCATAACTTTTCGAAGAATTTGAGTTCAGTACGATACGCAAATAGCCTCATCCAGGATTTGAACGCGAATCGGCCAAGAGAAAACCATTACACTACGAACGCCTCATGAACACCTTTACCATTTGTTTATGTTTCCTGATTTTGAGATTGCTAAGTAATACGAACACTACTATATATTTATATATATGTGTGTGTGTGTATCACCTAAAATAAATTGCTATCTCAACTTCTCACGTTGGCTTCATTACTAAAAGTTTTACGTATTTGATAAATGAATAAATACAAACGTCATATGAAACAAGTTAATTCTGAATTTGAGGTTTCATTCTGTTCAATTGGTTCGTATTTAAGCACCAAGCAAACAAAAGTAAAAATTTCAAGAGCCAAAAGGTGAAATTTTGTCTCACAATCTCTTGTTAAATAGAAAAATATTTTGCACACACAAAAGAGAGATATCGAGCAAAACTGGAAACACCAATGACCATTCCTGTTGAGTCTTCGGTACCAGTAGACTTAAACAGCGTTAAATAGAACTCCTAAAACTATAAAGCGATTAAAATTAGTTTAAGAAATACGGTTTGGCCCAGAATATGGAGAATCATTTTCCATTTTTTTTTCATATTAAATTAATTTCCTTAATCAAATTACGCACGCACACACACACATATATGTGTGTGTGTGTGTGTATGTATATGTGTGTGTGTGTGTGTGTGTGTGTGTGTGTGAATAAGTTGTACTCTAACTGATGAATCGTATTTAATGGACAAGGTTTGAAGTAGTTGAAGTCTCTCATTAAGTTGGACTGTTCTCACACGTTTATATTATTGTTGGTGGAAGTGCGAGGCAGCGTAAGATACCGACTCGGAAAATGAAATCAACGAACCGAGTTCGAATTTAGGCTGTGAAAGCTTATATTCACTTAGCACTAATCCACCCAGGCAAGACATGACTTACCTCTCTTTAGTCAATATCTGATTACTAGGCATCTTGACAGATATGTCTCATGATTAGCAATGGTATAATGGTTGACAAAGAAATTGGATATGAGAGATCGTGTGTAAACCACTCTTCCATAACACACACACACACACACATATATATATATATTAAAAGCCGTTACTCTTGCATTATTCTTGATAGAGGCTAATCTGCAAAACTTGGTATAATTTTAAAGACTAAATTTCTAGGCAAGAATTGCTTGAAATTCAAACAATATAAAAGATAAAACGTAACTCTTCGAAAATGCATCTCATCAATTAATTTTAAGGGTTCATATCGAATTATACACGAGTGTCTTCGGTAGATTCATGTGAGCTTAGTAGATGAGAAGGGCTACGGAAACATTTGCCTCTGTAACCGGAGATATCAAGAAAAAAAAAAGTCCTTTTCTTTTGTCCGGCTCATGAGTTTTGCTCTCACAACGTATTTTTCAAGCTCAACGCTATCATAATTATGACTCAGCAGATTTGTAGAAATGAATATGCATTGCAACATGTTTGCAATCATATCGATGTTTACTACGCTCAAGTCTGGCATAAGACGGCAGATGTGGGAAGTTTAGTAAGGATTAAACTTACTTCAAGACTCTAGCAACTTTCTATCAGATCAATACGTTACAATAGTCGACACTGAGGGATATCTTTATACCTAGTCTGAAACAAGGATGCAAGTGTCGAGTATTTCAGTTTTCAAAACCGTCTTCAGCATCCAGACCATAGCAGGAATCAAATTTAGTTACTCGAGCAAAAATCCCACGTGTGTGGGTACATGTGTGTTATTTGAAGTGTGAAAAGCTGGGCAAACTGACGCCGATAAACAAATATACACAAATGGGTTTGGTGCTAATATACATGCACTTTTTGGTTGAATTCTGACAACTATCGATATTGGAGATTAATTTAACTCAATTAAAAGGAAAAAAAATCAAAACACTTGGAAATCTAATTATAATTACTTAACGCAACCAAAACATGAGGTAAAAGAAGTCGTAAACATTATAATTTTTAAGATCAAGGAGAGAAAGAAAAATAATCTTCATTCGTTCGTTTTTCTAATTCCGCGCCCTCGATTCTATCTCTGCAGACCCCCATGACAAAGAGTGAATGATGGAAGAAGAAAGGAACGCCAAAGGAAGATAAAGAGAAGGAATGAATGCTAATTCGGTTGGTAGGAGGCCGGTGTTGTGGCAAACTGAGAAAGGAGGGTAACGTGGTCTTTTTGGTGTGGGAGGAGAAGAGAAAAAATAAAAAATAAAAAAAACACGAAAAAAAAAAAAACAAAAAAACTGTTGCTATGAACAAGCAACTTTTTACTCGGAACTTCTGGGCGACGACACTTAAGAAACTCTATTCCAACCTTTCTCTCTCCAGAATCATCTCTTGTTATTTAGTAGATACAAATTTCAAAGATTCTTTCTTTTTTTTCTCTCTATCTAACATCGGCTTTGTTCTTCTTCACCTTTTCCCGGGGTAAAGAAAGTCGGATACAGAACGCAGGATGGACACAGACAAAGAAAAACACCAACTAAAAAGAACTTTTTTCAAATCGACTATTTTAGACTGAAAAGATAAATTTCAAACGTTTATTTTTAGTATTTCTTTTTAAATTTAAACAAGTTTAACTGATCAAATGACAAATAAAAATCTTGCTCTGATTCTCGAAATGTAAAAGAACAAAACAAACGATAAAAATATGCGTAGTGATACAAAAGTCATTTAACATTTTTAAAATCGAAAAACCTTTGAATAAAAACAAGAGGTGAATGCATTTAATTCTATTTATTTTGACTCTTGGAAATTCAAACAAATAAAATAGATTGTAATTATTTTTAAAATTACTTTGTAAAAGGGTAATTGACATTTTTAGAAGTTTTATTCAAAAATTTAAATCTGTTTAAGAGCTTTTTTTTTTCTAAGTATTTTTCTATTCTAGTAATATTTATTTACTTTTTTTTAATGAAAATTCTTACAAGACGAGCAAGACGACTGAAAGACGAGCTGTTGTCTTACGACTAGTGACAAGTCCGTTGTTTATATCAAAATTTTGTTATGAGAACAACGAATCCAGTCTCAGATGAACCAAACACGTTCACAATAAAACTGATTTTTAAAAAATGCAGTCAAATAACGAACATTTATCAAAATTGCAAAAACGCGATAAAAATATCAATAAAATTTTCAACTTAGCTGACTTGAGTTGAAACTGATTGACAAAAGATAAAAAACAAAACAAAAAACCCAAACAAATAAACTATTAAACTGTGTTTTGTAAGAGGCAAATTTAACTATATAAACTTCATTTTTACGAAGAAAAAGCAAATAAACACTATCGTGACATGGTTAACAAGATTATCTCAAAGGCCATTTCTACAGGAATACGATTCTTGGAAATGTGGTCTGGTGCTAGACTAACTTAATCTTAGTAAATATCTAATAAGCGAATTTTAAGCATAAATTAACGGACAGTTGGCTTATCTCACGGACCATTATCGGTAGTGAGTTCGATCCTCGTTTACTAGTCACCAACTTGGGTACGTGTGCCAAATTAAGCTAAGCTTGGTAAATAAAAGAAAGCAAGTTGATTTATTTGATATTATATACTTAGTCACTTGACCTTTTAGTAACTTAGCAATTCACGGGAATGTTAAAGATATTTTTCTTCTTTGTGAAGATTTTCTCTTTCAGATCTCATAAAAATATGATGGGTTGTAAAAACAGACAGTATTTCAAATAGTCCACTGAGAATACATTCCAAAAGGTCCATTCACTGAAACCGGGGGTCGCGAACTTCAGCCTTACATTTGTAAACAAAGTGTAAAAGACATCCCACCTCAGGTCATTAGTAGCTAAAAAACCTTCAAATCCCTTGGGTCCATCTTCTCTTACCCATTGCACTAAGAGATACGAGGTCAATCTCTAATTACTAAACTCTGCTAAGAGATCTAGAGATGAGAAGGTCAGAGATTTTTATTGTAACACCCAATTTAATGCTAACTTTGATCTGAACTCTTATTGTGTAGTAACAAAAAAGTAAGTTTTTGTCCTTAAGTCAATCAAAATACTTTTCACAGTGTTTTACTCACTAAAAAATACTGTACACAAATCGCACAGTAGTTTTTCTGCCTTTTCCCCACAACTTATACAGGGTATGGGGCACCTCGGGCAGTGTAATGGTTAGCAAGCTTAACTAGTAAACCTGCGAGAGTGAGTTTGAGTCTCAATGGGTTCCCCATTTATTCGGCCTTGTGCCAAACGCTAAGTAAATTACTATTTAAAGAGGTAGAGACCGGCCGAGTGACAGAGATAGCTTTATATTTACAATGAGAACCAGTAGTCAGGATCTTTCGAGTCGATTTTAATGAACAGAATAATGGCGCAACATTATCTTCCCACGCTGTTTGCCGTGTCGAAGGGGTGAGCGATGACTTATTTGATAAAAACCGTGATCAGATTTAACTAGTTGCTTCAGATTCATTCCTAAAATTTCACACAATGAATAATTATATAGTTATGGCAGAACACACACAGTTTTTTATATTCGTATTCTGATATGGGTATTAGCCGAGTTTTGATATGAAATTCTCCCTGTGTAATTTTCGATTTACGTAATTAAAGGAGACGCACTGGGTTAATTATATTGACAAAGGAGATTATGTTGAAAATGAATTGTTATTGCGTAAAATAAAAGCTTTTTTCAATCATTTTAAGAACTTAGTGATGCATCTATGCGTGTGCTCGCGCGCGCGCACACACACACACAATTCCTAAACACGTACAAATTTTGGGAGGAAAAGTCTGTTTACAATGGAAAAAAGAATCTAGTTACCCTCCCCCAACAAAAAAAAAAAACAAAAACAAAAAAAAACAAAACAGCCTGTCCGCTGTTTACAAATATTAAGATTATATTGCAACAATCTTCGATGTCTACAGGGCCTGTCTGCCTTAAACATCAGCGATCCAAGTTAATATGGTTAGTGTTTGTGTCACTAAAAAAGGTTATTTTTAATATTAGCAACACCCCAAACATTATTACAGGATCTAAACAAATAATGGAACTTGCAAGTTTATGTTTTTAAGATAAAAAAGAAAAGAAGGCTAACGATGTCAATTTTTTATTAGACTTCTCGACCTCTGCCTGCTGTAACAGACAGAGACATCTTTGTGTCTGTCGTAGAGTGATGCGTAACAAGCTTATCTCTCAAGCCATTTCTAGTTAAGTTTTCTGAGTGCGCAGTTATTACCAACGTGTACCAAATCTAGCCCAGCTTACTAAATTATATATGTACAGCTTTGTGTGCGTGGATATGGATTTCATTAATGGAGCATGAAGATTAATCTCTTAAGAGCCTCAAAAGAAGAGTATTTGATAAAAAAAAAAAAAAAAAAAGAAAAATTAATCTGGTTTTAATGGATTTTTTCTGCCTTGTTCCAGATTTAAAGAAAAAAAATTCAAGTCCTCATCTCTTTTGTATATGTGACGGGTTATATTTAATCATTTTAACTTTTTTTCTTTTAAGTATTACATTTTTGTAAAGACAGTCTATCTCATCAGCAACTAAATCGAAAACAAGGAGTAAGGAGAATCTCAGACAGACAGACAAGGGAGTTTTAAATAAACGAATTACTACTACTACTACTACAACATTTCAATGAAATGATGCAGTTTCGCAAGTCTTAAAAGATTTAATAAAAATAATGAATATTTTCGATTATTAGTAAAAACATTATCAAAAGTTTCAAATATTTTTCTTAGAACATTAGGAAAAACTTTCCAAACTTTCCAAGGCGCCGACTATTATGACAATGCCAACGTCCCTATTTTTATTTTATGAATGGCAAAGAAAAAAAAAAAGGAATATATTAATATGGAAATATGGAACAAGAAAGACTATGAACTAAATTTGGAATAAGAAATGTATCAGTCGAACAAATTCCGAAATAGAGACGAGAAAAGACAGAAAAAAATATCAGCCAAGAAGGTTAAAAAGTTTTTAATCTAGTTAAAGTTTAAGAAAGGGTTTTGGATTTCTTTCAAAAGTGTGGAATTAACATTCTTTCTTTACAAAAAAATAAAAATAACAAATAGAAATTAACTTGGTGCTTTTGAAAGACACTTAAACGAATCACTATCAGATATATAGATTATCTATCTATCTATCTATCTAGAGAGAGAGAGAGAGAGAGGGCGAGAGAGAGAAAGAGTGGAGAGTCAGTGATGGTTTTCTTTGTTCGTTGTTGACTGATTTTAACCAAACGATTTAGTTACCAAATATTTCAACCTGAAAAAATATATTGCAGGATAAGCGCCTACCATAGCGCAACAGTCAGCAAGTTGTACTCCTATATAAATTTGTCCATGTGATGAGAGTGCTATAGACTTACGTCAAACAACATATTAGCGGTATTATGTCGGAGGATGGATTTCGTTGGCAAGAATACGACACATCAAAAAATAATGATATTGATAATAATCCAAAAAGATTTATTAACTTAAATCCAAAACAATTGTGGGTACGAACAGAAGGGTCTGTTGATGACAAAATGAAATGAAATATTTAGGATTTTTTTTTATCACTGGGAGTTCATATATCTTTAAATTTTGAAGAAAAATTTTAAAAAATATTCTGGTAATTAAGTTAAATAATTCAAACTTTCTAAAAATAATTAAATCCGTCAAACTGCGATTTTTTTTAATGAAAAAACAAAAAAAACAAAAATGATAAAAAGCGGGATGCATTTGGGATGAGTATGTCATTCCCTTTGCACACACGCAGTGCACATCATATATATATATATATATATATATATATATATATATATATATATATATATATATATAAGACATATTAGATATACACAAAAACGTACCTGTTTGAATTCCCCGAGGTTTTGCTCCAAGGTAAGCTAAATTGACATTTGCCTTACGACCGTCTATTATTGGATTTGGATCTTTACATGCCCGCTCAGCGGCATCTTTTGTAGCCATAGTTACCTGTGGAGAAGAGAAAAATCACATTATAAAAAATTGAAGTAAAAAGTAAGGATAAAGAAAAAATAATCTAAATAAAGAGAGATACGAACAGAGATAGTGAGGTTGTAAAATTGAAAAGAAAAATAAAGATATCTGTAAAGATATATTTTTGAATTTTTTTTTTTTAAGGAAAGAGTTGTTTCTTAAAAAACGAAAATATACCAACTTCACTCCCCTGTCCAAAATGAAATTATTTGAAACAAAATTTAAATATTTTTTCAATTCAAAAAGGGTTTCTATTTTCACACCTTGTTATCGACAAATGCACGCAAACACCCACACGTGTGTGTGTGCTCGCGTGTGTGTGTTGTAATTTTTGTTACCATGTGGCACAAGGCCGAATGAGACTCAAGCTCACACGTAAACGTTTGCTAGTCTAGCTAGCTAGCTAACTATTACACGACCCCGTGCGAGTGTGTTTGCGTGTATGTGTATACGAATATATATATATTTCTTGGAAGAAGGTATATCAGGTACTTACGAATCCATATCCGCGGCTTTTCCCCGTTTGACGATCAGTTATAACTACGGCTTCCTCAATTTCTCCAAATTGGTCAAAAAACTCCCGTAAGGATTTGTCAGATGTGTGGTAGGGAAGGCCCCCGACGAAGATTTTGGTAAAGGTAGTGTCCTTTTGCTGAATTGTTCCGTTAGCCATGGTCCGATCTGGAGAGACTTGCATACAAGCTGGAACCAAAAAAGTTGGTGTTGTAGTAGAGTACAGAACGCACTTGTTGGTGTTGTTACAGCGTAGATAGACCCTTTTTTGTTGTGACCCAAGTACAAAGCTTAGAGTAACAGCAGCAGTAGAAATAGTAGTAGTAGCAGTAGTAGTGGTGGTGGCAGCAGCAGCAGCATTAGTGATAGAACTAAGCTCGTAATTAATCTGATATAGTAACATAGGTAGTTTTTCCCCTTCTTTTTTTTGTATAGGTAAAAGAAAGAAAAAAAAAGAAGTAGGGGGAGGGATCCTCCTCATTTTTTTTTCTTTTTTCTTTTACTTCTGTTTCACCTTTTTTTTATTTCTTTTATTCTTAATTATTCACGTTCCTTTATTCATTTTCTTATCAATTTTTACCTTCCTTATTTCGTTTTCTTTATAATTTTATGAATCCAGTTATTCTCCCTCCAGCTAAGGATAAATAGTCGGACAGACTAGGCTCTATAACCATGGTATGGCAACCTGTCTAAGAGAAGGAAACTCTGAATTCAAACCTGTTAAACTTCGATTAAAAATTGTACTTTTGACACATCCTGCTCGTGTATATATCACTTTTTCTTGAATATATCACTTTTAATTGAATACACTCGCGAGGGTGGATGTATAAGGACATAACCTAATATAATTTTAAAGTTAAATTTAATCTGTTTAAACGATGTGATTAATATTCGTTGACGAGGAAGTTAATCATATAAAATTAGCGGTTTTTTTTTTATCATTAGACCATGGTCTTATTAATTTACTCGTGGTTGTATTTACGCGTGTTTCTAACTAATCTTTTGTGTGTGTGTGTGTGTGTGTGTGTGTGTGTGTGTGTGTGTGTGTGTGTGTTATAGGTTAGATCTTGTTTTCTGTCATCTTTCCTGTAGTATTCCTATGATACATCAAACACGATTTTATTCACCGTCGTTATAATGAAAATACTGTTTTCCTTTTTGTAATTGGTCAAATATATGCTCTTACAATATTTATCGATTTGTTAAAAAGATTTTAACACGTGTGTGTGTGTGTGTGTGTGTGTGTGCGCGCGCGGACGCGAGTATGTGACCATGTTTTCTATCTCTGACTCAAACCCCTTTTATATATCTACGTCTAATAATCAATCGTATTTTTTTTTCTTTGTCGTTTTTTTTATTATCTTCCTATATATCTAAAGGGCTCAGTATGGGATAGATCAGTTATATTATAATATCTATGAATGTATTTTTCTATATTTTTTTTTATCCCTACACATTGTATTTGATAGATTTAGTTTTTTTTTCTTTCTCAGCATCCTCATTCATATATATATATCTCGGTATCTATCAACGACTATACATGTGAAGGAGTCACCCGTTGCAACCTACACATTCTTGCACAAAAAGTAAATATTTAATGAAAAATAAATAAGATAAGAGAAAACTTTTTCACTGTTAACAGGAAAAATATATCAATCATTTCGATGTTAGTCTTTTTTTTTTTTTATTGATCTGAATATTCTCTTCCAACTTACATTTTTTTTTTCCTTTACTCGTCTAACCAAATTTTACTATATTCACTGTTTTGGACGAACCGACAAACAAGTTATGGTGGATTTAGGGTTTTGCAACAAAAAAATATATGCTTAAAAAAACTAGATAGTATCATCTATACTTACGTCTGTAAATATCAGTTGAACAATTAATTTGCTTCTTGAGTGACTTTTTCCGTTTTTAAAATCCTTTTTTTTTTTTTTTCGTTGTTCAATTAACAGAAATGGAGTTTTGAGGGATTTTTCCCCGATGAATATGTGCAAACGCTTCAATAAAAATAAATACAAATGTAATTTATGTGTTTCGGATGAAAAACGTTCGGATTTTCACTGTACACGACTTTTTTTTTTTACTTAATATACTTTGGCAGTCTTTTGTTTAAACAAACAATAGTATTTTCGTACAATGTTTTTGAATATACAAATAAATAAATAAATAGATAAATAAATAAATATATATTTAAAAACAAACTTTTAATTTAATATTTTACCGATTATTTCAAAAACAGAAAATAATTACTAATTATTGTGTGAATTTAATAATGCATTTAACAAAAACAAACAAAAAGATTTTTTTAAAAACGTTTCGAAATGGATGGACACGTATTATGTCTGTATGAGGTACCCACATATGCAATAACAAGTTCAAGAAGAAAACACTGAAGATGCTGAATAAAAAAAATTAGGATGATTTTTCACAGGATGATTTTCGAGATCTAGAAATTAGAAATAAATGTAAAAATCATTAAATTAGATATAAATATGGAAGTATGTATATAGAAAAGATTGGGACGTTTGTATGATATATCAAATATTGGTAAGTGGTGGATTTCGTATAGGAAAGGGTCCTTACTCCTTGTCAAAGAAAATCCAGGTAAATAATCTCAATCCTTCCTGGAGAGGTACTTTCTTAAAGAGTGGCAGCGACAACCTTAGGTAGGTAGGTACTAAAGACGCGTTCGTAGAAGTTTAAAGTAGGTTGGTGATGACGTAGTCGTGTTCGTGGTAGCAGTAAGGGCCCCCCAAAAAACAGTCGCTACGGACCTCGGGAGTTATTTTCAAAATAGATAATAAAATAGACAGCTCGGTATATAGGAGACAGTAAGCTGCTACCTTCTACCCCAACCAGTTCTTCACCCAAGTCTGTGGCCCGCATCGACATACTTCCAAAATACAAAATCAACTGGGCCGTAGCCACGCCCTCCTCCTTTCGGGTGAAGACACGCCCAACATTTCTTAGAGGATTAGAGCTTCAAAAGTTGGCCCCGCCCAATTACCACCTCAATGTCGCCTCTTGCCAGGCCTCTCTGGTGAAGCACTCTGTGGCACAAGCTTTACGAAGAAGTGGCACGTGCTCTATCTATCTATCTATCTATCTATCTTTTTGTTTATCTCTAAATGCGTTGAATTCAATTAGATGAATCTATCTATGTGTAGTTCAGTAGAGTTCATTAAAATAAGATATAAATATTTTTCATTATTATATGTCTCCGTGTCTATCTACTTATATATATATATATATATATATATATACTCATGTAAATATCGACTTAATGAAGACTTACCCTTTGGGCAAAAAATTGCCGTCGACTAATACATGAAAAATAATTGTATAAAGTTGAAACTCAGACGTAATATTATAAGGACAAGGACCAACCTTGCTTAAGAAAACAATTTCCATAAATGATTTCGCGACAAATCGGTTGACTTGCTCACGCAACTGCTGAGGATAAGCGTTCATCATAAATGTGTCGTTAATTTTATAAATATTTTTGAAGGTATTTTTTAGATGGGCCATACCTCCACACACACACACACACACACACACACACACACACATACACACACACACACACACACACACGGATAAGCACATAAAGATATTTACATCACGTGCCATATTTACTGAAAATATGGAACCATTTAGTACACACAGAAACTCACACAAGGATACACACACACACACACACACACACACACACACACACACACACACACACACACACACACATAACTTATTCAATTTAAGACCAGAACCCGTCGGTATTAACAAATTTATTTACCAACGTTAATGTATCTATTTTCATTTACATACACACATACTATATATATATATATATATATATATATATATATATATATGTGTGTGTGTGTGTGTGTGCTCCATTAATAAAAAAATGTATTTGAAAAAATACAAATCATCAGATGAAATATGCACAATTTATAAACGATTTATCCAGTATTTGCGCATATTTTTTTTTTATTCAAAAATTACATTTTTGCATCGAATTGTTGATTTAGCCGATATATATATATATACATATATATATATATATATATATATATATATATATATATATTGGGAACATTTTCTCTTTTAAATTTGCATGATTAAATATTCGCTCTCGCGAAGATGGCTTTAATTGGGAAACATATGGTGCCTTCCTGAATTCATTTCATCCAGAAATCAGACGATTCATACGAAGTCTTGAACGGATCAAAAATAGAATACATATACATATATTATTAAATTGGACAAACACTTCGTACTTACCCTATTTGATAATAATAATAATAATAATAATAATAATAATAATAATAATAATAATAATAATATATCTATATATATAAAGAGAGAGAGAGAGAGAGAGAGAGAATGAGAGAGATAAATAGATGGATAGATAATAAACGAAGTTATTTTCTGTATGTTTATTTCTTCCTTTGATAATGTGTTCTTAGTAGGAGAAAAAACTTGACAGCAATTACACAAGAATGCTGTGAGCAATATTGAACAAGTCCTGGAGGCAGCACCCCACAAAACAGCAGCTGTACAGCCACTTATCACCCATCACGAAAACTCTCACAGTTTGATGATCCAGACATGCGGGACACGGCTGGAGAAGTAAGGACGAACTCATAAGCGACATACTCCTATGGATCCCTTCACATGGACGAGCAAAGGCAGGACGACCAGCTAGAATCTATATACAACAGCCGATACAGGGTATAGCCTTGAAAACCTCCTGGGAACGATGGACGATAGAGATGGGTGGCGAGAGAGGGTCAGGGAAATCCGTGCTGGCAGCGTGACATGATGATGATGTTGAGGAGGAGGAGGAGGAGGCTGAGTGTATTGTATTGCTGGCAAAGAAGTGTTGTCACGCAACTTTGCTGGGAGAAGTTCCCGTAGCGTAATGGCAAAAGTGCTGAACTGCGGCCTCGAAGAGAGTGAGTTCGAACTCGTGTCTTGTTATTATTTTCTCTTTTCGACTAATACTCGTCCGAAAGGTCCATACACAGATATGGGCTTAATACTATCACAACTGTCCATCTACATGAAAGACTTTAGCATTAAATAATCCACGAAGGTTGATATGCCATAAAACAAATAAACTAATCATCATCATCATGTCATGCCGCCAGCACGTATATCCCTGACCCTCTCTCGCCACTTCTCCCTATCGTTCATCACCTCTGGCAGGTCTTCCGGGCTACATCCCGTATCCTCACAAAGCTGCTGTATGTATGTTCGAGCTGGTCGTCCTGCTTTTGCTCGGCCATATGTGGGGGTCTATAGCATACATCTCTTATAAGCTCGTTCCTGCTTCTCCAGCAGTGTCCTGCATGTCTGGTTCGTCTAACTTGGATAGTTTTCGTGATGGGAGGTAGGTGGCCGTATAGCTGGTGCTTTGTGGGGTGTGGCCTCCAGGACTTGTTCAATATTGCTCGCAGCATTCTCGTGTAATTGCCCGTCTAGCTTTTTCTCCCCCCCCCCCGTTTTATTAGTGTTCAAGTAGTGCATCCATATAGCAGTATCGATACGACTGCTGCTTGGAAGAAACTACCAACCTAATATTTCTGCCTAGGATCAGTATGTAGTATATTGACGCAAAAATATCTTCTTTATTGTATATTCTAAATTCAAATACAAAATAACCATTTTTATATTTGTACGTCCAGATTTTTTTTTCAATATAATGACAGCATTCATTGGAATATTTTACATAGCTTTTTAAATAACTGAAGGATTTCGAATCATTCTAAATCGATATTGAAAAAACTACTAACGGATGAAAGTGGAGGTATTTATTTGACTTCTCACCTAGTCATTCTACTCTTTTGATTAGCTTAACGTGGGATCAGAAATTACTTATAATCCTGTTATTAGTGTCACACAAGTCTCCTTTTGTAAAAGGGAATACAACGACCTCCGGGTCAACCACTCGAAATCAAAACTCGACTCTTTTTTAGCTGTGTCTTTCCAAAAAGAAAAAAAAAAGATACAACATTGTCTTCAAATAAGAGGAAATGGTTATGGAAAAAAGAAGGAACTTCAGTGTTATTCCATTCTGAAGGTCGAAGGTCAAAGCTCTGATCCTTCGTTAAAGAGAACTATGATAATATACGGATGGACTCTCCCGTCGAACCCGACGAGAGAGAGAGAGAGAGAGAGAGAGGATGAAGTGAGATGAAGAGAGGGCCCAATATTTCGGTTGAAGATATGAGTCGACGGACAACATCCACAGCTGATTCGATAATTGTGGTTAAAGCGTGTGTGGAACCAACTATATTTTCGGGGTGAGCTCATAACATAAGAATTATATAGCTATATATAACTATATCTATATAGCTATATATACCTACAAATATATATATATATATATATATCTGTGTGTGTGTGTGTGTGTGTGTGTGTGTGTGTGTGTGTGTGTGTGTGTGTGTACGTGCCAGATTCTCCAAACAATAATTCACATGTCTTGATTTCTGAGTTTTTCTTTCTCTTTGACTGGTTGCGCTACAAAAACAAGCAAGTCTAGTTTGCCTGAGTATTTTATCAATAACAAGACCAAGGAAAGATTTCTACATCTTTCTCACAAAGTGAAACGCAAAGAGTCATGTCCAAAATTTGAACTCGGCTCACCCAGTCAATATTCTTCAAAGATAGTCATTACGTCAGTATATATATATATATATATATATATATATATATGCAACTTGCACCAATTTTCTTTACCTCACTCAGTATTCAGGATAGAGTCACTCATATTATGAAAAAGTTAAAAATATAAAGTTCTAAAAATGAATTTATAAATGTTTTCGAAACTCATTATCAAAAGGTTATATATATATATATAGAGAGAGAGAGAGTGTGTTTGCCTTATATATTGTGAAAAGTTTAAACAGTAATACTTACGGATTCATCTTTAGTTAAAATAAAACCGAGAAAATACATCAAATTTTAAATTACACTTAAACTTATACTGCAATAAATTGAGTCAAAATAAATTGTTAACTAAATGAGGAATTTTAAATCTTTGGTTTGTCTCTGTTTGCTCCTCTCGGTCAGTCTATCTTATAATTGTAAAATAAAAAGGTCAGCAAGTGAATTTGGTATTTTAGATGTTATTTTTATAACTTTACTCAACATGTGTTTATAGTCATCAATCAAACAGTTAATAATGGTTCGAGTTTCTTTTAGACTTTTATTGTGGTGATTGTTTTGATAGGGTTGTGATTTTTTTTCATTCCAGGATTTGTGTCTGTGAATGTCCTGTTGGAACTAATTGCCCGTGGAAGCCTCTGAACTCCGCAGATGTCTTTTCTTGAATATGTTTTCAAGAGTGTACTCTCTCTCTCTCTCTCTCTCTCTCTCTCTCTCTCTCTCTCTATCTGTGTGTGTGTGTGTGTGTGAAGTTTTGTATCTATGCGTACATATATATTTTGAGTATTGTAGTTTCTTTTCTTTCTCTTTCTCCAAAATTTAAATGTAAGGTATTCTGTGTCTGTTTGTGCATAAGCGTATGCGTGAGAGAGCGAGAGAGAGAGAGAGAGAGAGAGAGAGAGAGAGAGAGATTAGGTTCTGTTTATAAATATATATTTTCAGGGTTGTAATATATATATATATATATATATATATTGGCCATCCTTTAGAAAACATTTTTATATGTGAGTGTGAGTGAATGAACGCACACACACACACACACACACACACACACACACACACACACACATATGTAAATGTAATGATAAAAGTGGAAAAAAGAAAAGTTTTTGCATGAGCAGAGTACTCGATGATACGATAGCAGAGCACGTATATAACCTATAAATGGATTATAGCAAAGGAAAATATATATATATATATATATATATATATATATATATATATATATATATTTGTGTGTGCGTGTAAACTAAAGAAATCAGATAACAATGAAATTTTATTTAGAAGTATATATATATATATATATAAGTTTTTTTTCTGTCCTTCTCTTATTGAGAGCCTCCGCCTGCATTTGTTCTCCACATCACGTCCCTCACGTTACTGTACCATCACCCTCTTCTTTCAGGGTTGGTTAGTTAGAGATATTTAACATACAAGAAAGAAATGGATGAAAGAAATTAGATGGTGGATCGAGGTCATGTAACTAATTTAATATGAAATGTTACAGAGCTATTTATTGCCTTACATTAACTTTCATATGTAAACAGAATCGTTGGCCACAACACGCACCCATATGGTGTCGCATTAAATACATTCTACAATTCGGGTTCAAATCTTAGACGAGTAGGTTTGCATTCACTTTTTTTTTCTTTAAATATTTTCATATTTACATACCTCAAAGTCATTTCCATTTCCTCTGAATATATATATATATATAAGTTAGGATGGTGTAGACAAAAAGTGAAATAGGCTAGAAATTGAGTGTCTCCGAGCGCGGATGACTCTGTCGACGCTATCGTAACCTTGATATATTTACTCCATCGCCGATATTTTGCACTCTTTATTTATAAATATACAAAACTATGTGTATCTGTTTGTGAAGAAAAGTAGAAGAAACAAATAATCAAAAATTTAATGAATTTATTATGAAAGCCGACGTTGAACGTTTCGGATCTATCTATCTATCTATCTATCTATCTATCTGTATATATATATATATATATATATATATATATATATATATATATATATATATATATATATGTGTGTGTGTGTGTGTGTGTATATATATATATATATATATCTTCAGAACTTTAAATTTATGAAAATAGCGATGGATATTTGATGATATAGTTGGAGAAAAGATAAAGGGTATGAAAAAGAAAGATTAATGACAGTATTTCCTTATTTACTTCCATATATATATATATATATATATATATATATATATATATATATATATCCTTCGTGTTTGAAGATGACCATGCCTTTTTTCTTATGATTTCTGGGATTATATTGATAGGTAGTTGTATACTGTACATTGTCAATGTTGATGGTCATACGAATTTTTACCTTGACCCAGAGGCAGGATATTTTCAAGATGTCTGCATACTGATCAGTTTGTACTTACGCAGCCTTGCGCAATTGGCAGGTCGTTAAATTTTTTAAGCATCGTACTGCTGGTTAGTATTTATCGTTTTTCTTCTAGAAAGGCTGCCGTACTCAGGATAAAAAGCCCTGTCTTCCCTACTATTTATCCATACCTGCGAGAATAAGATGGATTCATGCCTTTCCTGGGGTCATAAGCGCGAAAGTGAAACGCAAACAGCCTCTTCTCGGGTTTTGAATTTGGGTGGCTGAATCCATAACCCCCATGACAATAAACCGTTACGTCACGTGGGGGATCATCAGGCGGTTGTAGTGGACCATTTTGTACTCTTTGCGTTCCATAACCCTTTGTTGATTGCTTGCTTTTAATAAGACTGATTGCCAACCATGGCTAAAAAAATTAAAAAAATAAACCCGACAAAAACAAAAAATGATAACAAAAAAATAGCCTTCTTTACAATACAACGTAGTGGTTAGAGGAAGAGATAGGTTTACAAGTTAATGTATATGTAAGTAAAATAATTCAAGTCTGGGAGGGTGAGTTAGGGTATTGAGATTTACCTCAGCAGCTTCTGTCGTGATTTTTGGAGCTTACATAAAAAGCCTGGATACCAGATGCTGAAAATCAAGACGAGCAGATATCTCTTTCCAACTTGATTGACACGTCACAGTTTTCCTTAGATTGACAGATATGAAAAAGCTGTGAAAGAAAGAAAGAAAGATAGAAAGAAAGAAAGAAAGAAAGAAAGAAACTGACTGAGATAGATTTATAGATATGAAAAAGCTGTGGAAGAAAGAAAGAAAGAAAGAAAGAAAGAAAGAAAGAAAGAAAGAAAGAAAGAAAGAAAGAAAGAAACTAACTAACTGAGATAGATTTATAGATATGAAAAAGCTGTGAATGAAAGAAAGAAAGAAAGAAAGAAACTGACTGAGATAGATTTATAGATATGAAAAAGCTGTGGAAGAAAGAAAGAAAGAAAGAAAGAAACTAACTAACTGAGATAGATTTATAGATATGAAAAAGCTGTGAAAGAAAGAAAGAAAGAAAGAAAGAAATTATCTGAGATAGATAGATAGATAGATAGATAGATAGATCTAGACTGATTGATTAATTAGAGACTCATATTTCATACTCATATTTCTGAGTAACTTACATAATAAAGTCGACTTAGTTTACCAACCAAAAAAAGAAGTTATAGTCGTGGTGTAGTGGCTAGCGTGCAGGACTGCGACATCGTAGTAAGCCAGTTCAAACACGAGCCGCGCTATTACGTTCACTTTGAGACTAATACTCTAGGGAAAAATATTAACACCCTGAACTTCCTAGCTATGGGTTAAATAGTACCACTAAAATCCGAATAGGATGGCTTGGGTAATAAATAACCCACGAATGTTGATATGCCATTAAGACTTCCCCCTAAAAAAAAAGTGCACACCCTATTCCTCCTCCACAACCATTACTTACATCGCTGCACAACAATTCTTCGTGACAGAGTAATTAATTCAATGTCTTGAGCACCCACTAATCAGATATATATATATATATATATATATATATATATATATATATATATATATATATATTATATATATATATAACGTGGGAACTTTTTAATACATTGCACACATTACTCTGTGCAAGTTCTAATTCTTGCATTAGATTGATAAAGAAAAATTCTGACGGCAAGGAAGAATATAAACTCGAAAATGCTGAAAAGTAATCGTCCCATTGAACATTGTGTCACTTTCAGACATGATAGAAGGCTCCTATCGCTCTTGGGATTTGTACACAACTGGCCAACTAGTAGATGGTCTGCAGCAAAAAAAGAAAACCGGTTTTCATTAAACGGAAATAAAATCATGTTGTCTTTTCTAGGGCGACAATTTTATCGTTCCACCCTGTATAAATTCGAAAATACTGAAAAGTAACCGTCCCAACAAAGAAAAGAACTCATTTTTTCTGAAATTTTATTCTATTTTCTGTTCATCGCACGGATAGTTAGAGTGTTCCCCAATGCCCCGGGAGACCTGGGTTCAATCCCAGGTCAAGTCATGCCAAAGACTCAAAAAATGGTACTTGATGCCTCCTTGCTTAACAAAGCATTATAAGGTACGGATCAAGGGAAAAGAGGACCAATCCAGGGAAAGGAGTAGCTCCCTCCCCTACGGTGTAGTAGCTATCGAAAAGAGAGCCTTCGGGTCACCCTCGACTAAGGTCGCTAACTTTACTTACACGGGAAACTTTTTTAAAACTTAAAAAGAATCATGTCACGCGTGATAAACAATACAATTAATATGGAGAATAACATATTCATTTCCTGGTTCTAGGTTTTTCTTCTTTTTTTTTTTTTTTGAGGTGGGGGCAACATTCAATATGTCCTGTGTGTGTCTGTGATTGCATATATATATATATATATATATATATATATATATATATATATATATATATATATCCGTGATGTTAATAAATTTCCCGATTCATAGATGGAATCTGCGCAGATTTTACCGATTGAATTTATTTTTTCAGAAAAGGATAGATTTTTACTATAAATCGTCGTTCAGCTTTTCTTTTCTTGCTCATTGATTCTAATCTGTTTTGGGTTTTGGACTTTTACGAGAGTTCCCAGCCGACGGATCATCTTCATTAGATTTCCGACAAATTTCACTGAAAAAGTAATAAAACATAACAACAATAAAAAAAACCCCAAACAAACAAACAAAAACTCAAAACCAAATAAAAGAAAAATTGAGTTCTTAATTAGAGGCGGAAAATTGCCAAAAATATTTGATGGTATAAAACATTAACCTGTTTTTAAAAAGTGACGTTTAATATAAGTGTACAGCTTCACATAATATCAAAAGAGAATGTTTTGAAGATGCTTTGAACAACGGAAAGATCAATGGATTAAGTGTGCAGAAAACCAAGGGGAAAATTTCAAGGAAAATTAAGGTTTCATTTATTGTTAATTTTCATTTTTGTGAATACAGCTTTTGTCTCGATCCCTTTGTACACACAACTTTGACATTCCTTTTCTTCTGCTTAGCTGTTCCTTGCTCAACGTATTTATAGTTTAAATTTTGTAATGTTTTGACTCAAGAAACAAAACGCTATAGGTTGTCAGTGGCTAAATACTGGTGGTAGCAAGTAACTTCCAGCTGTGTCGAGTGTTTTGAAGGTGTGAAAATTAAGCAGAAAAGACGTTTGCTTTGAAAACTGGGATTTGGAATTTCAGAGGAATTTGAACACCGGCTATTCATACGTATGACTCAAATGTACCTCTTATTTTATCAAATTATTGATTTTAATAGAACGCTTTGCTTTGGAACAATATCACTTTGAAATCGATAGGTAAATCGTCAGACAGATGGAAAATAATATTATTCAAGTTTGAGAATTATTCAATGAATAAGATGATTTTTTTAAAAGAAGCAAAACCTTTTTTCTTTCAGAAATCCTTTCCATAAGTGTTAAGTTTGCATTGTTGAAATTTTGTTTATATTAAAAACTATTTTTATCTGACAGAAATATTTGTTTTCAGGTTATTCAAAATGATGGTATATAAAACAGAGGGCTCCAGGCTCGATTAGAGGTCGGTCATCAGATTTTTTAATGGCTGAGAAATGCAAATTTCAGTATATGGAAGAATATGTGATGAGAGCAAAAGACAAATTCATTATTTTCGGTATTACATTTATTGAACAGATTAGTTACCATTTGGTTGCTATTAACATTTTTGACAATTTCTTCATCATTTCAGGACTATTTTATTTATTCTTTTATTTTTCAGCAATAACTGCCTCTGTTGAAGGGAGTGAAATTCTTTTTGATCGGACAATTCAATGAAGATAAGTATAAAATATAACTTAAACGTATGATAACAAGTAAATGTTTACCCAATCTCTAACCAAATGTTTAACAATATTTGCCCTGCTTACGAAAGGGACAAGATATCTAGCAATGACTCGATTCAATTTTATCCCTTTTCTCTGAATTCGGGACTTATTTTTCGTCGACAGTAAATTTAGTTCTTGAATTTTAAAAGATTTTTAAAAAAATGATAATTTGTTGCTCAACCCATTACAACCAAGCTGTAACTTAAAGTATTCGTTCAAGGATTAAATCAGTTTTTTAAGTTCGGATTGCGAAAGAAAAAATAATTGATTTAGTCATTTGTATTATTGAGATCATCAGAAAAAAGAGATTTGGTTTGTCTTCTTCTAAAGCTGAAAGTTCAAATGAAAAAGAGAAAAAGCGCGCGATATCTTCAAGCCCATTCCACACACGGGGACAGAATCTTTTTGTCAAGACAGACATAGATAACAGAGAGGTATTATAGTTTAGGTAGATATAAACAAACTGATATATATATATATATATATATATTATAGTATATATATATATATATATATATATATATATATATAAGAGGTATTCGTGCTGTAATGGTTGCTATCGTCGGAAATGTACACGGTGACTTGAGTTCAAATCCTGGACAAAGCTGTTTGTATTTTACATAAGCGCAAATACCGTTGGGAAGGTATGAATCTTAATCTACTTCTTCTAGTTATAAGTAAATAGTAGGGTAGACTTGGTTCCTTAACACTGATACGGAAACCAATTTGGGATAAGAAAAATTCTGAATTTAAATTTGTTAACCCTTTTGTGTAGCATTCGGCACGTGCGGAGGTGTTGGTATATATAAATATCATAGATATAGATATAGATGTAAATATCCATTTATATATATGTATTTGTAACTCTCTGTCGCTCAGTCTTTCTGTCCATTTCACCTTTTCTCTGTCTCTGTCTTTGTGTCTCTCATTCTTTCTCTCTATATATATATAAACTTTGAGAGAGAGACAGACAGAGAGAGACGGAGAGACAGAGAGAGAGAGAGAGAGAGGTGGGGAGAAGGATAAAGAAAGAAAGAAAGAGAGAGAGAGAAATACTCCTTGTCACTCATCTCCAATGGAAAATACATCCAAGTAGGATTACTACCCAAATACATACAAACCATACACACACATATACTTACACATGTACGTGTATATATATATATATATATATATATATGTGTGTGTGTGTGTGTGTGTGTGTGTGTGTGTGTGTGCACGCGCACGCGCATTTGTTTTCATATGAGACAGCAAGAATGAAGAGTAGTTAATTTTTTTTGTCAGCCTGTTTCTTTATATATTTATATATATATATATATATATAGAGAGAGAGAGAGAGAGAGATAGAGGTGGGGGACAGACAGACTGTCAGATTGAGATAAATAGAGCGATAGATAAATGAATGGACTGAGATAATTACAGAATTTACAGTCTATATATATATATATATATATATATATATGAAGATTTATCGATTGGAACTGGCAGCTGTCTCCCTGTTATTCATAGACTTACAATTCTCTATAGAATGTCCTGAAAATAACATATTGTTTATATTTAGGGACCTGTTTTTGTTTCTCTCTAACGATATATTACTCATGTTAATGAAACAGTAACATGTTGAGAATTCTAGTCTCGATATTTCAAAGAACAATAGATCCATGTTAGAATGGGTGTATCCAATGGATATAATATTTTCGGTTGAACCAGTGAAAAATAACATTTGACTCAATCAGATTTTATAAGAATACCAAGGTATGTATGATTATTTATTCAGCGTAGCTTAGTCTGGCATAAGGCCATTGGGGTTAGGAACATCAGTGATGATCAATCCTAGGATGTGAAGGACGCAATGGTAGTCGTCTACAGTGGATAGGCTTTCATGTAGTCAATGAAAAAACGAGTAAAAAATCGAAACCTTATCAACAAATATGCATGCCACTGAAATCTTAGAAGCGCTGTATTTATCAGTTGAGCCGCGACCTTACAGCAAATCGAATGAAACTTGTAAATATTTATTCATCTATAGAACTCAAGAATACCCCAACACACACACATATATACCGAACAAGATTTATTATAATTTCATTAAGTTAATTTAGTGATCATATCTGCCATTAATACCATAAATAAGTCTGGGGAAAAGCGTTGGTAAAACATTGCTGTTATTCTAGAGAGGCTACTTCAATCTAAGCAGTTAGTTTTCATTTATATGTACAATAAGTAAAAAGATAAAAG
>OY757913.1:2420917-2425190 GCA_963585895.1 Sepioteuthis lessoniana
TTAACTTTCAAAATTCAAAAAAATGATAGTTGTCTAAATTTCTGAGACGAAGCTTGATAATTTTTATCATTCACTCTGAATTATCCAGCTGGACACATAGCGTAACGGTTATAGACGTTAGTTACCTAAGCTTCTAAGGAGACAATCATCTGGAGGTTGCAGGTTCCATCCTGACTGCAGGTGAGTAACAATACAGGAATACTTAACACTTGTACCCGGTTATGGCTAACGGAATCAGAACAGGCAACCCCACGGATTCAATAAAGGACGTAGTTCGAAGTAACGTGAAGGTTCGACAAACACCTGAAGAAGGCTGGAGGACATATCGGCCGAAACGTAATGGAAATAACAATAAAGATGAAGATAAGAGTCCGAAAACTCTTAATGTTCAAAAAATGAGTTTATTGTCGTTATCAGTATGTATTTATCCGGTTCTTCAATCAGGAGCAGGATATGACACAAGGTCATTTTAAAGCGGAGTAAAGCTGGTTTAAGATTTTTTTTCTAGACTGATTGCCTTATCAAAGCTAAAGAAGCCTATTTGCCCTACTATTTATCGATTGTTGGTGGGGAAGAACAGATGGATTTATGCTTTCTCCAAAAGCACGAAGTAAAATTCAAAACTGACTTGTCCTTTATTTAAACTTTGTTCGCAGATTCTATTTCCTACAACTCTAAGCAGATCTCTTCTTCATTATCAGAATTTTTCCTATTTCATCAAGAAAATATAAAGAAAAATACCAAGAAAATATAAATGAAATATGAAGAAAATTTGAAGAAAGTATGCAGAAAAAATAAAGGAAATATAAAGAAAATCTGAAAGAAAAAAAAAGGAAATATAAAGGAAATATGAAGAAAATATAAAGAAAATATGAAGAAAATAAAAAGGAAATATGAAGAAAATATAAAGGAAATATGAAGAAAATATAAAGGAAATATGAAGAAAATATAAAAGAAATATGAAGAAATTATAAAGGAAAATATGAAGAAGATATAGAGAAAATATGGAGAAAATATAAAGGAAATATGCAGAAAATTTAAAGGAAATATGAAGAAAATATAAAGGAAATATGAAGAAAATATAAAGGAAATATGAAGAAAATATAAAGAAAATATGAAGAAAATATAAAGGAAATATGAAGAAAATATAAAGGAAATATGAAGAAAATATAAAGGAAATATGAAGGAAATATAAAGGAAATATGAAGAAAATAAAAAGGAAATATGAAGAAAATAAAAAGGAAATATGAAGAAAATATAAAGGAAATATGAAGAAAATATAAAGGAAATATGAAGAAAATATAAAGGAAATATGAAGAAAATATAAAGGAAATATGAAGAAAATATAAAGGAAATATGAAGAAAATATAAAGGAAATATGAAGAAAATAAAAAGGAAATATGAAGAAATAAAAAGGAAATATGAAGAAAATAAAAAGGAAATATGAAGAAAATATAAAGTAAATATGAAGAAGATATAAAGGAAATATGGAGAAAATATAAAAGAAATATGAAGAAATTATAAAGGAAATATGAAGAAATTATAAAGGAAATATGAAGAAGATATAGAGGAAATATGGAGAAAATATAAAAGAAATATGAAGAAAATATAAAGGAAATATGAAGAAAATATAAAGGAAATATGAAGAAAATATAAAGGAAATATGAAGAAAATATAAAGGAAATATGAAGGAAATATAAAGGAAATATGAAGAAAATATAAAGGAAATATGAAGGAAATATAAAGGAAATATGAAGAAAATAAAAAGGAAATATGAAGAAAATAAAAAGGAAATATGAAGAAAATAAAAAGGAAATATGAAGAAAATAAAAAGGAAATATGAAGAAAATAAAAAGGAAATATGAAGAAAATATAAAGGAAATATGAAGAAAATAAAAAGGAAATATGAAGAAAATATAAAGGAAATATGAAGAAAATATAAAGGAAATATGAAGAAAATATAAAGGAAATATGAAGAAAATAAAAAGAAAATATGAAGAAAATATAAAGAAAATCTGAAGAAAATATAAAGGAAATATGAAGAAAATATAAGGAAATATGAAGAAAATATAAAGGAAATATGAAGAAAATAAAAAGGAAATATGAAGAAAATAAAAAGGAAATATGAAGAAAATAAAAAGGAAATATGAAGAAAATAAAAAGAAAATCTGAAAAAAATATAAAGAAAATATGAAGAAAATAAAAAGGAAATATGAAGAAAATATAAAGGAAATATGAAGAAAATAAAAAGGAAATATGAAGAAAATAAAAAGGAAATATGAAGAAAATATAAAGGAAATATGAAGAAAATAAAAAGAAAATATGAAGAAATATAAAGAAAATCTGAAGAAAATATAAAGGAAATATGAAGAAAATAAAAAGAAAATATGAAGAAAATATAAAAGAAAATCTGAAGAAAATATAAGGAAATATGAAGAAAATATAAAGGAAATATGAAGAAAATATAAAGGAAATATGAAGAAAATATAAAGGAAATATGAAGAAAATATAAAGGAAATATGAAGAAAATAAAAGAAAATATGAAGAAATATAAAGAAATCTGAAGAAAATATAAGGAAATATGAAGAAAATATAAAGGAAAATATGAAGAAAATATAAAGGAAATATGAAGAAAATAAAAGGAAATATGAAGAAAATATAAAGAAATCTGAAGAAAATATAAAGGAAATATGAAGAAAATATAAAGGAAATATGAGAAAATATAAAGGAAATATGAAGAAAATATAAAGGAAATATGAAGAAAATAAAAAGGAAATATGAAGAAAATATAAAGGAAATATGAGAAAATAAAGGAATATGAAGAAAATAAAGGAATATGAAGAAAATAAAAAGGAAATATGAAGAAAATAAAAAGGAAATATGAAGAAAATATAAAGGAAATATGAAGAAAATATAAAGGAAATATGAAGAAAATATAAAGGAAATATGAAGAAAATATAAAGGAAATATGAAGAAAATATAAAGGAAATATGAAGAAAATAAAAAGGAAATATGAAGAAAATAAAAGAAATATGAAGAAAATATAAAGAAAATCTGAAGAAAATATAAAGGAAATATGAAGAAATATAAAGGAAATATGAAGAAAATATAAAGGAAATATGAAGAAAATATAAAGGAAATATGAAGAAAATAAAAGGAAATATGAAGAAAATAAAAAGGAAATATGAAGAAAATAAAAAGGAAATATGAAGAAATATAAAAAGAAAATATGAAGAAAATATAAAGGAAAATATGAAGAAAATATAAAGGAAATATGAAGAAAATAAAAAGGAAATATGAAGAAAATAAAAGGAAATATGAAGAAAATATAAAGGAAATATGAAGAAAATAAAAAGAAATATGAAGAAAATATAAAGAAAATCTGAAGAAAATATAAAGGAAATATGAAGAAAATAAAAAGGAAAATATGAAGAAAATATAAAGGAAATATGAAGAAAATAAAAAGAAAATATGAAGAAAATATAAAGAAAATCTGAAGAAAATATAAAGGAAATATGAAGAAAATATAAAGAAAATATGAAGAAAATATAAAGGAAATATGAAGAAAATATAAAGGAAATATGAAGAAAATATAAAGGAAATATGAAGAAAATATAAAGGAAATATGAAGAAAATATAAAGAAAATATGAAGAAAATATAAAGGAAATATGAAGAAAATAAAAAGAAAATATGAAGAAAATATAAAGGAAATATGAAGTAAATATAAAGGAAATATGAAGAAAATATAAAGAAAATATGAAGAAAATATAAAGGAAATATGAAGAAAATATAAAGGAAATATGAAGAAAATATAAAGGAAATATGAAGAAAATATAAAGGAAATATGAAAAAAATAAAAAGGAAATATGAAGAAAATATAAAGAAAATATGAAGAAAATAAAAAGGAAATATGAAGAAAATAAAAAGGAAATATGAAGAAAATATAAAGGAAATATGAATAAAATAAAAAGGAAAAATGAAGAAAATAAAAAGGAAGTATGAAGAAAATAAAAAGGAAATATGAAAGAAAATATAAAGGAAATATGAAGAAAATATAAAGGAAATATGAAGAAAATATAAAGGAAATATGAAGAAAATAAAAAGGAAATATGAAGAAAATATAAAGGAAATATGAAGAAAATATAAAGAAAATATGAAGAAAATAAAAAGGAAATATGAAGAAAATATAAAGGAAATATGAAGAAAATAAAAAGAAATATGAAGAAAATATAAAGGAAATATGAAGGAAAATATAAAGGAAATATGAAGAAA
>OY757913.1:2425390-2550390 GCA_963585895.1 Sepioteuthis lessoniana
AAACATATACATGTCTTCAAACGTATATATATATATATATATGAAGTAAAATCAAGAAATTTTGCAAAAAAGTGCTCGATGTTACAGATGTTAAAACTAAAAAAATATTGTCATTATTATTATGAAGACTAAAAGTCCGTTACTGTAAGTTTTATGATGTGTGCATAATCATCAGACAGAAATGATTGTCCACATCATATAAAACGACAAGTAACAGACTCTTAGTGTACATAATATATATATATATATATATATATATATATATATATATATATATATATAAATATATATATATATATATATGTGTGTGTGTGTGTGTGTGTGTGTGTGTGTGTGTGTGTAATACTAATGCAATTTGTCACCCTCTCTCTCTTTCTCTCTTTTTCCACATAATTACTCATTCATACACACACACATACACACACACATACACACACACACACATATATATATATTCTTATAAATATGTATTTTGTCATATTGTTATTATATATGTTTACATCGTTATATATAATTTCATTTTAAGCAAATATATATATATATATATATATATATATATATTATGCATTTAATCTCAAATATCCACATGCGGTTCCTATTTAATACATATACGTATACATGGATATATGAATTTGTCTTTCTCTTCTTTCTTTCTCTCTCTCTCTCTCTCTCTCTCTCTCTCTCTCTCTCTCTCTGTATATATATATACATATATATACAGATATACGTGTGCTGTGTGTGTGTGTGTGTGTGTGTGTGTGTGTGTGTGTGTGTGTGTGTGTGTGTGCGTGTGTGTGTGTGTTGTATTTATTTAACGCATAGTGATTAGATTTCCCCACGAAACCTAATATTTATGGAAGGTGATTTATTCTTTCCTCTGAAATCTAAACGTTTGTATCTGCAATTGCTTCAGACCAGTCGTTTGCAATTTACCTAAAGGAAAGAGAGAGATAGAAAGAGAAAAAGGAAGAGAAAATTTGAGAGTGTGCGTGAGAGAGAGAGAGAGAGAGAGAGAGAGGGGGGGGGGCGAGAGGGAGGGAGAGAGAGAGAGCGTTTTTAGATATTCGACGTCAATGATAACTGATACAAACTTTTGAACGCTTTACAAACGCCATTTTCACATCTTTAAATAATACTCTATCTAATGAGGTTTCTTCTCTAATAAAAATATACAACGGCTCTTTAACCACAACTCTCCCTCTTTTTGAAAATCAGTGAAAAACATTTTACTCAAAAGAGGAAAAGTGCCGTCAACTATACAAGAATTTAAGAATAATATCCAGTTATTTCCAAAAGTTGTTCGGGTTATTGTCTTCTTTACTTAAAAAGAACAAAAAAAAGATTGATTTCGTTTTTTTGTTGATTTATTCTCGGATTTTTCACTGGTATAAAAATTGCATATCATTCTAAAATATTTTTCAATATCCTGAATAAAGACGCCATCTTTATATTTGATTGATTGATTGATTGATTTTAACGGCATGACAACTCATCCAATGTTATTTTATGCCAAGGGAATCGCGTTTATGATTGTCTCCTTAGAAGCTTATGAAATCAACGCCTATAACCGTTACGCCATGTGTCCTGCTGGACAATTCAGAGTGAATTTTTGGGACTTATAAACTTAATGTTCTTACTTGACTAGGATTACTACTGTTATGTATGATTTTTTTACCTGGGCTCATATTCAGATTTTTTTTTCATCGAGCCTTCTTAATTATCAGTTCCCATATTGTATTCAACTCTATACTTGGTCTACTTAGCAGGTCATTGTAGCCCAACATATGTGTTGATTCCTTAAGGCGTCTAATCCTCCAATGTTCAGCCCTATCAATTATTTCAACTTTAAGGGCAGATGGTTTCCCTTTTCCTTCCATATATGGCAGTAGTACGAGGTGAGATTGAAAGGTCGGATATGGTGGACCATCATCTGGAGGTTGCAGGTTCAATCCTGACTGCAGGCGAGTAAAAATACAGGAATATTTAACACGTGTACACGGTTATGGCTAACGGAATCAGAACAGGTGAACCCCGTGGATTCAATAAAGGACGTAGTTCAAAGTTCCGTGAAGGTTCCTGAGTTCGACAAACACCTGAAGAAGGCCGGAGGACATATCGGCCGAAACGTTGTGGAAAAAACAATAAAGATGAAGAAAATAGTTCAAAAACCCTTGATTTTAAACAGATCTATTAAACTGATAGATAGGAGACAACTAGTACTACAATTGCTGTGGATATAGAAGTATTGGCAATGCAGAAGTACTCCACACTTTTCAGATCTGCAGTACTTGAGTCTCACCATCGGATGCAGCTTAGTATTATATCAAGGACGCTCCGTTTTTAAAAGGGAATCTAACCCTTCTCTTCAGAAGGTTCAGTCAGCGTATACTAAGCCCTTATCATTTGAATTGCACACTTGAAAATAAAAGTTCTACTTCTTTACTGGTGAAATATATGTTTTATGAAAAAGATGGATTGTCCAAATACAATCAAGAAAGATTTAAACTTACAAGAACAAAGTGAATGATATCAATTGTCCGAACAACTTCATAGAATGAAAACAGCTTTTCTCGAAATTATGGAATGAATGTTCAGTGAATGTCAGTATTTACCCAACCCTTTCATCATGTGCAGGATTTGACACAAGGTCAATTTCTAAGAGGGTTACAGCTAGTTTGAATTCAAAGTTTTCCTTCTCTTAGATTGGTTGCCTTAGCAAGGCAAAAGAACCCAGTCCGTCGAAATTTGCCTATAAATGGGAGAGAACATAAGAGCTAGATTCATGCCTTTCCTAAGAGAATTAGTCCCAAGTAAAGCACAATTAACTTCGTCCAGGATTGAACTCAGTTTGTTGATTCCATTTTCTCTGAAGATAAACCCTTACACAAATCGCGACTCCAGATATTCAGTAAATCAGTAAATGTAACCATTAGTAATTTCAGATTGGTCAAAAAGTTAGATATGTGTTATAATATGGCATCAGAAGCGTTTAGTTGCAATTAAATTAAATAAAATGATCGCTTTTGATGGTAAAAGTGGCAGTTATTAGATAAAATAAAAATAAAAATAATCAAATTTAAGATATATCTTATGGCTTTTATCACAAAAGATGAGAAAAAATAAGCACATTTTTGGCGTCTTTCTATTCTATTCAAAAAAACTCAAAACGCCATGTTGGTAGTAGAATATCGTCGAACAAAATGATTGATCAACCGGCTTGTCTTTTGCTTAGTCAAAAACACCAGTTTTTTTTACGTTAACCAGTGTAATGAATGCAGTTGCAATATAAATGAATTGCTAAAATATTCAATAAAGTATAAATAATGGTGGATACGCAACATCGCATTCAGACTAAGAGATATTGGAATTCTTCTGTGGTTATATGTATTCACTTATATTATCTGGTAGTGATATTTTGTTCCAATAAGAAGCCTTGCATTATTGGTGACTAACATGAAAACACCCGAATTTTAAATAGTCGATTGGTCGCCGTATCGCTACATTTATAGAAGGCACTGTTAGCGTTACAGTTATCGTCGTAGGATATAAAATCGGCTAACTGGGTTCAAATTCTGGATGAGGTTGATTGTGTTTCGCTTTGCCTTGGAAAAGGCTCGAATCCATTTTTTCTCCTCCGTTTCTGGGTAAATAATAGAGCAAACTAGCTTTCTTGACCTTTATATGGGAACCAGTCTAGGAGAAGGAATACTTTGGTTTCAAACCAGCTTTATTCCGCTTAAAACTTATCTTTTGTCTCATCCTGTTTGTTCGGGAGGGATTGGGTAATTGCAACCTGTATATGGGATGCATATTGCATATTTCACTAAATTCATTACAGCTGCACCCAATAAAAAACTCAGTTTTGGACAGTTGTGGAACGTATTTGAATAGATCTACCCATGAAACCAGCCGACATGTGGTAAATCTCGTACACGAAGTCGCTATTAATTTGGAAAAGGGTAGAGTTTCCACTTTATAAGGTAAGTGTCGGTATATTTTTAGTTTTTTATCTAAGAAATCCATTGTTCGATTTATCTAAAAAGAAACAAAAAGATTTCCTATTGCGTATTCAGTGTCTCTCTGTAAACTTTTCTACATACCTTATCTTATGCCAATCAGATATTTAAGTCTATTTGTCCCCTAAATAAGAATTATATTAATGTTAGAACCAAACGCCTACTTTTATTGACTGTGCTGATATTACATATGTAGATAAATATTGACTCACTTTGCACAAATTTGAAGAGTTTTTTTCTTCATATCTTAGCGATTTTGAAAATGGATTGGGTTTATGTGATATTTAATTTCAGCCACAGAAACTCTCTTTGCATGGATGGGAGGTAAAGGTGATGACGTCATCAGAAAATTTAACAGGCGTTCAGGAATAAAAAAAATAAATAAATAAAATAGAAAAAGATATTTAGAATATATCTTTGATAAAAACCGACAACGAAAGATGATTTTGATAAGAAAATATCTATCTTTTTTTCAGCCCAGCCGGACAAATAACCACAGATAAAGACACGCCATCACGCATGCGTATTGCTGTGCTTGCATTTTTATATCTGGTGACGCTATGATAATTCTGAATTCGCGGTTGTTTTATTATTTCTTTATTTTCCCTTTTTCTCTTTTTTATTTATTTAGATAAGATACTTCTGGATTCTCTCTTTCTCCATTTCTTTCTCTACCCGGCAGTATTTTCCCAGCAAACCTGTCATTCTGCATTAATATTTCTATACACTATATTTTATTTTTATTTGTACTTATCGTTTTTGTTAGTATATTTAAAATGTATTTCACCAGGGCAGACTTTTCAGCTACTGCTCACTACAACTGATCCTCAACACTCTAGAGTTCAGTAATCAACTTTCTATCAATAATACCAAAAGATTAGACACACAGACCTATTTAGCTTTTAAGAGAACAAAGAGGATTATAATTTTGAAAACATGACCAATAATTCATATCTCTCCCAAAGAAAAATTAACGGACAACAGCGTAAAATGTGATTTCCGATTGTATTTTTATGAATAAACGCGAAGGTTTAATTTTGCTTATTTTTGTAGATTTGATATAAAAAAAAAATTCGCAAAATTCATTTCCTTTTTGGTTCATTTCGCTATTAATTTATTCAGAATAATTGACCTGTTTTTATAATTATCAGAATGAAAAATTTTTTTTAAATATATCTCTGTTGGTATAAATTTGCATAAAAACAAATATATTTGGTATATTTTACATTAAAAACATTCGAAACAGATAACTTTCTCTCTATCTGTCTCTTTCTCCTCATACACAAAATCATATATATATATATATATATATATATATATAATCTCGGATAGCGTAGACTCAGAGTCAACTGCGCTTGGTGACTGTCAATTTCTCGCCTATTTGATCATCACGTCATTGAAGTTATAGATATTTAACTTGGTAAGATGATTGCATAAGCGAGAAACCAATAGTCCCTAAGTGATGTTGACTCAGTCTATTCTATCCATCCTTTCATCTACATATGCTCTATCACTGATACTTCGCACTCTTTATTTATAAGTAGAGTAAACTATATATATATATATATATATATATATATATATATATATATATATATATATATATATATATACGTTAAGGGGTACTTCAAGTAGATGGTAATATCATAATCTGTTACTTATTATTTTGTGAAGATTGCAACCATCAAGTTATCCAAATTACTCCGAGAAATACCATGAAATAATCAGCACAGTAGTGTAAGGATTTACTTAGCCATTGCTTCATCGAAAATGTAAGAGTAACAGAGAGAGAGAGAGAGAGAGAGAGAGAGACTGAGAGAGGGGGGCATGATTCAAAGTGTTTGTGATGGTTTGGTTTTTTCCTTTCTTTTTATTTCCAGTGACAAATATCTAAGGTCACATAATACCCAGAAATTCGAATAAATGTTGGAAAAGGTTTTCTTATAGAGTTAGTGATTTTTAGTTATTAAAAATATTTAGTATGTTAGTGCCTTTGTTAAATGCTATTTTATTTATGTTTGTTTTTTATGCATATTGCTTCTAGGATTTGTAATCGTTTTTTATTATTGTTTTTATATATAATTATAATCTGTGAGAATCTTCTTTACATCGGAAAATGTAAGTTAGTGCTATGGTTGTTTTATAATTGAATGTTGTTTTATGGAGCTTTTTTCAGAAAGGTGACGAGATAACGTTGTGGTTGTATGGCCAATGTAAGGATTATTTTTGTTTTTCGTGAGGCACTCTCAAAATGGACATATAAATTTATAAAATACATTGATTTTATTTTGGGTGTATTTTAGCGGAATTGGTGTTATTCTTAACGATAAGGTTGGATGCTTTAGATTTAAAATAGTAGATGATATGTTGTATTTCTTTTTGTTTTTCAATTGGTTTAATGTTTTTTAAAATGTTGGTTTTTGCTTCTTCGTCTAATTTGTAATTACAGTGCATTTGATTTCTATGATAAAGATTAATTCTGTTAGTGTTGTTTTTGTTGGTAGTGTTATTATTTTTGTGAATGTTGTGAACATATACTTTAATTTGTTGATCGACTAGTTTATTAGGGAAATTGTTATTAACAAGGGTTTGTTTTATGTCGACAAATTCTTTGTAAAATATTGTTTTAGATGAGGAGATGTAAAATGTTCTATGAATTAAGTTTTTTATAATTGCTATTTTATATTTAGGTGGATATTCACCGTGTTATTTAAGTAGGGTAGAATTGTCGCTGCGAGGCTTTTTGAATGGAAATGTAGTGAATTTGTTATTATTGGTGGAGTCGGTAAGTACATCAAGGGAAGGATATTTTTATATTAATGTTGAGTTCGGTAGTAAAGTTTAGATCGGAGTTTTTTTTTTAGTTTGTTTAAGTTTGTTAATTTCGTCATAGGTGTGTGTTGCGATGAAAATGCCGTCTGCACGGCGGACGTATATCTTGGGTTTTGTCATTATTGTTTTATATATTTTGTTTACGATGTGGGACATGTAGAATATGGAGATGGTAGGACCAAGAGGCGACTCCATCGAAAAACCGTCAATTTGTATTTATATGTAGCCGGAAGGATCATGGGACTTTTGTAGTACAGGTAAGGAAGAGTTTTTCTAGAAGTTTTGGTTGTATAGTTGGAGGAGGAATTGAAAGGTGATTATAGACGTTTTCTGTTATAATTTTTATGGCTTCGTGAACTGGAACATTAGTGAAAAGGTTTTCGACATCGAGAGATGCTGTTATGCATTTGTTCGGGTGGGGGTTGAGTTAAGAATTTGTATAGATTAATTTGTTGATTTGATATTGTATTTATTTGGGATATATGGTATTTTGTATTGGTAAGGATTTTTTTATATGCGGTATACGGGAGTAGGGATCGGTGAAATAATTCGTCTAATGGGGTTCCAACTGACAACTTCAAAACAAAACTCTACAAATAAATAAAACAGTAAAAACTCAAACTGTCAACTCAAAACTACACTACCCCTGATGAAGAACAAAAGCATGGTCGAAAGCGCTTTGGCAGAAGATATGGAACAATTACTTTACCATCTTGGTCCAGACACAAGGAAAATAAGAAGGAAACTTGAAAAAATAAAATTTGAAATAATAAAAAGTGTTCCATCGTCTTTAACAAAACCTGCTTGATAAATAACTTGCTGCCTAAACATACGTATATATAGATATATATACGTATGTTTTGCAGATGTATATATATATATCTGCAAAACATGTATATATACATATCTATATATATATATCTGCAAAACATGTATATATACATATCTATATATATATATCTGCAAAACATGTATATATACATATCTATATATATATATATCCGCCAAAATATTGACACTTACGATGCACTTTTTTGTAGAGAAACAACGCTCGAAGGTTTTAACTGTAACTTAAAATCGACTCACGTTAGAAAATTAGATGCTCCATAATTTCATTTTTGTTATCACAATGTTCCAGCATTTCAAAAAAAAATCGCAAAGTAACGTTTAATCCAGATCTCTTTGACTCTGAAAAAACTGCAATTTGTAAAGGATCATTTTAAACTGTTTTCGCAAAATTTTTTAAATGATCTGATGTGGAATTTTTAATAGCTAATCTGCCATTTTTAATACCTAATCTGGCACACTTGTGGATCTGTTTTGGCTTGGTAACAAGCATGAATAATCTCTAATTGTTTTTCGATAAGGATGAACTCCAATGATTTTTACTGACGCAAATATTCTATTGTGTTTTCCCGTCATTGTTTCTAAAAAACCGTTACACATCAATAAAATTCGTTTTGGTTAAAGACAGTGAATATACTTTTTCAACCAGTGTAATCTTTGGTACCCCTGACTTTCATCGAATAACCTGATGTTGTCGAAAGACTTAATACAAAAAAACTTCATATTTTTCTACAGAACTCTATACCATCAGTATTAGTATCATATGTAGTTTTAAAATTAGATTTTTGAAACTCAGTGCTTCTGTTGTAGACACCATATATATATATATATGTCATCATCATCATCATCGTCATCATCATGTCGTGCTGCTAGGACGGATTTCCTTGATTATCTCTCGCCATTCGTCTCCATCTTCCATTGCTTTTGACTGGTCTTCAAGACTACATCCTGTGTCCTTACAAAGCTGTTGTACATAGGTTCTAGTTGGTTGTCCAACACTTGCGCGTTCGTGAGAAGGGGTCCATTGGAGAACCTCGCTTATGAGTTTGCCTTTACTTCACCTGCCGTGTCTCACATGTTTGTCCGTCTCATTTGGATGGTTTTAGGGATGGGAGGTAAGTGTCCGTACAGTTGCTGTTTTGTGGGATATTGCTTCCAGAATTTGTTCAATATAGCTCATAGCATTCTTTTGCAATTCCTGTCTAGCTTTTTCTCTCTACGCTTAGTCGGCATCCATGTGGTGCATCCATATAGTAGAATTGACATGACCACTGCTTGGAAAAAATTGCGTTTTATTTTATCAGATAAGTTTGACTTCCACATGATCGATAACCTATCGATAGCTGTCTATGCCTTCACTAGACTTTTTTCGTATAGGCACTTTTATTGATAGCACACACACGAAACTCTAGTCCCCTTCGAAGTAATCTCCTCCGGCTGTAATGCGCTTGTACCGTTCCAACAACTTCTGGAAGGCTCCATGGAAGTCCTCTTGTGTGAGCGTGTCAATGACCTTCGTCACAGCCTCTTTCATCTCCTCATTTGTCTCATAACGACGACAGCCTCTGAGCTTAGGGAATAACCAAAAGTCACAGGGTCTGGACAATAAAGAAGCTGAGGAACTGTGTTGATGCCCATCTTGGTCAAATAGTCTGGGAAAAGGACGGAATTGTGGACTGGTGCATTGTCCTGCTGGAAATGCCACTGACCCGATTTGAAAAGTGCTGGCCTCTTCCCAGGGAATCTTTTCCTGAACTCCCTTAAAACCTCAACCCTAATCCTAACCCTTTGGCCAATCAACTCCGGTGTATTGATTTCCTTACTCCTCCCAAACCTCTCATCATCTCTCACAGACTCCCTGCCTTCCTTGAATCTCTTATGCCACTCAAAAACTGATGCTCGATTCATTCAAGATGCTCCAAAAGCAGTCTGAAGCATTCCATACGTTTCTGTGGCATTTTTTCCAAGTTTAAAACAGAATTTTATTGCATATCGTTCTTCTAAAGTATCAGATTGCATTTTTTGAAATTCACAAGCTGTGACAATCAGGCTTTAGTAGGGTGTATTCCAATTGCTAATGTAGCTGTTCATTTGAAGCTGAAATCATAAAAATTGGTCAGTCATCTCATAAGATGTATAGCAATAACATACTGCATTTTCAAGAGTCTACGACAATTTTAAATGCCTACACAAAAAAGTCTGGAAACTTATCGTATGCCCCTCGTATATATATATGTATATATATACTCTTGGGAAAGGTATGAACCCCTTTACCCTTCCACCTATGGATTAAATAGTAACACTACAGTTCTTCTAGTAGGATGGCTTTGTCATTAAATAACCCCCGAAATTTCATATGCCATTATATAAAGAAATCAAACCAAACTATCAATGGTTTTGGAAATGCTTTAGAGCCATAACTACTCATTTCTTAAATTGTGTGAGGGTAAAATTTAAAACACTTAAGATATTGGAATAGAAACTTCTTGTATTCCAAATTATTCTATGCTTTTTTTATTTTGACAATATACCTGTCAGTCTAAGATAAAGCTTTTTTAAGTATTAAACGGGTTTTAAAAGTGCAATAAAATACAGATCCCTGTCATTTGTACAGTATCCAGTAGTTTGTCTATTTTGACTAAATGTCAGCTTTATTGTAGTTTTTACCTCTCTCAAGCTGAATCAGTTTCTAATTTCACTTGTTGACTCAATCTTAATATATATATATATATATATATATATATATATATATATATATATATTGTTATTGGCTCATCAAGAGAAAAATACTTATTTTGAATTGAATAGATCAGCAAATGATTTTAAATTTGGTGTTTCGATTTCTATTATTTCAGATACACATGCACTACATGTGCTTGGGACTTTAAGTCCTCTTCAGGTAGCAATTTGAATTTTAAATTTTGGCTGTTTCATTTTATTGTGAAGATTGTTTTCATAGGTGCCCGTGGTGAAATGGTTATCGTCGTAGCAAATGGACACGGCGACACGAGTTCAAATCCTGAACCAGGCTAATTGCATTTCACATAGCACTAATACCCTTCGGAAAGGTATGAATCCAATTATTCTTTCTCCAGTTATGGGTAAATAGTAGGACAGACTAGGTTCTTCTGCCTTGCTGAGGCAACTAGTCTAGGAGAAGGAAAACTCTGAATTCAAACTTGTTAAACTCCGCTTAAAAATTGACCTTGTGTCATATCCTTCCCGTGCGGAGGGGTTGGTAAATATGGATAGGTTGTTTTGAGTTTGTTTTGTTCCATATTTGCATCTGCGAATGTCTCCATGGAGTTAATTGTCCATGAAGATCTGACGTCTATGTAAATGTTTTGTGTATATATAATTATGTATTCTGTGTACGTAGGCGTGTGTGTGTGTGTGTGTGTGTGTGTGTGTGTGTGTGTGTGTGCGCGCACGTGCGTCTGTGCGTGTGTGTGTGCACGCGTACACATTCATTCATATATTTCCAATAATGTCGGGTGAATTTTTGTTCTTTGATCTTTCTCTTTCGTTTTACCTCTAATCTACCTAAATTATTATCATCATTATTATTTTATGTATGTATGTATGGATGTATGTAAATATGCATCCTCTATGTATGTATGCATGCATATATGTATGTACACTAATGTATATATATATATATATATATATATGTATATACACGCACAAGGGCATTGAGTCGGTTTGATGTCTATGATAATGCTTTTTACCTAATACACAGATGTGTTTAGACTAGATGGTTTGTGTGTGTGTGTGTGTGTGTGTGTTTAGTATTGGTTTGAATATACCTATCAAGTTTTTTTTATTTGGAGAAATGAGTTGTCATCCCTCTTGTATATTAACATTATCTTAAACTTTTCCTTGCTCCATTCATAAAGGTGTTTGGATACATGATTCTTTTTAATTCTATGGTTATATGATGTTGCTTTTATGTAAAGAGTCTCTACTATTCCGTGTTTATGTACATCTAGTTTATGTTTGTTTGGGTTTTTTTTCTTTGGATTTTATGGCATATCAACTTTTGTGGGTTATTTAATGCCAAATCTATTTTTATACAAATAAACAGTTCTATTTCAAACAATTCAGTTTTGCGTAAGTACACAGTTTAGTTGTTAAAAACAATTCTATGTCTAGCTATTCAGTAGAGTCAAGCAGTTCTAATTCAAACAATTCAATTTCGCTTAAGTACAGCTTCAATGTCAAAAACAGTTCTATTTCAAATAATTCAGTTTAACATACGAAAACGTGAATATTTGAAACAATTCAGTTTCATATAAGTGTGTGGTTTAAATGTCAAAACAGTTCTAATTCAAGCAATTCAGTTTAGCATGATTACGCAGTTTAGTTCTATTTGACCCTTAGATAGGACACTATCAGGTGCAACCACTTCGGGCCAGAGTAGACTGGGAGCGATATCAATAAAGGGGCACTCTGCATTCCCCAAAGTTCCAGCACTACTGGAGCCTCACCATCAGATTGTTTAGTGTTATCCAGGACACTCGTTGGAGGAGGCTCTTACCCCTCAGCAGAGAGTCAGTCGATGTATTCTACAGCCCCAGCCGATTGGGCAAATATCCCGTTTGAATTTGTTGCAGTTTGTACATTCGATTATGTAGATATTTCTACTTATTGTTAATTTTGTTTTCGGGTTGGTGAATGTATTGGGATTTCTTTCAATGATTACATTATATCCACCACATCTTTTATGTTTGCAACGTGTTGTGTGTTCTCCGAATTTTGATGGGCTTAGTTTGTGTTTTAGGTGGGGTTTTTTTGCATGTCATTTGCTTTTGATTATTTTTATTGTTCTAATTTTCTTGTTCTAATTCAATCATTGTTTTTTAAGTTGATCTCCATTATTTGATATTTCGATGAATAGCTCTGGGTTGTTTTTATTGAATGTATATTAAGGGTTGTCCGTTATGTTTTTTTTTTCTTTTGGTGGGGACGTAGTTCTTGAGATGATATTTTTTTCTGCTAATTCGAATCCCTTATTTATCAGCGTTGTGAGGTATTCCCTTTGGTAGAGGGTAAAACTTAATTCTTCTCAACGGATTAGTTAGAGATTTTTGTTTGAGACTCTCTATGTTGTAGATACTACGTCTGAGGATAGGCCGGGGGGGGGATAAATTTTATGTAGCTTCTGAGGTGATGAATTTTGAAAAGAAGGTATTGTTAGGTGTCTGTGTATCTGGGGCAAATATCAGTGATAATGTAGCCATTTTGAGTTTTGATGAGGATGTTTAAAAATGCTAGTTCTTTTAAATTGAGTTCTTCGCTAAATTTCATTTAGGATATTTTGTTTTGGAGTAAGTTATGCATCTCATTATTCTTGCTCAATGAGGATTTCCAAAATATGAACCAGTTATCTTTTCCATGATCTAATAAATTCTGTTTTTATATAATTGGTGAATTCTTTCATACGTTTTCATTGTTTTCCCCTTCAGAACGTTAATGTTAGGGTGGCGTATGTTGGTGCCATTTTAGTTCTCATTGCTGTTCCTATGTGTGTGTATATATATATATATATATATAGAACTTTCTTCAGAGTAATGATTGTAAGGGCTATAAAATGTTCAGGTCAGAAGCATTTGAACAGACACTGTTTTCATTGACTAAGACTGCAAGAGGTATTAGGGATTTTGAGCATTGCGATAAAAATCAACTTACTCTTCGAAATATAAATGTCACTTAAACCTTTCAATATCCTTGATCGATTCCAAACAATATTTTGATGGATAGAAAACCATTTTTTCATTTGAGAATTTAGATCTATAAAAATAGCATTATCGAATAAATATAAAATTTAGACCCCACCAAAAAAAAAAAAAAAAAAAATGAATGCATTGGTGTTTGCAATTGAACTTTTTTTTGCATAATGCATAATATTCTTGTTTTAAACGTTCATAATCAAGTTGAAGCAATTTCTTTTTGTTTTTATGACAAAGATGCATCAACAACACAATATTTTCATTTATTCGTTCGAGGTATTTCTCATAAATTTTGGGACCATCCAGTCAGTAGGGCTTAGAATACTTTGACTGTATCTCCCAGAAGGGTTGAGAACCCCGCCAAAGAGTTTATTGTGTATGACACTTAACTGCATCTGCATCTGTTGCGACTCTAGTTTTAGAGATCAGGGAAATAGGAAGTACCTCTTCATTCTCATTACTCCCAGGTCCACTCTCTGTTATGACCCTATCTGTGTGTCTAATAGAGCTGTTCTAAAAACTATTCGTATTCGATAAGAGACTAAGCGAAAAAAATCTTAAGAAAAAACTAAACGAAAAATGTACAAATGAATGTACAAATTCGCCAACCTTAAAGCATAAAATTTGAAAGCGGAGAAAATATAATTATTTGATTTAGTTTCATTAAAAAGTATCCATCGGGGTTCGATCTCAGTAGGATTACTTTGTTTAGTTTATTTTTAGGGAAATGTATAGAAATATAAGCACTAAAAATACAATTTATGAATTTGATATATGACAGTATATCCTTTATATTTCGCTGGAGAGTTTCTTTTCCTTCTCCTACATTAATATCACCATTTGAAATGTTTTTAAGAGGTTAAATATCTTGTACCTCAACTCCTTGTACAAAAACGATATATATTGACACATGATTTTGTTGAAGAATTTGGACTGCAGTCCCTTTAGAACTATTCTTTTTAAGGTTAAACAGGCGTGGTTCATTAAACTTGAATGGTCCCATCAAAAAAATAAAAAATTACAAAAGACAAATATGACTGGAAGATGAAAGCTGGATCGTCGACCGGAAATTAATTTGACGTCACATACGACTGAAGACGGAAGTCCCGCTGTCTAGCTTTCATGATTAGATCGTAGGTAGAATGTAGCCCTCTGTTCACAGGAAGATCCCACTGGATTTAAAACAATAAATAATGTACTTACATAGTTCGGCTACCAGCTGGGACCGACCCTTTAGTTGTTCTAGATTTGCTCAACTCGTTTCTTTTTCCTTCGTTAAGAATTAAAGAGTTGTGCAGCAATAAAGCTACCTATCTCTTTTATAACTAAGACCCCGTCGTGGAGTAGTGATTACTGAGTCCATCTTGCAAATAACGGTTTCTTTCTGGGTTTAATCAAAGCATCCAAGAAAAGATAATTTCTATGAGATTTAGTCTGAATATACAGAAATTTGCTGCTACTCTGATCAAAGTAAAAAAAAATGTCAGCATACGTATATTGTTTCTCATTATCTGCGGTTTTGCTTTCCGCAGTGCCATTTAACCATGGTCAATACCAGAATTAGATAATTCATAAAATTTACTTATTAATGATTTCAAATCAAAGTAATGATTTCGCCACGTGAAAGAGAAGCCATGAAGTATTTCCTTTAAGCAAAAAGAGTAATAGAGTCTTTATCACCAGACAAGGAGTTACTTTATCAGTAACTACAGCTCGCTAAAACAAGTTATCATCTTAGCTCTGAATAGTTGGGTATACAATTTTCTATCCATAATACTAAGAGATCAGATATTGAAACCAATGTCTATATACGCATAGGTAAAGCATGGACCTGCTATTGACAGGTTATTGACTATGTGTAAATCTGATCGCTGATAAAATAAAGTAGGAATTCTTCTAAGGTGTGACCGTGTCAGTACTACTGTATGACTGAAATTCTTGGAAACTAAAAAAAAATGTTACATAAAGCTATATGGTAAGTACAGAATATGCTTCGTGCTATTTGAACAATACCTTAAAGCAATAACCCACAAAACAGAAGCTGTATGGCGACTTAGCTCCCATCGCACAAACCATCCCAGTAAGACGAGCAAATCATACTGGGTACTGCTAGACAGATTCCTAGAGGGACTACAACGGTCATGTGTTCACGACGAGGGTGAACCATTAAGTTGGAGGACCTCGGCCAAAGTCAAGCTAAAAGAGAGATGGGTTCCACCAAACTTACTTGTCCAAGATACATCACATGTTGACGACAACTACCAAATCCGAAATAGATGGCAGGTGATTGTCTGAGTAATTAGTTGTACTTCCACAACTACCCCACCTAGGATTACGAGACATGATGATCATGATGATGGCATACAAAACAAATGAAAAACACGAATCAATATTCGTAGCAAAACTGTAAGAAATCAGTTGAATGGAATGGGATTTACACACACACACATACACACACATGCACACACACACACACAAACACACACACACAGTGTTTGTGAATTTGAAGATACGTAATTGTTCAGTATAAATAACCAAACGGTTTAATTTACACATTTTAGAATGCATAGGTAATAGCATTTCTCTGCAATAAGTTTAATGTTACTATTTGTTTTTTATTACATCCTCCTCATTATCCTCATTATCATCTCGTAGCCCGAAGTGGAAGTGGATGTAAAAGCATCACTGATTACTCTCTGATAATCACCCGAATGTGGTGTTCATAATCATGTAGTCTATCTTGCGCAAGATATCTAGCTGGAGTTCATCTTTCTGCAAAGTTGATCACAGTCGAGGTCCTCCTACTTTGTGATTCACTCTTGTCGTAAATACGCTGTCATTGTTCCTCTTATCGGCACTAATCAGCTAAGATCGGCGTCTTCATCAAGAAGGCCATTCGCTGTGAAGGGCTGAGTTACCCCTTACATGACACAATCCTCCAACTGTTTTACAGGGCATGACGCTTGGAGCCAACATTGAAGAATTTTTATCACATCAGCTTTCTAAGTAAACGGATTATTATTTTTATTATTATTATTATTATTATTATTATTTACTACTTTCGAGTTTTTCACATCAGTGTTAGCTGATGTTTTTTCACTGGAGTTTGAGTGACAGCAAGTCTCAAATCTCCAGGACGCGTCTCAGGATTCTGGCCGTTCTCAGCAATGCTATCATTTGGATAGTCTCTACCCGTCCGCCAACTTCCAAATCCTCCAGTCCCTGTAATAATCCTTTAGTTACGGTGCCAAAAGCACCAATCACAATAGGTACAATCGTCACTTTCATGTTCCACAGCTTTTTCAATTCTCTTGCAAGGTCGAGGTACTTATCTTTCTTTTCACATTCCTTCAGATTTATTCTGTGGTCCGCCGGGACAGCAAAGTCGACAATTTTGCAAATTCTCTTTTTTTTTGTTGTTGATTATTATAAGGTCTTGTCTTCTGGCCGGGATAAGGTGAACCGTTTGTACGTTAAAGTCCCATAGGAGTTTATGTGTGTCATTTTCTAGGACAGCTGCTGGGTTGTGCATATACCATTTGTTAGTATGGTCAAATTTAAATTTCTTGCATATTTCTCAGTGGATCACCTTGCCGACCCAGTCGTGTCTATTATTATTATTATTATTATTCATTTGAGATTTTTTCACATCAGCATTAGCTGGTGGTCTTTCACTGGAGTTTGAGTGAGAACAACTCTCATGAAGTCTCCAGGGCTCTTCTCAGTATTCAGGTCGATCTTAGTAATGATGTTGTTTGGTTGGTCTCCACTCGTTTTCTTATTTCCGATTCTTCCAGTCCCTTTACCGATCTTTTGATGATTGTACTGAGTACGCCTTCATGTTCCACGGTTTTTTCAGTTCTCTAGGTCTTTTCGCCTCCTTTCAATTTTACTTTATGGTCTGCCAGGACGGCAAGTCCACAATTCGGTAAGTTCTCTGTTTTTTGTAGACTATCACTTAGTCTGATCGTCTGGCCGACTTAAGGTGATCCGTTTGTATATCAAAATCCTTGAGAAGTTTGTGCGTATCGTGTTCTAGGAGGGATTCCGGGTTTCGGAACTTACGGGTTCATAACACCTGTTCGCATGGTCAGATTTAAATTTCTTGCACAGTTCCTAGTGGATCACCTTCTACACCCAGTCGTGTCTACTCTTATACTCTCTTTGCGCCAATTCGCTACATTCGCTTATTATGTGATTGATCGTTTCATCTCTCTCACCACGTAACCTACATTTACTATTTTGTTGCTTTTATATAGTTGGTCCTTATACTGCAATCGGAAGAGATTTAGTTTGTATCTTAAGGTTTCCCTTTCTATGCTATGTCCAAGTTTTCTCCTGTGAGATATCGTTTGTTTGTCAATTGAAGTGTCCATAGAATTGTTTTCCTTTCCATTTTATTTCTTTTTGATGATGCTTGTATTGTCTGTATTGTTTTCTGATGGCTGTAATCAGTCTTCATCCGCGCTTGTTTATGTAATCTTTGTGTCGTTGTATTGATGCATCAACGCTACCTTGATTGCTGGCGAATCCTCTTCCTCCTTATTTTCTTGACACATACAGTCTGTGTCGTCTCTTGGACGTAAGGCCTTATGCATCGTATTCTTTTTTCATTTTTTTTTTAACTCCGCATGTTTGATGGTGTCTGCTTCTAATATTCTTAAGTATTTGTAAATTTCCTTATCTCCAAGCGTTTCTTGATTTGGTAGCTCTCTTCCTTCTGTCATTTGTCGTTTTCCGCTTTTTACTATTAGCATGGTACATTTATCTATGCAAAATTCCATACCTTTATCTTGATTGTATATCCTCACCGCCAGTTTTAGGGCTTTTATTTTCTAATTTTTGGCAAACATTTTGATGTCATCCATTTACATGGGGTGGTTGATTTTTTTTCTAGCGATTTATGAAGCTTGTATCCGTCTGTAAATTTACTAAGTATGTGATTGAGTGGCATCATCGCTATTACAAATAGTAATTGTTATAGCGCATCTTCATGGAAGACCCTCTCCAGATTTTCGCCCCAATTAAGCTTTTTCCTCTTGCTGTCAGTTCGGCTCTCCAGTTTAGTATGATATTTTCGATAAACTTTATGACTTCGCCCGATATCTTGTACATTTTTAGACAGTCTGTTATCCAGCTTCGCGGTACCATATAATGCTTTTTTGTTTCAATCTAGGCCATAGCTATATTTTTCCGTTTCGTTGTACTTTCCTTGAGGATGTGTTGATGAATATATAGTAGCTCTCCAGTACTTCTTGTCCACTTGCGGCATCCTTTCTGTTCATTGGGGGAACAGTCCGCGGCTTTTATAGGGAACAGTAAATCTCTTCCTAAATTTGGGCCATTGATATTTTCCACATCATCGGTAGGTGCATTATGGGTGAGTAATTGTTGGGAGGGGTTCCTTTTTGGGGGGGTCTTTTTGGATCAGGGTGTTCTTTCCTTTGTCTTCCATTCGGGTATATCTATTTCTTGTGGGCATCTATTAGTTTCGATAGCCAGCCTGTCATGGATGGATGTGAATTTTTAAAACCAGTATTCATGTTTGCAATCTTGTCCGGGCGTTTTCCTGTTGGGTACTTTTTTGGGGGGTGTTGCTCTGATTTTCACCTTCGGTGCTTCTTCGAGACCTCACTCTTTTCCCATGTTGCTAATTCATTCGCTTTTTACGTTATGTTATCTTCATTCCCATATTTTGCTTCAATTTTTGTTTTCTTATCATCCGGTTATTGGTATGTGTTGGTGCATTCACCTCATATTTTCTGATAGATTTTTTTCCCTTGTTTTGGAATGTCCTGGTTTGTCTGTAATGTTTTATTCTGTCTCGATATATTTTTAGTCTTCCTTCTTTCGTCAGTACCTTCTGATTTATTTCCTTGATTTGCATCTTTTTTTAATTGTTGGATTGATTTTCTCTTTTCGTCCCAACCTGTTTCAACGTTCTTCCTATGTTTTATCATTACCCTTTGCTAGTTTATCACTCCAACATTAGCTAGGAGCCTTTCACTGGAGTCAGAGTGATAGTAAAACTCCTCAGGTTTCCGGAAGTCTACTCAGTAATCTGACTGATCCCAAGAATGTTTGGAAAGACTCGAAAAATGAAAAAATAACAAGTGATGATCATAGAAATTGTAAAAATAAATCTTAGTATTCGAAATTCCGATCCTACAGATGAAATAAAGTAACATTTAAGAGCCTAATCAGTTTTTAAAGAATGATAAAAAATAGATAAATAATAATTGCCACTTTCCTTATTTACTTTAAGAATACTTGTTTGTTTGTTTTTAACGATGAAAAAGACGGCCGTTTACGTAAACTGCTAGCGTTTATATATATATATAGATATATAGATATATATATATATATAGATATATAGATAATTAATGATTATAACGTCATTATTTTATAATTAACATTGCTGAAACCTTAGAGTCATATAGTGTAGTAATAAGTAAAAAGTGATGAATTAATAATTTGGCGCCTCAGGCACCTCTAAAGTAAATACTAAGAGAATCAAGCATATTTGTGTTGGCCACGCACGATTTTCGATTCGTGTGTGTGGTTCCCACATTAAAATGACCTTAAATCTAACTTGGTGAGAGATCGGATAAATCCAATCAACAGAAGTAAAATTGATCGTCTAGTAAATATTTTTTTTCATTTTCTAAAATGAAAAGATATTGCCTGATTTTGAAATTCTGAAATTCTTCAAACTAATATCAATGCAAGTTTTTAAAAATGTCTACTTTTTAAATTAATTACAATTTTAGACACATAATACTTTACAAAGAAGCGTTGTAAATATTAATTTCAAATAAAAATTTTCTTTTTAATTAAATCTGACTTTTATCTTCTGAATGAATAATTTGCTTGAAAAAATAATGATCTATTCATTTAACATATACATTCACACAATGCGAAACTAGAAAGTCAGCTATTATACATACATACATACATACATAATTTACCGGTAAAACCACTTTAAATTAGTAAAATACAATGCCCTATGCACAAAAATGCAGAGCTACATTATACTGTCAACTAGAAATTAAAAAAAAAAAGAAGTAAAATGTACGTCGATACATGGTCACCAGAAGATCAGCTCCGTGAAACTCTGAGTCCCGAGTTTTTACCTTGTTTGATTTCATTTTATTGATGAAAATATTGCGATATATATATATATATACACACACAAAGAGACAAATGCAAAATTGGGAGATTACAATATATGGAATTTATTGAAATCCCAAGGGCCCTTTCATCTGACATTTGTCAAGCAAGAGCCATCAGAAGTCATTGAAAAACAATGTAACTAAGATTAATTAAAAGTGGGGTAAAAATAAGAATGATAGGAAGACCAAGGGGGTGGAGAGGAGAAAAATTTAAAACCGCCCCGAATCAAACAAGAATTATCTCCCATTAAGTTCAAGGTGTGCTCGGGGATTTGCTTGCATAGAGTTGGCCTGTAAAGTAGAATATATTCCATGACAATTAAATGTTGTTTGGTCCTGGCTCTATGCAAGACACCAAAACACTCATCGTTATAATTAACCGCAAAACTATTTAAAGCATTCAAATGCTCATAGATGGTAGAATCAAGCAATTTTGAATGCCCGGGTTCGAATATCACTTAGAACCTGCTGTTTGACTCTAACCTCAAGACGCTGGGAAGTGCGCCCTATATATGTGGTATTACATATTTATATATCAAATTGCTTAGTTGAAAGACAGGGAGTACATCCTTATAAACAGAGCGAAATGCAGCTTGAGTTGTAAAAAAGGTTCGAACCATAGCCGCATTATAACAGTGTGTAACAGAGGAAGAAACATTCTCGGTAATCAACTGGCTAGGAGATCCAATCCAGGAAAGTCTAACACAAACTGGGGATTTACAAGGGCCAAATAGCCTGATGTTATTCCTAAACTTATTAACAGTTTTGTTAATGGTGTCAACAATGACTTTCTCAGGATACCCGTTACCCAAAAATAAATTTTTAATCTGTTCAAATTCACTTTTAATCTTGTTATCCGAACAAATCTTAAGAGCCCTGAATGTGAGACACCTGATCAGGTTAATCCTCCTAGACTTAGGAACGAAAGCATCCCAACCCAAATACAAGCCAGTGAACGTAGGCTTTCTATATATACTAGTTACGAAAGCAAACGAACGCCATTCAACCAATTCATCCAAGAATGGTAATTTATTATCCTTCTCTTCATCCATAGTGAAGGTTTAAGAAGGGTGTAAATCATTCAAACACTGGAAGAACGACAAAGCTTCAGCACGTGAAAAAAAACAAGCGAAAGTATCGTTTACGTAACGTAAATAACTATAAGGCTTGGGAAACCTATCAAAGAATATTTTTTCATAAAACGCAACAAATATATTTGCAAGAATAGGGCCTAATGGAGAACCCATCGAAATACCGTCTAAATGACGGTACATGGTGTCATTAAAACTAAAAGAAACTGACTTGGTAGCCAATTCCATCAATTCCATGAAAACACTTTCAGGAAATGAAGGGACAGATGTTAACGGACTGCGACATAAAAAGTTTGCACTAAAATTCATAAATCTGAAATCCCTTTGCGACTTATTCTGTCCATTTGCCATTCCGTTCAACATTCATTGGCGAAATGGTTAATTCAAGTACTCAATCCTGTTTTAACATTTTATTCAGGATTTTATGTGGACGACTCGTTTCCTTTTTCTTCCGTGATTCGTCATCTCCTTCCTTGTGTTGACTCTCAATTTATGGTGTCCTTTTGATATTACTTCACTATTTACTAATGTTCCTCTAGATGAAGTAATTTCTATTTGGGTGGACATTTTATATCGGAGTCCGTTAGTTTTTGCCTCTTTAAATTCGTATGTACCAATAATTTATATATATATATATATATTAGTTTTTTTTATACATATTTAATAGTATAGAAGCTTATCTGCGACCACTGATTTCATGCTGTCTTTATACGACAATCATCAGGAAGAGAAATAAAGATTTTGGAGAAATCGAAAAAACATAAAATTTAGTCAAAACAATGTTTACGTTAGGATTGCGTATAACTCTTTTGTGTGTGTGTGTGTGTGTGGAGATTATATTTGCGTATCATTGTGTGTGGTCGTATATGTGCTTGTTAGTATGTATGTGTATAATGATACATGCGCCGCGCGGGAGATTAAGGTTGTCTCCTGAATATATGTGTGTAGCGATGTGTTGCGGAAGTCGTGAGACAGACGGGGATTTGGCTGAATAAAAAAAAATGTTTATTCGTAGTGATGATTTTAAATAAGGGACAAATTTATCATCATCATTGCATTATAAAGAAAATGAATGTTTTGATTTGACACGTGAGTCTAATAGACAAAAATGGATGCTGGATCGAAAACGTAAGAATAATAGGTAAAGTGGGAATATCGAGGTGTTAAGAGACATGGGATATTGTTATATACTATGATGTATTGGGCAATATTAGTATTCATATGCTGGAATTTGTTCTGTGTTAAATTGTAAAAATAATATTGTATTAGATGTCTATGTTGTGTTAGTGTTATATTACGTATATACGTATTATAATCTACAATGGAATATACTGTATTAAGACGTACTTCTAACTATTATGAAATTATGACAAACTATATCAAAAGGTGGTGAGGGTGTTTATAGATGGATATAAAGGTTCAGTAGAGGAAAATGGTACTTACGGTGCGTCGGATATATTGTGGAGTTATTCGTGAAGAAGTGGAGGGTTGTGATGGAGATGGTATTGGTATGACGGATGGTGGTGGTGGGGATAAATTATGTGTATGGATCGAAATGTGAAGGTAGATGTTTGTTCTCATGTCGGCATTTGGATAATATTAAAAGTCGCTTGTATTCAACTAATTCACTGTAGGGAAACACGCTTCCATTTCTCCTAACAATCAATGCCATCCTTAAATAATTTCTGAAGATTTCTCGTCGCTAACATGTCACCATATTTCACAGAGAAACGAATTCATGTACGAGTATTTGCTACTCCCCCATTACTGTTTTACTTGTTCCGTCTGCCGAAGCTGAATACTGTCACTCCCATTACCAACCACTACATAAGTCTTCATTTGTAAGATAGATATAGAGATTGACAAGGACATAGAGATTGACTGTTGTCTTCGTATATTTTCTGATCATATAATTTATTTTGTACTTTGTCTTTACTGGTTTGGACTGTCGACTGGAGCATTTTTTCCTCTTCTTTATTTTCCATTCAACCTGGATCTTGTTTCGTCTTTCTAATTCCTCAATATCTAAATACCTTCCTCATCCATCAACATGTCTGTCCTTCATCTCCAAATTGCACGCAGGAAAAAACAGTCCTTGAGGAGGCCACCGGAGATGATTCATGAATGAGGAATGAAAGTTGATCAGAGAGAAGAAGAAGAAGAAGAAGAAGAAGAAGAAGAAGAAGAAGAAGAAGAAGAAGAAGAAGAAGAAGAAGAAGAAGAATTGTTTGCTAGCGGCGTCTCCCAATTTACTTAGCTCAGCCTAGTCTGGAACAAGGTCATAAAAATGTGGAAATCAATGAGAAATAAACTTCATGCACAACGAAATTAATTCATGAGATACAGCTCTGTAAGTGAGGCTTAGAATACGCTGATTGTTTCCCCTACACAGGGTTAAAATACTCCTAAAAGGAGTGTCCTGTTATGACAATAAACTGCATCAGCAGATCCGGGGAGTATGGAGAACTCCTTTATTACCATTACTCCGTGGTCCCTTCTAATTTTGTGTGATAGTACCTGTGAGGGTTTCATATATGTAATTTACTAAGCTTTTTGCTTAGATGTGGCACAAGGCCATATGAAAGGGGCACTCAATTAGACTCGAACTGAGTCTTGCAGGTTTGCTAATCAAGCTTGCTAATTATTACACTAACCGAAGTGCCCGTCAGGTTTTCATAAATGGCTAAAATAAATCTTTAAAGAATTTTTCGTATTTGATAAAACGAGTTCAAATAAAAATTCTCAAAAAACAATTACACAAAAAATGTAAATAGGAATGTGATCACTTAACCTCTCGACATAAAATAACCTTTGACAGGTTGACATGCCTTTAAAATTTATCAATCACATCAATCTAATAGATATACATGCTGACCATAATGATAGGCGCACACTGTTTGAGCATTATGAACTTTTCTTGGTAAAATACAAACTGTCCGTAAACATTTTAATGGTCGATATTCACTGAATCAAATACAGAACAGAATTATAAGTAAAAAGATTGTCGTGCCCTAATCTTTTACATCAGAAGGATATATCTGACTGCTTTGAAAAATTGTATTCAGATTCCTGTTTTTTCTTCGAAAATTCGACCATCGATCACCCGTGTCGATGCATAATCCTCAATTACCTCGGACAAAAGACAGACCTCGTACACAGATATTTAATTTTGTCTGTCACCGTAATACAGGGAGTATTTGAGGTGTAAGAAGATTTTTTGTGCTAAACTTTTAAATTAGGGAAGCCACGGCTTTTACCAAAGATAGAACAACCACTATAAGGTATGTATCTATCTCAGCCGCGTAGGACAGGACATTTAGGTTGCTTGGTTGCTTAGTTGACTTTTATAGCATATCAACCCTTGTAGGTTATTTAATGCCAAATCCTTTTAAAACATAAATGTATTGATGATATATGATTTCTGAATGAATAACTCGTAGGGAAAATTTTTAATAAGCGAGAGCTAATTTGTTTGCACGCAGTTAAATGTTTTCAATATTGCTAACACATACAATTCAATCTAACAGACATTTGCTTGCACTCAGTTAAATGGAGGATATTTAGATTTTCTTCCAAGTTGTAGATGAGTCAGTATTACTGCATGGCTGCATCACTTGTACTCTAACGAAATGCTTGGAGAAAAAGATCGATGAGAAGTACACTAGGATGTTATGTGCTGTTTTTAACAAATACCCAAAGCAGTACCCCACAAAAAAGCAGCTCTACGGCCACTTACCTTTCATCACATAAAACATTTCAGATAGGCAAACAGGACATGCTGGGTACTAAAGAAGAAGTAAGGAAGAAATCATTAGTGATGTTTGCCTATGGACTCCAACGCATGGACACACTAGTGCCGAACAGCAAAAACTTACATTCATCAGATAGATGCTGTATAGAGGACTTAACAAGAGAGGTGGCCGATCAGGACGGATAGAGAGAGAGAGAGAGAGAGAAAGTTAAAAGAATCTGTGCTGTCTGCACCACTGATGATGATGATGATGATGATGATGATGTGTAAAGCAAAAGTAAAATTGTTATATGCCCGTTGGGATGATTTGGTTTTGGAAAGCTTTCGTCTTAAGGTCACATATAATTCTCTAAAAGATTAAGAGTGACCTTTCATGGACTGGAAACATCAATTAAAATTCTGCTCTTCCTTTTAAGAACTTGATATCTCACTGCTTCCTCGAAAAAAGTTATTAAAAAAAAAGAACTGTTAAAAGGTTAATAAAATTTCTTATATTTCAAAGTTGTTTAAGTTTTGACTAAATTATTAAATAGAAGGTTAAATTTTCTTATAACCATAAAAAAAAACATTTATACAGTGCAACCTTAACACTCATTAAATTTCAATTCAACTTTTAAACGTTAAAACGTTTCTCGTCTCGAAATTGAATTAATTATCTTTCATTTTTTCACTTCTCAGTTTGCAATGGGATATCACTGCACATTTCATTTATGAATAATATAAATGAAAACCCATTTCTAGCTGTAATATATATGTATGTCTAATACTTTCATTATATTCTTGATCATATGCCAAAAAATAAAAACAAAGAAATATTAGTTTCTTCAAAGAATTGATTCCTTTGCTATTTAACGAAATGTAACTCAAAATCGTAGCAACAAACTTTCTGGGAACTTACATAAAAAACTTAATGTTGATATATGAATTATAATTTTAAAAAATAAAGAATATAACAGGAGGTTGATTTTAAACAGAAGTCTTTTTATATATCATCTTTGGTAATGTACAATAGTTTACAAAAGATCTTTGTCGCATGGCAATTAAATTCTTATGTGTATAATATACATTGTATTTTGTATTTTTGCATTTCACATTGCACTAATACCTTTGGGAAAGGTATGAATCCAATTATTCTCCCTCCAGCTATGGGTAAATAGCAGGACAGACTGAGTTCTTCAGCCTTGGTGAGGTAACTAGTCTAGGAGAAGGAAAACTCTGAATTCAAACCTGTTAAACTCTGCTTAAAAATTGACCTTGTGTCATATCCTGCCCGAGCGGAGGGGTTGGGTAAATATGAATATACATTTTGTATTATTTTTAAGATTCATCAGAGGATAAGACTTAGGTACCGACGTGAAAACTGTGACTGATATTTTTGGTTCGACTGTCTTCCGAGACAGCAGGACTGCCACTGAATAATACTGGGATTTAATCAATTCACGAGCTTTTGGAGGAAAAGTTATTTTTGGAAAACATGATACACGTGGGTCTTTTTCCATTTTTTGAATTGATGATAAATGTCAGGACCGTTAAAGCTCATATGAACCATTCAAAATTGGTGGGTGAATAGTTATGAAGTCTGTTTCCTTCAATTATTTCCTTGTGGCTCTTAAATCATTCTATCCATACTTTGATCATCTTAACCTAAACCTAACATAGTTACGTGATTAAAATAGTAGATATGAAGATAATCAGTAAAATTTAAGATTTTTTTAAAATTTGAATCTCAATAATTATGTTCATAGCTTACGGTTAATTCAAGCGGAAAACTCCAGTTCCCATCAGATCAATGAAGGTAAGCAACGATGTTTCTATTCAGTATTTAAATGGGTGATCACTGAGTCACAGAAAGTACCAACAAAGCTAAGTAAAAAAGAAAAAGAAAAAAAAGAAAAAATAATGAGGGGCACGCAAAAAAGTTTTATCGCCAGTCTTCTCAATTCGTTTGAGTTGCTTGAGTAAACGATTGAATTAAAGACGAAGATGTGACGTTTCATTTTCTCCATAATTTTATTTGCTGACGTTTCTATAAGGAAGCTCAATCTTTCTTAGTCACCCACTTACGTTTAGTCTTGTGCCAGACTTTCAAATGCTCAAAATCTATCAGCGAATCGTAGTTTTTCCAGGGTTTCGACAACAATTGCTGCCATATCTACTATCAGTTATTTGATTTGGTTTAGTTTGGTTGGGTTGGGTCTTATAGCTAGGCAACATTATTGGTTGTTTAATGCCAAATCCTCTTTATACATATATATGATTGGTACCGGCATAGTTTGTAGGTAACATGTTTAAACGATCCAGAGATCATTTGTTTGCATACAGTTAAATGGTTATACTTATGATTTGTAAGTCAATAGTTTGTAGGTAATGTATATTATAATTGAGTCAATGCAAATTTGTGGGCACCTAAGTATTACTATTGTTTGCACATAGTTAAATGGTTCCAAATATTCTAACACAAATTGTTCTATTTAGTATTAATCAATTGCTTGAACTCACTTAAATAGTTTCAAATATTTCGATCTGATGTCAATATTTTATTTGCACACAGTTAAATGGTTTCAAGCATCGTTATGTAATACTAACAATTCAATTTTGACACACAGAGTTTCAAATTATTTTAGGAATCCCAGCTTATGTATTAAACAAATATACACAGGAAAGATTTTATTTTCCCGAAGGTTTAATTAAATGTGCCTCAGGATTGCAGTATATTCTTTCAGGTGTTCTAACAAAATCAAAAGGTTAAAAATGAATAACTTTTCCTTATTTTACTTGATCTTGGAGTTGATGTTTTCTTGTTTATTAATGTTTGCACAACGTTTCGGCTGATATCTTCTTCAGCCTTGCGGTATTATCTTAAATATTATCTCTAATAAGTATTTTCATGAACTCCTATATTGTTCATCATTCACTGCTGTTTTTGACATAAAGTCTTAGCTGTTTTATTTCTAAGCCATTCTGTATTTTCTGAAGCTTTCAGATTATTGATAAAATCAGAGAAAACAGCTTCGAGCTGACAAAGAAAAGAAGCAGATGGTACTCCGCAAAAAACAATTATCTACGCCGACTACGCCGATGACATAGCGATTCTGGCAAATACACCCAACCAAGCCGAAACACTACTGCATAGTTTGGAACGAGCTGCCACAGGCATTGGACTCCATGTCAATGCACACAAAACGGAATATATGTGCTATAATCAAACAGATGATATCTCCACACTTGACGGAACCTCTCTGAAACTAGTAGACAAATTCACCTACCTAGGAAGCAGCGTCTCATCAACCGAAAAGGATATCGATACGCGGCTAACGAAGGCATGGACAACTATCGATAGACTATCGATAATATGGAAATCAGACCTGACCGATAAAATAAAACGCAGTTTCTTCCAGGCAGCGGTCGTATCGATACTGCTGTATGGATGCACTACTTGGGCGCTAACTAAACGGCTGGAGAAGAAACTGGACTTTACACAAGAATGTTGCAAGCAATATTGAACAAGTACTGGCGGCAACACCCCACAAGGCACCAACTATACGGCCCCCTGCCTCCCATCACGAAAACTATCCAAGTTAGACGAACCAGACATGCAGGACACTGTTGGAAAAGCAGGGACGAGCTCATAAGTGATGTACTCCTATGAACCTCAACATATGGCTGGGCAAAAGCAGGACGACCAGCTTGAACATACATACAGCAGCTATATGAGGATACGGGATGTAGCCCTGAAGACCTGCTAGAGGCTATGAACGATAGGGAGAAGTGGCGAGAGAGGGTTAGGGATATCCGTGCTGGCGGAACGACATAATGATGATGATGATTACTATTATCGACCAGTCTATGCTTTTCCTAATTCCTCCGAATTTATAAACTATTTTTATTTCTCTCCATCTCTCAGATGGAGAAACCGCAATAGTATGTTATCAAGCCCTCGCCAGACCTTCTGCTATGGCCACTGCAGCCGTGCTTGCCTGTCCCACATCAGCCCTATCAGTCACAAACCTACCAGTTGTCCGCATAGTCCCTTCTTTATCTTCGTTTCATGAAGCCAAGTCAAAATGATAATGATTAATAACAACGAGAATAAAGATAACCGACTAAAAAATATTCAGTCAGAAAAAATACTATCTCTCAAATAATAGCGATGTGCGAAAGATGAAGATAAAAGTATGTAAAAAATATTTTTAGAAACGTGTTCCAAAGAACAAAAGCAAAAAAAAAAAATAAATAAAACAAAATGAATACGATAGTTCAAAATATATCTGGAGTTTTAAGTATGTGCAGCGTAACGGTTATCGTTGCCGGAAACAAACTCGGCGATATGACTTCAAACCTTGATGAGGCTGTTTGTATTTCCCATAGCGCTATCACCCCTTGGAAAGGCATGAATCCGACAATCTCACTCCCAACAATGGTCAGACTAGGTTCTTTAACTTTAGTTTGACAACCAGTCTAGGAGAAATAAAACTTGGAATTCAAACCAGTTGTACTCCGCTTAAAAATTTACCTCGTGTCGCATCTTGTTTGTGGCGGATGGATTGGGTAGTCACTTAAGTGCGTATTTCAGGCAATATGAAAAGGTCGGGGAATATATCAGCCGAAATGTTAAATCTTAACAAAGATGACAATAATAGTTTAAAATATGTGGAATAATGCAAATACGTTATCGGGGGTGTCCTCGTGGTGTAATGGTTAAAGCGATGAACAGCGGAATCGTAGTAAGCGAGTTTGTACTCCAGTCACGCTATTACGTTCACTTTTGGACAAATACACTTGGGAAAGGTATGAACCTCCTTATCCTCTCAGCTATGGATTGAATAGTACCACTACTGTTCTTCAAGGAGAATGGCTTTGGTATTAAATAACCTATAAAGGTTGAAATGCCATTATACAAAGAAACCAAACCAAGCAAATACGTTATCAGAAAGAAAGCAATTACCACTCGTCACTTGAGATAGTACTGGTTTGCTCTTAAGGAAACCATTTCGGTTAACGTTTCTGGTAAAAAGAGTCGGTTAATACCAGATGAATTATAAATACAAAAAAAAAAAAAAAGGAAAAACGAAATCGGACTTATTTGAAGTGAGTTTCGTGTATGTTTGTTGACGCTTTTTTAAAAACTGAAACGGGCAGTTTCCGTCCTTTTCCGCTTGACTGCCTTTTAAGTGACAACAATAAATCAAATTTCTGTTTGGGAAAATATTATTCTCCCTCATCTCACTGCCAGACTCTAACATCACTCGCCCCTCATCATTTGCCCCTTATCTTTCGCTTTTTAAAAAATCCATCTTAATTATTCTTAAACTTCTGTTGCCATGACGACCAATTTCCCTTTTTTAATTTTTTTTTCCACTTTGTATTTTCTTTGTAGGCGCATGTTTACACCAATTGGTTAGTGATTGCGGCAAGATTTCACCACTTTCATTAATTTTCTTGCTGACCCCAAACCCTACTGTGATCTTAACCCTTTGATCACATACTCCAGTCTATGTGTTATTTCGTATCGTTGAGGTAATATGTTGGATGATTTTAAGGGTTTCTAGTTTGGATTCATATTATTATCATTATTACTATCATTATAATTACTCCTTGCGAGTTTTTCGCTCCAGCGTTAGTTGATGGTCTTTTACTGGAATCAGAGTGACAGCAAGTCTCTTTATGTCTCCAGGACTCTTCTCAGTATTCTGACTGATCTTAACAATGCTGTGTTTGAATGGTTTCAGCTCGACTTTCAATTTCAAATTTTTCCAACCCCCTTACCAAGCCTTTACAGATTGTTCCAGGTGCACCAATAATAATAAGTATTACCATTACCGCCATGTTCTATAGCTTTCTTGTTTTCAGGCAGGGTCTAAGTACTTATATCTTTGTATGCTTTAATTTTTACTCTGTGGTCCACCGGGACGGCAAAGTCCACAATTCATCAGGTTCCCTTTATCTTGTTAATCATCACTAGGTCTGATCTTCTAGCTGGAATTGGTGAGCTGTTTGTATTTCAGAATACCCGAGAATTTTTTCATCTCATTCTCAAGGATGGATTTTGGTTTGTGCATATATCATCTGTTCGTATGGTCAAATTTTAATTTCATGAACAATTCCTTGTGGATCTCCTTCCTCACTCAGTTGTCTCTAGCCTTATACTCTTTTTTGCTTAGTTTTGCTGCATTCGCTTATAACGTGATTAATCGTTTCATCTCTATCCATTCACTTGCGTGTTATCAACATTCACTTTAACATGGTCGGGTCTTTATGGTATTGTTTTCTGCTGCTATTCGAAGAGATTCCGTTTCTTTTTTCACGTTTCCCTTTCTTTGTCATATCCAGATCTTCTCTTGAGAGATTTCGCCAGTTTATTGCATGAAATATCCATACAGTTGTTTTTCTTCCCATTTCTGTTTCTTCTTTTATTGTTGCTCTGTTCCTGGTGACTATAATTAGTCTTTCTTTGCTCTTTTTTATGAAGTCTTCGAGTCGTTATTTTGATGTATCCTCGCAACCTTCAATGCTGGCGAGTTCTCTTCGTCTTTATCGACATATAGTCTATGTCATCTATCGGATATAAGGCCTCGTGCAGCTTTTTTTATTGTCCGGTCTATTTGTTGAAGTTCTCTCCTTGTTCTCTTCAAGAATAGTTCTGAGTATCTTACAAGGAGAACAGCCCAAGTGTTTATTACTTTGACGAGATTTCTCTTTCGGAACTTGGTTTCCAAGAATTTTCTCGTTCGTCTTATATAATTTTTTTTTCTATCTCTACTTGTTTGAAGGTGTCTGCTTTTAATTTTCCCAAGAAATAGTAATTTTCCTTTTCTCTGAGTGTTCTCATTCTTTCTTAATTTGGTTGTTCTATTTCTTCCATTATTTGTCTTATCCTGACAGTATAGTCTTATTTTTTGTATTGGTCTCCAGTTCTTTTTCATTTATGCAAACAGCTTTATAACTTCCATATATTTAAGGTGATAAATCTTTTCTTACGATTGAGCAAATTTGTAGACCTTTGTGCATTTTCTAAGTATGTGATTGTGTAGCATCATCGCAATTAGAAGTAGAAATGATGAAAGCGCATCTTCCTAGAAGGCACCTCTCTGGATTTTCAAAGTAGCTATATTTTTGCCACTTGCGGTCAATTCCACTTTCTCGTTTTTCATCGTTTCCCTGATGATGTTGTCAGTTATCTTGTACATTTTTAGACAATCTATTGATCCAGCTTTATAGGATCATCTTTATAGGACCTTTTTCATAGGCCTTTTTGTCGTCAATTCGCATCATGAGTACATTTTTCTTCATCGTTTTGCTCTCCTTGAGGCTTCCTTTCTGTTCTTCGGGAAACAGTCCGCAACTTACAAGCCAGTCATAAATCTCCTCCCGAATCTGTGCGGTTAGAGTTTTACGCAATATCGGTCAATAGAAGCTTGGGACAGCTCATTTTGCAGGGACAGGCGGGGGGGGGGCTTTCTGAATCAGAGTGGTATTCCATTTCATCATCCATTCAGGTATATTCGTTTCTTCGAAGTATCCACTCTGTTTGAAAGCCAGTCTTTCGAGGGTAGACGTGAATTTTCTTAGCAGAATTCATGTATGCCATCATGGCCTGGCATTTTCCAATTCAATACTTGTTTAGTGTTACTCTGAGTGATTCCAAGGTGTACTGACTTCTTCAAGTGTTTATACTTCTTTTTCAAAGTTATTTATCCAATCGGAAATGTCATTTCCATTTCAAGATTTTATTACAAAATAAGTTTGCATCTTTTGCATCCGGTTATTGGTATATCCGCTTTGCATTATCTTACTTTTGCTGGTAGAATTTTTTCCCTTATTTTGGAAAGTCCTGTTTTGATTGTATTACTTGACCCTGTCTCGGTATTTTTTTTTTTATGTCACCCTTCTTTTACTTATATCTAATACTGATTTATCTTTTCCAGTTGTATTGTCAAATTTGTGTGCTGTTTTGTTTTGGTTGTGAGTTTTTTCAAACAAACTTTTGATTGATGGAATTTCATTGAAGACTAAGTGGCGTCAAGTTTCCTCTGATCTACAGGACTTCTCTAGGTATTCTAGCTGATCTTAAAAGGACTGTGGTCTGGGTGGTCTGGATTCATCCTCTGATCTTTAGTTTTTAAATGGGCCCAAGAAATATTCTTGTTATTCCTAAGTTTTGTTTCCTTTCGATTCCTTTCATCACCGTTTCCTTGATTGTAACCGTTTCGAAGATTCCCTGCCATTTGTCATTTTCTTTTCTTGCAAGTCTCCTGATACATTGGGCAATTCTCCTGTTTTTCTTGTTTCTCTTTTCCCATTTTTTATTTCAAGCAAGGAACACATTCCAATCTTAAATTCCATTTCTATGTACTAAACGTAAATTTCAGTAGTTTGTAAAAAGGTTTCGAATTGGTTTTGTTTCTTAGCAAATATCTTTATATCATCCATAAAAATGAGCTGGTTTGTCTTTTCCTGTGATTTGTAAAATAATAGACTCCTTTGCCTTTTCTTAATCTATAACTGAGTGGCAACATTGCTATTACAAATATTAGTAGTGAGAGTGAATCTTTCTCGAAGATGCCCCTTGGGATTTTTACCGCTACAAAGGTTTTCTCTTTTGCAGTTTGTTTTCCCTGGCTCTCATGATGAAGTTTATGAATTGTTCTGATACCTTGAACACTTTCAGACATTGTTTACCGGATCATACAATAGGCTTTTTTGTAGCCTAGCCATGTCAGGGTTATATTTTCCTCTATGTATGTACCTCTTTTACAGGGTATTGGTCTATATGTAATTGGTCATTTGTTCTTCGATTACCTTTATGAGACCCTTTCTGTTCTGTAAAGAGTTCGCGGTTTTCAAACGAGTAATAGATTTCCTCTCTTATTTGTGTTGATAGGACCTTCAACTTCAGAAAAAAAAAATGTTATTAGTTTATAATTGCTTGAGGTGGCTCCTTTTCGAGATCTTTCTGGATCTGGTTAGAGTTATTATTATTATTTGTATTTCATTCTCAAGTTTGACTGCAATTAGAACTAAACGACCGCATATATCTTCAACTTTGAGGGCTTTCAATATTTTCAGTGATATAAGAACATTTTAATCCTTTTCAAGATTTTACGGTGATCCAAAGTTTTTCTGATGACTTTGAACTACACAGTAAGTTATTCACTGCATTATTAACATATTCTCTCTCCCTCCCTCTCTCCCCCTCTCTCTCTCTCTCTCTCTCTCTATCTATCTATCAATATATATATATATATATATATATTTATATGTGTGTGTGTGTGCGCGTGCGCGTGAGAGAGAAAGAGAGAGAAAGAGAGAGAAAGAGAGAGAGATAAAATATGTCAAAATGACCGCAAGCAAATAAAAAGAAATTTGTAAATTATGACTTGGCCACCATAACGTGTGTTAATCCATTGTAAAATGTCGCTTCTGTTTGCATTCTACCTTTTCCAGCTGTGCATTGTCTTTTGATTGTGAAGCTGTTTCTTAAATATTTTTGCATTCAGATATATGAGGTCAAGTATTCCTATCTAATAAGAATAATTTGCACATACTTGTAGGATTTCAACTTTTCTTTTTTAATACAAATAATTTATAAACACATCAATAAACATGATATCTAATAATTTTTTCTATCCAATAATAATTATTTATTTGCATTTGGTTTAAAGTAACTAATAATAATCCTGGGTAAACAATTACATCCTCAAACGACAATTCTTACTATAAATTTTTTTACAGTTATTTCTATATCAAGCATTCCTATCGAAAACAATTGATTTTCAAACAGATCTATTTAACCCACAGATAGGACCCTAACAGTTACTACCACTCCAGGTCAGAGTGGACCTGGGAGTAATGGCAATGAACAGGTATTTCACATTGCTCAGACCTGCTTACCTGTAGCCTCTCTATCAGATACTCTATAGTGTCATACCAATTACTCCTTTGAGGGGTTGGTTGGTTGGTTGGGTTTTATGGCATATCAACCCTTGCAGTTATTTAACTCCAAATTATATATATATATATATATTCAACCAAAGATTTCTAAACGAATACTTAGGTAGGTAACATTTTCTATAAGTAGGATTTCATTTGTTTGCACAAGGGGAATGAAATTTTGGCTTTTCCCACATATATACCAATATATATTTATATATATATAGAGAGAGAACAGAGTGTGTGTGTGTGTGTGTGTGAGAGAGAGAGTGAGAGAGAGCGAGAGAGAGAGAAAGAAAGTGTGAATAAGGGAAGAAAAAGAAAGAGAGAAGAGAGAGAGAGAGGAATAAATAGGTTTGGTTTTTATTATTTGTTTTCCACAACTCACGTAAATATCAAGAAAATTAAAATATTTATATAATTATTTGTTTTGGTTATATACGGCATTACAGTGTCAGAGCAGTATGTCGTCGAATTGCCTGGTCTTCCATACTTCAAACTGACAAAGTAAAGAAACAGAAGATATACCCGGCAACAACTATTACGGACGTGAAATACGCCGGTAACATAGCGCTTCTAGCAAATACACCTGTCCAAGCCGAATCCCTGCTACATTGTCTGGTTCGGGTAGAAAGTGGCATAGTAGGCGACATTTCCACACTAAAGAGTGATCCTTTGAAACTAGTGGACAAGTTCACCTACCTTGGAAGCAGCGTCTCATCAACCGGGAATGACATCAACACGCGACGAACAAATGCATGGACAGTTATCGATCGACTATCGATCATATGGAAGTCAGACCTAACCGCAGTTTTTTTCCAAGCAGCGGTCCTATCGATACTGCTAAATGGGTGCACTACATGGACGCTAACTAAACGTATGGAGAAAAAGGTTGACGACAATTACGCAAGAATGTTGCGAGCTGTATTGAACAAGTCCTGGAGGCAGCACCCCACAAAACAGCAGCTGTACGGCCACTTACCTCCCATCACGAAAACTATCCAAGTTAGACGAAGCAGACATGTGGGACACTGCTGGAGAAATACAGACGAACTCATAAGCGATATACTCCTGTGGACCCCTTCACATCGCCGAACAAAGGTAAGACGACCAGCTAGAACCTATACACAACAGCTCTGAGCCGATAGAGGAGTTTGCCTGGAAGACTTCCCGGGAGTGATGGACAATAGAGACGGCGAGAGAAGGTCACGGACATCTGTGCTAGCAGCCTGACATGATGATGATGATGATATAATAATTTGGAGGTGCTCGTGGTGTAATGGTTATCGTCGCAGGATATGGACACGGTGACACGAGTTCAAATCCTGGACCTGACTGATTGCATTTCACATAGCACTAATACCCATGGGAAAGGTATGAATCCAATTATTCTCCCTCCAGCTATGGGTAAATAGTAGGACAGACTAGGTTCTTCAGCCTTGGTGAGGCAACAAGTCTAGGAGAAGGAAAACTCTAAATTCAAACCCGTTAAACTCCGCTTAAAAATTGACCTTGTGTCAGATCCTGCCCGAGTGGAGGGGTTGGGTAAATAGGATGATATAATCATTTCCAAGATTAATTATCAATAAGGATGTTCTTCAGAATTACTTTTATTATCATCAATTTTTTGGAAAACATTTCATTTCATTAGATGTTTTTGTATATTTTCTGTGTCTTTGAAACGATAAATCATCTTTAGATAATTTGACATCAACGGGAAATCACACACACACACACACACACACACACACACATACAAACGCACATACACATATTTACACACATACACATATACAAGCTGGCACAAATGCATACACACTTGCACAAATACATCCACAAATTTACGCACACACATACACGCATACACTTACACACACACTTGCACACACTCACGCACACACATATACACAAACTTACACATATACGCGCACAAACTTACACACTGACACTTACATATAGACAAACTTACACACACATGCATATTTACATTCACAATTACACACTCATACGCACACAATTACACACACACACAAACTCACAATCCGAACTGATATAGTTTCACTCGAACAAGGTTAAGACTCTAAAGAAAAAAAGTAAGTTTGCTTTTCTTTCTTAATAATAATAAAAAATAGAGCAAATATCTAGTCAAAGCCATGTAACTAATGAAAGTAAATGGAAGTAAGGATTCTGGCTTTTTGAAGTGAATTTATTAGGCAAAGCCGCGAGAATCACGCTTAAGCAAACGTGATTTCAAGCAGAAATTGTCTTAAACAAGAGAATCACACTCGAATAAATCCTCGCTTGGATGAGTGTCGACCTCTTCGCAATCCTCCCTAGTTCCCATATTTCCCCCCCACACACACACACCTTTCTCAAAAAAGATCTTTTTTTGTAATTTTCTTTATACGACATTAATCCTCCCCCACTTTTTTTTTGTTCACTTTTCTGTACAGCCGTCATGTTTGTACTATGTCACGTTTTTGCCTTATTTTCTTTTAAATATTTACCTTTCTGGGCTTTTTAATTAGGCAATAGAACCCAGTCTATCCTACAATTTACATATAGATGGGGGGGACATGGATTTATGCCTTTTCCAAGGCCATTAGTGCAATGTGAAACGCTATCAACCATGTTCAGGGTCGCTGTTTCCATTAACTATGAAGATAAATGTAACTCTAAGCCTGCCTAAATTGTATCTCTGTATTTACCTAACCCCTCCGCCTCGAGTAGAATACGAGACAAAATCAATTTTTTAAACGAAGTACAGCAAGGCTGAATTTAGAATTTTCCTACGACAAGACTAGTTTTCTTAAACCAGGCGAAAGATCCCAGTCTGCTCCACTATTTATCAATACCTAGAAATGATGTGAGGGATTCATACCTTTCCTAATAGTATTAGATCAAAGTGACGCCCAGAAGAGAATTGAACTCGGATCACCGACTCCATTCCCTAATGCTAAGCGCAATTCTCCGCTTTAATATATATATATATATATATATATATATATATATATATATATATATATATATATATATATATATATATATATATATATATATATATATATATATATATATATATATATATATATATATATATATATATATATATATATATATATATATATATATATATATATATATATATATATATATATATATATATATATATATATACCAGCTTAATTTAGAACAAGGTTATATTTCTTTTATATAATTATTTATTTCTTTCTCATTTTTTTCGTATAATTCTTTCTTTCTTTCTTTCTTTCTTATTTTGTTTCGCCCAGTCGGCTGGGGCTGTGGAATACACTGATTGCAACTTTACAGAGGGGTAAGACCCTCTCCAACTTGTGTCCTGTTATGACATTAAAGAACCTGATGACGAACTATGGAGTTTTGGGGAATTTGGAGTAGCCCTTCATTGCCAATGCTCTCAGGGCCACTCTGATAGGGTCCTATCTATGGGTCAAATAGAACAAACTATGTGTACAAACAAATGACTGATGTTGAATTGTGACTGTTAAGTAGGAATACTTGAGGCCATTTAACGGTCTGCAAAAAAGAGCTCAGGCTCATTTGATAATTTTAGCAAGAAATTGTGTTCACACACACACACACACATACACATATATTATGGAGGTGCCCGTGGTGTAGTCGTTATTGTCGTAGGAAATGGACACGGCGACACGAGTTCAAATCCTGGACGAGACTGATTGCATTTCACATAGCACTAATACCCTTCGGAAAGGTATGAATCCAATTATTCTCCCTCCAGCTATGGGTAAATAGTAGGGCAGACTAGGTTCTTCAACCTTGGATAGGCAACTAGTCTAGGAGAAGGAAAACTCTGAATTCAAACCTGTTAAACTCCGCTTAAAAAATTGACCTTGTGTCATATCCTGCCCGAGCGGAGGGGTTGGTAAATAGTATATATATATATATATATATATATATATATATATATATATACGTGTTGCCCTCAATAAGTTTCCATACTTTTTTGTACAGGCATTTAAAATTGTTGTTGACTCTTGAAAATTCACTATGTTATTGCTATACATCTTATGAGATGACTGACCAATGTTTATGATTTCAGGTTCAAAAGAACACCTGCAGCAGGAATTGGAATACACCCTACTAAAGCCTGATTGTCACAGATGGTAAATTTCAAAAATGCAATCAGGAATTTAGAAGAACGATATGCAATAAAATTCTGTTCTAAACTTGGAAAAAATGCCATGCGATGAAAGCTGGATCTCCTGCTATGACCCAGAGACTAAAAGACAGAGTTACCAGTGGAAGCATGTTGACTCTCCCAGACCCAAGAAGGCCAGACAGAGCAAATCCACCCACAAACTTTTGATGATCCCTTTTTTTGACAGCACTGGCATGATCTACATGCACTGGGTTCCCACTGGACAGACAGTCAACAAGGAATATTATGAAGAGGTTTTAAGGGAGTTCAGGAAGAGATTCCGTCGGAAGAGGCCAGCACTCTTCAAATGAGCAGGACAATGCACCAGTCCATAACTCCATCTTTGTCACAGACTATTTGACCAAGATGGGCATCAACACAGTTCTTCACCCTTCCGATAGTCCAGACCTTGCTCCCTGTGACTCTTGCTTATTCCCTAAGCTCACAGGCTGTCTTTATGAGACTATATAGGAGATGAAAGAGGCTGTAACGAAGGTCATTGACATGCTCACAAAAGAGTACTTTCATTGGGCCTTCCAGAAGTTGTTGGAACGGTACAACAAGTGCATTGCAGCCGGAAGAGATTACTTCGAAGGGGACTAGAGTTTCATGTGTGTACTATGAATAAAATTGCCCATACAAAAAAAGGGTGGAATCTTATTTAATGATCCTCGTATATATATATATATATATATATAGGATTTCGCAACAAATGACCTACAAGGGTTAATATGTCATAAAATCCAACCAAACGTATTTTGTTTTTTCATTCTTTCTTTCTTTCTTTCTTTTGATTATATTTTCTGATAAATAAATCTTTATTCTTTATTTTTGTTTAATTTTTGTCATCTATTTTCTTTTTGATTTCATTTTGTCGTTAATTTTTCGTTTCTGTAAAATTTTGTTTACGTATTATTTACTTTTCTTCTATAAGAATTCTTTTTTCCTTTCTGTATTTTCTTTGTATTTTTAAAAAAAATTCTCTTTATTCTCTTGTATATTCGTTTATTTCATTCTTTGATTTTATTCTTTTTTTCTTCTGTCTTTTTTCTTTTTTCTTTTTCTTTTTCTTTCCTAACTTTTTTGTTTTCCCGTTCTCCTTTATTCGTTTCTTTTTTTTCGCATTCTGTCACCATAATCCTTTTCTCTTTTTTTTTTGTTATATTTCTTTTTCTTTCTCTTTCTGTCTTTCTTTTATTTATTGTTCCTTCTTTTTTCTTTGTCAGTTTTTATTTCATGGATATTTTTCTTTCTTCAGTTGTTTTTTCTTCTCTTTCAATTATTCGTCGCTTCGACTTTTTCTTTCTTTCTTTCTTTCTTTCTTTCTTTCTTTCTTTCTTTGACGGTACATCTTTTTTTTATTTCGATATTTATGTACAAAATATTTTCAGTAACCTTTCCTTTTCTCATTTTATCCTTGAGTTCCACTTTTCATAGGTACTCCCATCTCTCTCTCTCTCTGTCTCTGTCTCTGTCTCTCTCTCTCTCTCTCTCTCTCTCTTCATTTGTATATCTCTTTTCGTTTCTCTCTTATTCAGACTCTCTCCACCCTGCATATGCTCTTCTTTTTAGCTCCAGAACGCATAGGCAGGGATGAACTTTAGCTGGAAACCGATGTCTAAATACAACAAACTTGCATTTTTTCGTGTTTTTTCCTTCTCAAATCAAAAGCCTGAACTAGTTTTTGAAACCTGACGACATTCCCCAATTTTTCAATAATTCGCGGAATTCCCAAAAAGGAGACTCCAATCTGCACGCATGCGTGTTTCGCTGTTTGTATTAGTCTGCTTTTGTTTTCATTTTCCTTTGTGCGCATGCGTAAACTTGTAAGTTGGCTCGTGCAATCGACTGTGTTCATTTGGATGTTAAAAACTTACTGTTTGTGCAATAGTGTGGACATTACGCGTCACTAAATTTGAAGTGGTGTGTACACTGAATGGATTTGGTGCGTCTATGGACAAAGAAAGCAGAGGTTGACGCCTGAATGAAAATGTGTGCGAATATCTGTTAAACTGTCGTCTTTGCTGACGAAGGAAATTATAACGTGTGTTCAAGTTTCTATTTTTTTTTCTTTTTTGTCAAGAATGGATATTTTAAAACTGTGTATTCAGTATCTTGTTTTAAAAGAGTCAGCGAGGTGGGTAGTCCCAAGAACATTTGCACTCCTAAAAAATACAACCAGCGAGGTGAATGAGGACACAAGAAATTTTGCTTGAGTAAAAATGAGATTTCAAAGAATTGTAACAATACACATCAAAAATTTAATTCCTTTTTATTTTCTGAATTTTAGAATTATTCGAAATCTAAGAATTGACATTTTTGTTTCTGTGGATAAGGGTCTTTGCTTTATGAAATTAAATTTAAATGTCTTGTAGACTTTTTTTTTATTGTTGTGAATTCGATCTCTACAGTGTTTCTCACTATTTAATAAAAGTCAAAAATTGAAGGAATTACTCCCCAGATAGTTTCACTAACGAGAAGAGATTTCTGGTTTGAATTTAGAATTTTTCTTTCTCCAAGACCGGTTGCCATACTAAGATTAAAGAGTCTAGTCTGACCTACTATTTACCAATATCTGGAGGGAGAATTGTCGAGAACAAGTACTACGTGGAATTCAAACTGCCTTATCCAGGATTTGAACTCGAGTCATTGTGTCTATTTTTTTACGCCTCCTTGTATCATGTAAGCCTTCTAAATGATATACCTTACAGTCTGGAAGTTTTGTCACACAAAGAATTATTAATGCAGTCAGAGCATTCTCTTCTGGGTTAATTGATTGAATGTTTAATTATAACGGCATGTCAACATGTATAGCGTTTGTTATATCTTGGGGTTAAGGAATCGCATTTATTGTTCGTTCATATGAAAATTTTTGTGAAGTTGATACTTTTTATTCGAATACGAATACTTTTAACAAGATCTATTTCTGCCAAGGATAGGAGTATAACAGGTAATATTACTCCGACTCAAAATGAAACTGGGAGTAATAACAATGAAGGGATTATATTTTTACTTTCTTCAAAAACAAAGACACAAACATTTTTATTATTTGTAGTGGAGTATTATACAATGAAAACGGATATTATTAAATATTATTATTACCAAATTCTACGGCGTTTAATCTTTGCACCAAAAATAATGAAAATATAGCAGTCCAAAAATAAGTAATTTTCATATATATTCAGGATTTTTTTTTTCGTTATTGAGTATCAAAGCTAAAATATTTCTTATTATTTTACTAAATAATGCAAGAAAAAACTTGGTACGCTGTAGTAAATAATGCCAAAAGTCTTGTTACTTTGTAGAAAACAACACCGAAAGTCTTGTTACTTTGTAGAAAACAACGCGAAAAGTCTTGTTACTTTGTAGAAAACAACGCGAAAAGACTTGTTATTTTGTAGAAATCAACGTCAAATGACTTGTTACTTTGTAGAAAACAACACCAAAAGAGTTGTTACTTTGTAAAAAAACAACACTAAAAGACTTGTTACTTTGTAGAAAACAACGCCAAAAGACTTGTTACTTTGTAGAAAATAACGCCAAAAGGCTTGTTACTTTGTAGAAAACAATGCCAAAAGACTTGTTACTTTGTAGAAAACAATGCCAAAAGACTTGTTACTTTGTAATGAACAGTGAGAAAGACTTGTTAGTTGGTAGTGACACAATGCCAAAAGACTCGTTACTTTGTAATGAACAGTGAGAAAGACTTGTTAGTTGGTAGTGACACAATGCCAAAAGACTTGTTACTTTGTAATGAACAGTGAGAAAGACTTGTTAGTTGGTAGTGACACAATGCCAAAAGACTTTTTACTTTGTAACGAATAATACGAAAAGACTTGTTACCTTCTCACGAATAATTCATAAAGTCTTGTTACTTTATTGTGAATAATACTGAGAGACTCGTTTCTCATATGCCACAAAGACAAAGGAAACTCACTCCCCTTCTTCCCGACAGTCTTTTTTTTTTCTTCGACAATGTTCAGTGCTTCACTCTCTCTTACAAAATTTGTGTTTGGTTTCTTTGTTTCTTTTTATTCAATCGCAGGGATGATGCCAAAATCATTCTCATAGAAAGACACTTGTACTACTATTTAACCCATAGCTGGTGGAACTGGGGACTTTATACTTTTATCAAGATTATTTATCCGAAAGTGAACGTAAAAGGACGCCTGGAGTTGGGACGTGATTACTAAGATTTCCAGCATGATAGCCACTTAACCACAGGGATTCCCTCATCTTACAGAGGTCCACTCTATGTGCTGCAACTAAATGTCACTCTCGTTCTGGTTCGCTTCTAACGGTCGTTGACTCAAGAAAGCCGTCATTAGCTTTGAAGTCCTTATAAACATAACAACCTATGAATATTCATAAACCGTACCAATGTTAAGGACTCCAACATATGCATGTGACGAATCATATTACAAATTGGCCAATAATATAAAAAACAGCAGCGTGGGATTTTTGCTTCGGGAAAGTGAAAAGCATCACAATAAGTCCTAATAATATTCGTTTTGATTGTATAATGTTCAACTAAAAATAATAAAATCCTGGTGTATTTGATTAAGAAGAAAAATAACATTTTATTTTAAAAATTGTAAGGGTGTACTAATATGTATGAAAGTATATGATTTGTATATTATTATATTCATGTAAGGTGTATACATATATATATATATGTGTGTGTGTGTGTGTGTGTGTTTGTAAGTAGATTGATAGTTTGGCTATTATGACAACATATACGTGGAGCTTCCAGACTTTTTTGTACAAGCATTTACAATTGTCATAGACTCTTGAAAATTCACTATGTTACTGCTATACATCTTATGAGAAGACTGACCAATTTTTATGATTTCAACTTCAAATGAACCGACAGCTACAGCAGGAATTGGAATACACCCAACTGGTGCATTTCAAAAATGCAATCTGGACGTGAGGACACTTAAGAAGAACGATATGCAATAAAATTCTGTTTTAAACTTGGAAAAAATGCCACAGAAACGTATGGAATGCTTCAGACTGCTTTTGGAGCATCTTGCATGAATCAGTTTTTGAGTGGCATAAGAGATTCAAGGAAGGCAGGGAGTCTGTAAGGGACGATGAGAGGTGTAGGAAGAGTAAGGAAGTCAATACACCAGAGTTGATTGGCCAAAAAGCTAGGGTTAGGGTTACTATGTTGAGGTTTTAAGGGAGTTCAGGAAGAGATTCCTAGGGAAGAGGCCAGCACTCTTCAAATCGGGTCTGTGGCATTTTCAGCAGGACAATGCACCAGTCCACAACTCCATCCTTGTCACAGACTATTTGACCAAGATGGGCATCAACACAGTTCTTCACCCTCCCTATAGTCCAGACATTGCTTCCTGTGACTTTTGCTTATTTCCTAAGCTCAGAGGCTGTCGTTATGAGACAATTGAAGAGATGAAAGAGGCTATGACCAAGGTCATTGACACGCTCACACAAGAGAACTTTCATTGGGCCTTCTAGAAGCTGTTGGAACGGTACAACAAGTGCATTGCAACCGGAAGAGATTACTTCGAAGGGGACCGGAGTTTCATGTGTGTACTATCAATAGAAGTGCCCATACGAAAAAAGTCTGGAAACTTATCGTATGCACCTCGTATATGCCTGTGTGTGAATCTAGCGAATCCATCGCGTTAAATTAAATGCCAGATTCGACAACGGCGTAAATCTCTGAAAAAGTTTCAGGACAACTACCACGGTATATAGGATTCTTTTATCTGCCAAACCAACGTAGCTAATATAGAATACATTGAGGTAAAGATGTTTGATGATTGCACGAACTGAAACATTCAAACTGATTTGAAATATCAACTTCCATTTCCAACTGAAATAATTTCAACTGCCCTGTGTTTGAATATTATCATTTGGGCCGTTGATTTAAAAAAAAGTTATCGTTGTCTAATAAACGGTGCCTTTTGAGGAAAAATGGCTGGAAAATGACTGAATATATATTCCTATGAAGGTCAAAGGCCAAGGTTTGATAAGCACCTCAACCTCCGCATAGTTGGACTTTCACCATCGGACGACAAGAAAACCAGCCAGCAAAACTTGACGACTCAATAAGACCAATTTCCTCTTGATGTTTTCACACTAATTTTGGGGTCATTTTTTTTATCGTCAAAAGAAGAGGAAGATTTTTCTCAAAATATCACAAAAAACGCATTTTTATTTTTATTTTCATTCTTAAATGCCTCCACTCCAACGACTTTGAATGTATTTTGAAACTTTTTTTAAGATATTAGAGATTATTTCTTTTTATAAGCTATATCATCTTTAATATACCGCCATATATATATATATATATATATATTCAATTAAATTATGTGTCGGCCGGGCAAAAGCAGGACGACCAGCTCAAACATACATCCAGCAGCTATGTGTGGATACGGGATGTGGCCCTGAAGACCTGCCAGAGGCGATGACCGAAAGGGAGAAATGGCGAGAGAGGGTCAGGGATATCCGTGCCTGCAGCACGACATGATGTTGATGATGATGTATACAGCAAAATTTGTACAATATAATAAGATGAGACACCATTGGTAATTGTAGTCGGGGAACTTAAGTAAAACAGTAAAACATCGAAGGCCCCTTTTCGTCCGGTTCTTTTCAAGTTGGGATCACCGGAAATTTAACTAAAAACGGGGTATATATATGTAATATATAAGAAGAATGGCCAGATAGAGGGGAAAAAAACAAAACAAAACTAAGTAACCCCTGTATCCAGGTGTTCCCCAAATATATATATTTGGTGGTCCGAGAGAAAAGTAAATATTTTAAAATGAACAGGTTTGGAAATATATTTGGTACTTTAGATTTTATTCTGTATAACTATGCTCAACACGTGTTTGAAACTTTATCGTCATCTTCGGGAGACTATGCAATGCACATCTGACATCCCACCGCGTCAAAATATGGTACAAGGCTATTTTATAAGAGGGGGCCCCCGCAAGAATCGAGACTCGTGCACGGCAGATGTAAAAAAAAATTGCTTGGTCTCTCAGCCACCAAGCGATAAACTTAGCCTCGCAAAGCAGGTAATGCTTGTAAACTGGTTCCCTATGACCGTGTGCGCACCAGACCAGAAGGACCAGTACCAAATAAATCTTTTCTTGTCATCGATTCATCCGGCCAAAAGGCCAGGCGCAATGTAAATCTACGCTTGTCAATGATTCCAGCCACTCGGTAATGAATAATCGACAGTTTGATATGTTGGCGTTATTTTAATGATTCCATTACAGCATTTGTAAAAGTGTTTTGAAAAGTTGAGTGTTCTATTTTCTGATAATTTAATATTTTATGAAGAGAAACCCAATTGTTCAGAGCCTGAGTCGATCCTATATATACATTAGCAAAGTTTGCAACATTCAATTATGTAAACTACGTTTTTTGAATTGCTGCTTCGATTTTTATTTATTATGATTGTTGTTTTAGGGTTTTCGAAGGTTTAGGATTATATTACATACACTACATAGTTTATTCTTGCATTTTGAGACTCTATGCATAGTGTGTTTCCCAAAAGTAGACGAAGTGAGTGTCTGTTTTAAGTGATTTGGTTACCTGTTTACTTTTAATGATTTTTGTTGTGTCTTGTATATTTTTGATTCTATCATTGTTTTTAAGTTCTTCGAAGTTCTTTGTTATTTCTGTGGATAGTTCTGGGTTATTTTTGTTGAATGTTGAGACGTATGTTAAGGGTCTTTCGTTGCTATGTTTTTTGGGGTTCGTAGCTCTTCTGATCGTATTCTTTCAGCTAATTCGAATCTCTAATTCATTAATGCTTTTGATTATCCTCTCTGGTGGAGGGTTACGCGTAATTCTTCTGGGCAAGTTTGTTGCTGGCTTTTGTTAGTGACTATGATGCATATTATAAATTGTAGGGTATAAGGGGTGCATTTTAAGCAGTTTGGGAAACGATGACAATTGAAGAAGGGGCATTGTTGGGTATCTGTAGTTTGTGGTAAATGTCCATGATAATTTGGCCATTTTGTGTTTTTATGAGGTCTAAAATGGTAATTCTTTAAAGTTGTATTTCATGGTGAATTTTATTTTATGGTGTAAGTTTCGGTGTTAATTATAGAAATCGTTAATGCCGCCCCATTGGCATTTCCAAAATATGAACCAGTCATCTAGGTATTTTTTTCCATGATCTAATAAATTCTGTTCTTATACTTGTTGGGTATCCCGTACCTTTCCAGCATAATGAGCTGGTCCATCTACCATATATGGCAGTAGCTCTAATACAAGAGGGACCGGTCCCGATCATTTTGGTGACAAATTGATTTTGGACTGGACCTCTCCAGGTGCTGGGTAGCACTTTGGCCGGCCGTGTTATCGGGACGCGGTTCGTGCAGAGTGTGTCTCGGTGCCTGGGGATTTTCCTACGGCCTCAGGGGGCCTTCCCCCCCAGGCTTTTACTCCCTTCGGGGAGGTTTGGTTTATCGCCCGGCGCCTGAGGCGCCCCTAATAAGGGGAATGCCGACGGGGCCGTAGGCATTTTTGGGAACTCCGGGCGCGTGTGGGCTACGGCCCTGCGCCCGGACCCACCTAAAAAAGGCCTTGTGCCATACTTGCCCGTAAGGTGGGGCGGCCAACAAATACTCCGGTCCCGATCATTTTGGTGACAAATTGATTTCGGACTGGACCTCTCCAGGTACTGGGTAGCACTTTGGCCGGCCGTGTCATCGGGACGCGGTTCGGGCAGAGTGTGTCTCGGTGCCTGGGGATTTCCTACGGCCGCAGGGGGCCTTCCTCCAGGCTATTACTCCCTTTAGGGGAGGTTGGGTTAATCGCCCAGCGCCTGAGGCGCCCCTAATAAGTGGAATGCCGACGGGGCCGTGGGCATTTTTGGAAAATGCCGGGCGCGTGTGGGCTACGGCCCTGCGCCCGGACCCACCGAAAAAAAGGCCTTGTGCCATACTTGCCAGTAAGGTGGGGCGTGCAATAAATAACCAGTCCCGATCATTCTGGCGACAGATTGATGTCTCCAGGTGCTGGGTAGCACTTCGGCCGGCCGTGTTGTCTGGGGCACTGATCTGGCCGAGTGTGTCTCGGCGCCCGGAGATTTCCTTCGGCCTCAGGGGGCCTTCCCCCCAGGATATTACCCCATTCAGGGGGGTTGGGTTGATCGCCCGGCGTCTGAGGCGCCCCTAATAAGGGGAATGCCGACGGGGCCGTAGGCATTTTTGGGAAATGCCGGGCGCGTGTGGGCTACAGCCCTGCGCCCGGACCGACCGAAAAAAAGGCCTTGTGCCATACTTGCCAGTAAGGTGGGGCGTTCAATAAATAACCAGTCCCGATCATTCTGGCGACAGATTGATGTCGGTTTGAGCCTCTCCAGGTGCTGGGTAGCACTTCGGCCGGCCGTGTTGTCTGGGGCACTGATCTGGCCGAGTGTGTCTCGGCGCCCGGAGATTTCTTTCGGCCTCAGGGGGCCTTCCCCCCAGGCTATTACCCCATTCAGGGGGGTTGGGTTTATCGCCCGGCGTCTGAGGCGCCCCTAATAAGGGGAATGCCGACGGGGCCGTAGGCATTTTTGGGAAATGCCGGGCGCGTGTGGGCTACAGCCCTGCGCCCGGACCCACCAAAAAAGCCTTGTGCCACACTTGCCCGTTAGGTGGGGCGTGCAACAAATACCCCAGTCCAGATCAGTCGGTGACCAGTCTACGATCAGTCTACGAGTCTGAAGAGCCGTTTCCTATTGTTGAAGTATATCCTTACACTATCACAAATCCTATGTTCCTACTACTAACAGCCTCTCTCTTGTAAATACTCTTCCTGTAAATATAACTATTTCTTCACCTATCGTGGTTTGTCCTATTATTATAACTACTTGTGTTTATTAACCAGAACACAACAATAATGTTGTTGAATTTTTATACCCACGATATCATATAGATTTTCCTCTTAGTATACTAAGGTTAGGGTGGTGTATGTTGATGTCATTTTTGTTCCCTTGGCTGTTCCTCGGGTTTGGATGTAATTTATTTTATCGAATAAGAAAGAATTATTATTTAGAATTTGTTCAATACTATTTGTAATTAATTTGTTATTAAATCTTGGGTGTAATGTATCCGGGGATTTTTCAATCCAGAATGAGTTGGCCTTTTTTTCTAATTCATCGGGAATATTTCTATATAGGTTTGTAACGCCAAATATAATCATGAGTATGTCAGGATAAGTTTTTTATTGCATAGAGTTTAAAATGTAGATTGTTTGTAGGACATGATGCACTTGCAACTATAGGTCTACATTTGAGGTCACTGGGGTTTGGAATTTTTATGTGTTAAGATTTTTCTGTTTCTACAGAAACTTTTATTTCCTCAGTTTTAGTAATTCGTGAAAATTGCTAGTTTCTTTTTATTGTCTATGTTTGTATCAATCAATTTAGAGTTAGTTTCATCTTTTAATGTTTCTTGCAGTAATGGAATCTTTAAAATAATGCCAACATACCGCACTGACGACTATTCATTACTCTAAATATAAGAAAAAAAATGCATAGACACATAGACGCCCTCGCAAACAGAACTTACAAATACAAACAGATACATATTCGCAGACTATCTCACATTCAACTCGTAGAAGAAGAGAGAGAAAAAGAAACAACATTGAAAATATATGTGTATACATGAATACGAACAGTTACACACACAAACACCTGTAACAGCCGAAGATTTTCACGAACAATTAACTCTGAGTGGACATTCACAGAGAGAAATCCTGGAATAAAAAAAAACCACGACACTATCAAAACAATTTCCACAACAAAAGCCAGAAAAAAAGACTGCCTTAACCATTAATAGCCTCCTGAAGACGACTATGCGGATGCGCCTTCGAGCCGGAGCCTTGGCTTACAGACAAGCTTTGTTTAAAGAAGCTTTGTTTATGGCTTTACTGAGTCTATGGCCAGCAAGTCCACTTGGCATCGTACCGGGAGACATAACAATAACAAGCATAGTTCACATTGCCCATATGACCTACACTGACATAGCTCCCTCCTCCTCCTCTCTAACCCCCACTATAAAAAAGATGTTGTGGCAAATCCTGCCGGGTAAGAGGAATAGATAAATACCGCTTCCTGAAAAAGACTATAAAGTCTGAAACACCCGTAAAAGAAAAGTTATATAAAATAAAATCTAAAGTTCCAAATTCATTTGCAGATCCATTCATTTTAAATATATATATATATATATATATATATATATATATATATATATATATATATATAAAGACCCAGAACAGGGCTTTAACTGCATGAGAATGAATATGACATTCCTATGGAGTTACGACTAACAAAAAATGGTTGGTTGTATCTAGAGGTATTTCTGGGGCGCCTGGGTTAGGGGTAATGATATTTCGATCTTGAAACTATGCCCGAACCCAGAGTCATCAACTGATGAAGACTGTTTGGAGCATGGGTGTTTATCATAAATTATTTCATATATCTGAATATGTCTGCAAATACTGACCCTATAGTGTTATCAAGTAACAAATTGCATAAAATATTTCTATATTCTTTTAGTTAAAATATTTTAACGCTATTGCACTTACAAAAATCAAGCTACGATGTGTCATTTTTGTATTATAGTAATATACCTACAAAAATCCAATTATTAGACCTTACAAACCATTCAGAGCAAGTTAATACGATCTGCTTTCTCTTGACATGTTGATATTGTCATAATAGTTCAAATATTGAAACATTTATTCATCTTTATCATTTCAATTTCTGAAGTTAAAATTTCGAGTTTTTAAATCAATTTTTCCCGTCCTGTTTCATGAGAAAAAAAGCTGGCAGAAACGGACATTTCTCGTTCCCATAACAACCAAGAACCAATTCAAATGACGCACGCGTGTGACGTATTTTGGCGTCGTTCCATCGCAAAAACAGGTGCAGAGATGATGAGCCGAGAAAATGATCGCCTATTAAAATTTTTATGCTTACACGATACATGTCGGTGAGAAGCCCCGTTTCTTTCTGGGCGGTCAGTTACGTCACGATGTCAACGAGTATTTCCGGTCCGGCACCCTGCCTTGTAACAATATTTGAACAAATAAACACGCTTTCTGAAATCTAAAATTCAATCGCTGACACTCAACTCCAAGCACGAAATCACGCCTCTTTGGGGATTAAATTTATATTCACTAATTTTGTAAAAATTACCCCAACCAATAGTAAAATTGCTCCATGAATGTTTATAAGTGCTTTCAGATAATTTTGTGGCACTGATCTCGAAAATGTTGTCCATTTCTCTTCCTCTCGTATTATTTTTATGTGGAAGAAATATTTCATATCTGATAAAATCAGAGCAAAGATAAAATTATGTTCTGGAGATGCCCATGACCTTGTTCCTTCATGATTATGTAAGGAAATTAAATGAAATATTATTGTCTGAATTTGAGATATGGAGGTCAGATCTATCTGATAAAATTAAATGCAATTTCTTTTAAGCAGCGCTTTTGTCAGTTTTATTATGTAGATGCACCACATGGACGCTGACTATGATTATAGTGAAACAGCTAGATGGGAACTGCACAGGAATGCTACGAGCTATATTGAACAAATCCCGGAAGCAACATCCCACAAAACAGCAACTGTACGGACACTTAGCTTCCATCTCAAAATTAATTCAAATAAGACGAACAAGACATGTGGGACACTGCTGGATAAGTAAGGATGAACTCATAAGGTACGTACTCCTATGGATCCCTTCACATGGACATGCAAGTGTTGGCCGACCAACAAGAACTGATCTACAATAACTCTACACAGACACAGGATGTAATCTAGAAAACCTGCCAGAAGCGATGGATGATTGAGATGAACTATGTGAGAGTCAGGAAAATCCGTGCTTGTTGCGCAACATCATCATCATGATATATAAATATATATATATAAAGTGAATAAGATAAGTTGACTACGATTATATATATATATATATATATATATGTTAGTGTGTGTGTGTGTGTGTGTGTGTGTGTGTGTGTGTGTGTGTGTGTGTGTGTGTGTGTGTGTGTGTCATTTATACTTTCATGTATATCAGTATGTCTGCAAACATAGACCGTTATCAAGTTCGCTATTGTACAATAGATAGATAGATAGATATGGGTAAATAGAGAATCCTATGCACTATACGTATATCGATATAAACGAAGTGATGATGCTGATGCACACCAAGTGTAACTTCAAATAACAGACTTCTGGTGTTCATGATTTTAATATTCCTTCGTTTTATACCTGCTTTGCAATAATGACATCATCCACTTTTTTTAACCAAGCTTTTCTTATTTGTAATTCTTGATATATATATATATATATATATATATATATATATATATATATAATATATATATATATATATATATATATATATATATATATATATATATATATATATATATATATATATATATATATATATATATATATATATATATATATATATATATATATATATATATATATATATACTAGGTATTCAGTGAATGAATTTATTTGTAGTTGAATTATTTGCCATCTTTAAACACACACACACTTACACTTACACTTGTGGCCGAGAGGTCTGAGACTTAATCTAACGTAAAGTTGGACGGGTTTCGATCCCGGCTTCGAGCGTCCTGCATGTCTATCCACACTGGAGTTCTGATAGAACGAAACAGTCTGTCTGTGGATGACAATATATACGCTCCCCCATGGGGGTTGAGCACTCTGGTGAAGGAATTGTCGGCCGCCGCTTGCATAATGCAAAGCTCTTCGAAGGAATTGAGCACTCTGGTATCTGATCGGGTATAAAAAATGTAAACAAACGGCTGCTGTTGCTAAATAAATACCTTAAAAAGTTCCCTTAGCTAACCTGGTCCGCTTGGTGGCCGAGAGGTCTGAGATTTAATCTAACGTAAAGTTGGACGGGTTTCGATCCCGGCTTCGAGCGTCCTGAAGCGTTCTGATAGAACGAAACAGTCTGTCTGTGGATGACAATATATATATTAAATTTTAAAATAAAGTGATAGGATGTATTAGTTGGAGATAATAAATTCACTATGCGATGAATTTACCGATATTGAATTTTCCAAGAATCATTTTGTCCAATCTCTCGAACTCTCAAACTAAAATAAGTTTATTGCACCTAATTATGCCATATTCCGAGTACTTCACGCGTTGTAACGTTTACTAAACTAGGCTAGTAGACCATTGTTAGTGAGTTCAATTCTCTCAGGGTTCTCCTTACTTTAGGCCTTGTGCCAAACCAAGCTTGATAAATAACTACTTGCGTCAAAATGTACTTAGTAAATATCTTTAAATTCATCTGTGGTGGGGAGGTTATCAAGTGAATATTGTAACGCATTTAATTCCAAAAACAAAAAAGAACGAATTTGAATGAGCGTCTTACAAAATAACTTGTGATTTATTGATAAAACTGCTGAGATCATTTTCGTGCCATATCGTTGAATGCAGATTGGTTTCTATTGTTTGAGAAATAGGAATATATTCATTATCTTTATAGATAACATTTATTATGACTGCATGTCTCTTCAAGCCTTGGCAAGTTCAGTAGCACAATAATTAAAGTGCATATTTCTTAATACATTGAGAGAAAATATAAGAATTAAATTGATAAAAGACCGTGTTTACTTAAACGTATTCATTGCAAGGTGCGCTATTCAATTCTGAGTAAAAGTTTGACTCTTAGGTTTCTCGTTGCAACACGCATTGCTGAATTGTTATAAAAAGTAGGATAATACTTCAATTCGTAGAGCATCAACCATACTTCATGACTAAAATATTACATCAGTCGGAAAGCCAAATTATAAATATAAATTCACTGTGCAAAGATGTTGAGGAAAGGTAATTCTTCATCAGTTGTTTTTTTTTTTTTTTTATTTCTAGCATTTTCTAGCAAAATATTCTATTCAAATGAATTTATAGAAACATTATTCAATCATTAAGCTATTTCATCTAACATTCCATTATAAAGGAACGATTCCGTTTCATGCCTGACTAGACAATGTATTCAATATTGAGAGAAAAAAATGTGAGACTAAAGTTGCTATTTTTAAAGAATACATCTTATGTTGAAAAACTTCCAAATTTCTCGTGAGCTTGCTGTATAGCATTTGTGACAAAATAGGCGCGCGCTGCCCTGCATCAAAATTACCGTGCAAATTAATTTATGTAGAAAAGAGAATTTTCTTCACCAATACGTAATTCAAATGAGACAAATTACTTACTCTCAATTTGTTCGGGTATCAGCAATTTGTAATTAAGAAATTTCGTTAAATATCTCGAAGGACTTTTTCCTCAGAAGTATTCGTTTAGCCGAGGAACACTCAGTGTCGAAGGAAATAGAAACGACAATATAAGTTCAAATCCTGAATCAATCAATACGGGTTTCACTCTGTGCTAATACCTTTGGGAAAAGCACGAATTCCTCTTTTGTTTTTTCTCTCTAGTGTAACATATTGACCTTCGACCCAGCCGTCAATCAAGGAACAGGTGCATCCGGTCGAAGATATCTGTGGACGGGTTGATTCGGTGCAATTGCGACGCCACAGGAAGTAGGTAACGTCAAACAATTATATAACCCGGTGCCACGGAGAGTTGAGTTAGTTGGTGTCAGTTAGTAGGAGATAAAATGCTGTAGTGAGAACCAGCTCCCAGAGAGGGCTGGGCCCTCAAAACCCCCGATTGAGCAGCCCAGCAGAACGAGAAAGAAGTGCTGCTAAAGACAGAGGAATTTGGGGTCAATATGTTGCAGTCTGTTCAGTCTCCAACTCCCCTCTCACACATAACCCATTCGCAACCATTTCGAATAAAGTGTGAGAAGTATATTTTTCTAAAGAACTGTGTCCGTTCGTCATTATTGTTGATTTTGTTTCCGCATGTATATGTGTATGGTTGAATATGTTTATGTATCATGGCTGTGATTATGCAACACCAGCTTTGGATAACAAGTATAACAAATTGAGTTCTTTAGCTTTGGTAAAGCAACCAGTCTAGGAGAAAGAACATTTTTGAATTCAAACCATCTTTAAACATTCTGTTCGTTGCCGAGGGGTTGAGTAAATGCATACGCCTTTTTTTCTGGAACGAAGCGTCATCTTTTGTTGTGAACTATGCAAATTAATCTGGTACTAATTGTCTACACTTTCATACGATATTTGTCTTACTGATAAGTAATTAACTGACGTCGATTGCTCCAAAATTCTTAATTTTTATTTGAGGCTTAACCTACAATTATTCTCACCTCCTTTATAATCTGGTGTTTTTTTTATCATTTGCCATTTGACGATTGGTGACTTTTCTGTTCTAGGTGAAAATTCTAATGCTTCCCCATAAAACTTTTCACCATCTTCACTTTTTGCCCATATTTTCACCATCACTCATCACAACCTAAGATACGATAATTTTCGCGAGGCAGTTTCCTTTAAAGGGGTAATGAATCAATCTGTTATCCACCCCGCCCACATCTATGGGAAGATAATTGCGCAGAAAGGGTTCTTAAGCCTTTTGCTAAGACAACCATGTATTCAGCACGCACGCACGCACGCACGCACGCGCTCATACGCACATATATATGCATTCACGCGAATGCCATTGGTACAGGCATGAATCCATTTGCTCCCCTACCCGCAATGGGTAGTAAGTAGGGTAACCTGGCCTCTTCAACCTTGGTTAGGTAAACAGTTTAGGAGAAGGAAAACTAAAGTACTTCTCTTTAAGATACTGACTTTGTGTTACATTCTGTTCGGAGTGAAGGGGTTGGGTAAATAAATGCTCCAGGTAATTCAGTTCAGGTTATATTGTATTGAGTGATTGATTGACCTTAATGACATTTCAACTCGTCTAGGTTTATTTTACTCCGAGTGGTTAGGGAATTGCATCCATTGAACATCCATGTAATTGTTTCTTAAAAGTTTTTTTTTTTAACACGATCCAACCGAACAAAAATAATTTTCAAACAGATCGATTTGATTCCTTGATGGAACTCTAACAGGTACTTCTTCTCCGGATCTGAGTGAACATGTGCGCAATGGTAATGAAAAGTTGACGTCACACTTCACAGATTTTCATGATTTGTCCTCACCATCAGATGAAGTTCAGCATGACACCCACTTTGATGGAGAGTTCTTAATCTCTTGCAAGGGAAACAGAATATTCTAAGCCCCATCGACAGGGCAGCCTATGATGTAAACTGAATCTAAACTCAGTTTTCTTCACTTTCGTTTCACTTTTTATTTTTTCTCACTGGTCATTGTTTTACTCAAAACGATGTTTTCGGCATCAATGAACCCATCTTTTTTCTGCTTTCGCCGAATTATTCGAACTAATATCCTTATCTTTGTTATTTTGATCCCAACGTTTCGGCAGATGTGTACCGACCAGTTTTAGTTATTTTCAAGTTTTACATTACATTGATAAAGTTGCAATTTCTTTAACCCTGACATTCGTTATGCTTCATCATTCATTTTAGCCTTCTGACATGGAACATTCGAAACCTTTCATTGTTCAAGTTTTTCGTCGTCTTCAGCAAAAGAAATGAAACTTGACTCCCATCAGAACAACTGATGATCTATCTGATAAAGTATTGGGTGTTTTAAACTTAATCTGTCAAATACAAAATAGGAGAAAAGAAAGAGAAATATTTTAATCAGAAAATGTAATTGAATATCAGAAGTTTAACTGATGCATTTTTAACTCAAAAAACAGAAACGAAAGAAATTTTTTAAACAAGTAAAAAACTAACTTCAACATTTGGCGTCATTATAGTATGATAAATTTTAAACAGAATCGTTAATCAAAATTTACAAGATTTAAACGAGTTTGATTAAAGGTTACACTTCTTTAGATAAGAAAGATTTTTTGACGAATGTGAACCTGGTTTACAGACCACAGAAATGTTGGCGGTTTAAAAACTAAATTTGATTCATGATTATTTGAATTCAAGAAGAGCTCACTGGATTTGAAGAAAAAGTAACTTGCACACTGGTGGCCAAACAAAAATGATCCTGAGTCATATTAAAAGTTTTATACCAATGTGTGTGTGTGTGTGTGTGAAAATTCTCTGTGTTGGATTATTTTATTTGTGTTATTATTTTCTCTGATTTTTAGAAACAAATTCCTTATAAATATCTGAATGATGATTACTGTGATTGTGAAGATTCTTCTGATGAACCTGGCACCTCTGCATGTCCTTCTTCCAAGTGAGTTTCTGCTTCTAACTTCCTCACTTTTTAATCTTACCCTGCTTTTTAAAAAAATCTTTTCTCTCCCTCACCACAGTTTACATCAGAGTCAATGTTTGAATGTTAGCACATTGCATTTTGGGATTGTTAAAAAGTTTTGTCTCTTTATGATTTTATGATTTTGTTATTTTCTACTCAAGTCTATCTAACAGTCTTTCTCTTTCCTCTTTGGGATGGTAGTATGCACTGGTGATCCAACAAAAACTAACCTCAGTCATATTAATAGGTTTTTTTAAAAAAAAAGAATTAATATAAGAAAAATAAAAACCAGCACATTTAATATGTTGACATACTAAGTCCTTTTTAATATGGAATGTCTTTAGTATTGGATTTTGTGAGTAAAGCAATGTTTTTAGCCTTGTTGTTTATCAGTTTCTTATATTGCTCCATAAAAATGTTTTTCCACTCATTCTAAATTACTTCTTACAACATATCTTCATTAGAAAACATCTTAGCAGACAGCTTTTATTTTATCATTTACCAAATATTTTCAATTGGATTTTAATCTGAACTTTGTCCAGGCCAGAACATCATTTATTATGAGTTTTCAGAAAGTCACTTTTTTGTCAATTTAGCAGTATGAGGTGCGTTTTTTTTTTTGTTGTTGGAAAATGATATTTGCTTGATTTATTAAAGAGAACAGCTTGTTAATAGTCGATGGTTGTCCTTTTGCAAGAATATTAATGTATTTTTTTTTTTTTTGCATTAATGTGTTTGTTTCATTGAATTACTTCACGAACGACTGAAGAAAACTCCCCACACCATTATTCTCCTATTTTAATTTCTACCCATTGTTTTCTGACATAATGGCAATATTTTATAGCTGATCTTCTAAAATAATATTCCGGAAATCTCTTAATCATTTGACTCTATAAGGCTCTCAAACCATTTTGCATTATGGCTCTCAAACCATTTTGTATTAAGGCTCTCAAAACATTTTGTATTATAGCTATCAAACCATTTTGTATTAAGGCTCTCAAAACATTTTGTATTAAGGCTCTAAAACCATTTTGTATTATGGCTATCAAACCATTTTGTATTAAGGCTCTAAAACCATTTTGTATTATGGCTATCAAACCATTTTGTATTAAGGCTCTCAAACCATTTTGCATTATGGCTATCAAACCATTTTGTATTAAGGCTCTCAAACCATTTTGCATTATGGCTATCAAACCATTTTGTATTATGGCTATCAAACCATTTTGTATTAAGGCTCTCAAACAATTTTGTATTATGGCTATCAAACCATTTTGTATTAAGGCTCTAAAACCATTTTGTATTATGGCTATCAAACCATTTTGTATTAAGGCTCTCAAACCATTTTGCATTATGGCTATCAAACCATTTTGTATTAAGGCTCTAAAACCATTTTGTATTATGGCTATCAAACCATTTTGTATTAAGGCTCTCAAACCATTTTGTATTAAGGCTCTCAAAACATTTTGTATTAAGGCTCTCAAAACATTTTGTATTAAGGCTCTAAAACCATTTTGTATTATGGCTATCAAACCATTTTGTATTAAGGCTCTCAAAATATTTTGTATTATGGCTATCAAACCATTTTGTATTAAGGCTCTCAAAACATTTTGTATAAAGGCTCTAAAACCATTTTGTATTAAGGCTCTAAAACCATTTTGTATTAAGGCTCTAAAACCATTTTGTATTAAGGCTCTCAAACCATTTTGTATTAAGGCTCACAAATCATTTTGAATTAAGGCTCTCAAACCATTTTGTATTATGACTATCAAACCATTTTGTATTAAGGCTCTCAAACCATTTTGTATTAAGGCTCTCAAATCATTTTGTATTATGGCTATCAAACCATTTTGTATTAAGGCTCTCAAACCCTTTTGTATTAAGGCTCTCAAACCATTTTGTATTAAGGCTCTAAAACCATTTTGTATTAAGGCTTTCAAACCATTTTGTATTAAGGCTCTAAAACCATTTTGTATTAAAGCTCTCAAACCATTTTGTATTAAGGCTTTCAAACCATTTTTTAATAAGGCTCTAAAACCATTTTGTATTAAGGTTCTCAAACCATTTTTTATTAAGGCTCTCAAAACATTTTTTATTAAGGCTCTCAAATCATTTTGTATTTGCAGTTGTTTTTCAACGACTAGAAACTTATTTTGTGTGTGTGATAGAACCAGTTTTTGTGAAACTTTGAGGATGTCTCTACGTTTTTACTATTAAAGAATTCATCAATCTCTTTATATTGCATACCATTCTGTCTCCTTTCTATAATTCTGTTGTTTTTTTTTTAATCTTTCATTAAATGGAGAACATTTCTTTTTTGCTGACATTTTCAATTTAAATTTTTGGCACATTATAACTACTAGATTGTAGAAATAGAAAAATTCTATGAAAAGCTTAACTTACTAAAGTGATAATAATACAGTAGGGTAATGATGGGGACAACTAGGATCTTTAAGCTAATTAAGGCAACAAGTCTTGAAGAAAAACTGAATTTAAATCAGCATTACTCCGCTGAAAAATTGACCTTGTGTCACATACGACCTGTGACAGATGGGTTAAGTAAACGAATTCTTCACTTAATTTCTGGTTTCTCTTCTCTTTTAACTTACAACACGAATTTATAGCTTTGTATTTCATTCATATTTTCAATTTGCAATGGTAACTTTATAAATTTTCCAAGGGTTTCGGGTGCTACTAATGCAGATTTTAACCTTCTTGTCTATACGATAGGGTATTCTTCCTTCCTTTTACAATTGCACCAGCTTTTCTATTATTCAATTAGCACACCAGCTTTCCTACTCTCAATCAGCACACATACACACACATATATTAATAGGGTCGGTTTTAAATCAGATTTGTTTAAACTGAGCCCTGCGCACAGGTAAAGGAAGTTTTTCAAAACTAAAACTGATTAAAACATAACTACAGTCAACAAAAGAGACTAAATAATTTAGCGATGCAATCGAAAGAAAATGATATGACGGAAACTATTCCCTTTAAATTTATTTAGTAGGGTAGAGAGCTCTACAAACATTTTTCTAATTGTTCCTCACACTTACTAGCGCCAGACAAATATATATATATATATATATATATAAAACATTTTATCACATCCTGCTCGTGGCAGAACGTTTAAGGAAGTGCCTGAAAAGAAACCGAAAAGGAAAAATAAGATAAGTGGATTAAAGGCTGATGGATATAGAAATGTAAAACACAAATGACCACAATCAGCTAACTTAGAAAATAGAGAGAAATAACACTTACAGGAAACGAACATCAATTCACTGAGAATTGTGCAAATAATTTTAGTTCAATAAGGCAAAAATGGTATAAGTACATATTAAAACTAGTCTTAGAGACTTGAAAACGTAAATATTTTGTGATCTTGATATATAAGAGAGGCATTTTATTCATATGGCGGGGCCGGATCTTTTTAAGAGAATTATATTTCAGAAAATAGATATTGCCATTCTAGCAGACAAGGTCATACTTTCAAGGCGTGAAAAGCCAAAACGTGATAATTGGATATCAATTTGGAATAAATTTATAATAGCCGTGTGAGAAGTAACGTTAGATGTTGGGTTTGGGGGTCATTTTCAATTAACGTTTTTTTTTTCGTATCTTTTTTCTCTCTCTTTATCTAGTTTAAATAAATCATGAATTTCACGTTGAAGAAACAACCCGATATTATTTACTTTAAACACATGAAAATTTGTTTCTTAAAAATAACTCATTAAAATTTGTCGTGTTAGGATTTTTCTTAATACCTCTTCATGACAAATATACTTCAGTTACTTTTTTGTTGACTAGCCAACCTCTCCGTGGGAGGTGGAAGTTCATAATTATTGAGCTGAACATGTTTTAACAAGATGAATTTTATAGTTACTATAAAACTCTCCCTCCCACTTCCACTTTTAAAAATCCGAGTCAGTGATTAAATATCGAAGTATGATTAATTAACAATTATCAAAACCTAAGCATGTGGTCAGGTTGGGCGCCCACGAGAGGTTCATCTAATCTACTAAGTTTAGTGGTCTCTGGCTGCTCCAAAATGTAGTCTTTTACCAGACTAAGTTAACCATGGAAAATAACGAAGTTGGATGTCCAACAAGGTGTTCAGCAATCATCTCTCGTAAGTCAATTTGCCAGTGTCTTAACTTCGATCCTCACTTTGTGTTTCATTAAAGTGGTCTTATACGAAACTAAATTGAACTAAATAGATGGTTACCTTAACTGAGTAGATACTAATTTTATCTTATAGACAAATTTTCTAGTCTAGAGAGTTTAATTTTCATTGGCTATTTAACTAAAATAAAACGAACTGCGTGCCTTTTTGGTATGACTTGGAATACACCGACTGTATCATCTGCAGACGGTTAAGACCCTCGCAAAAAAAAAGAGGCATTCTGAGTATGACTGAATTCTACCTTTCACAGCGAGGCACAAGGTCTGGAGATATGAGGAATGTAGAGTAATTGCCATTACTCCTAGGTTCACTTTGACTTGGAGTGGAAATACCAAAAAGGCCCCCCACCATCTATAAGTCAAATAGTTCTTTTCAATTTTTTGTATTAGGTAAAAATACTTAACTGTGTATAAATTATTCACTAAATGCAGTTTAGTGTCCTACCAATGACCCCCCTTTTGGAGGGAGCTACCCCTCTGCGATTGAAGCAGTCAATGTATTTGAAGCCTCGTCGACAGGGCGTATTGAAACAATTGAATATGATAGATTGTATTTTGAGTTTTGATATGAGCATGTTTTTTAAACTGATAATTGTATGATAAATAGTTATTTTAGGACGAAAACACTTTTGAAACACTCCTATTGATGGGCATGAACAGACGAAGGAAGGAAGGAAGGAAGGAAGGAAGGAAGGGACATTGCTCAAAATAGGCTCACGAGAGAAAATATTTGGTCGATGAGACCGAGTACCGTCGTTTCAGTGAAATGAAACGAGGTGAATCAAAAAAAAAAAAAAAAAAAAAAAAAAAAACGCAGGTAACGCCAATTTACTGGTTTAATGATTGGAGCTAATTTCTCATTATCACCGCGTGAAGTCCAAGTCATGAAAGTAGACAGGAAGAAATGTGAGGAGATGGGCGCTGGTTTTTATGTCTTCTTTTTATATTTTTCTGATGCCTTCTATTCACTGAGGCGATTAAAAGAATTTTCTTTTTCTATTCTTTCATTCCATCTAAAGTTAGAAAACGTCTTCTATCTTCAATCAACTTATCCAACCTTTTTGAGTCTAACTAATGAAAGCTACCAAGTCAGATTTTTATCAAGTCAGATTTGGACATTAGTACAAATGCTGATGAATTCAAATAACGGCATATATGGGTATTGCTTCGTAAAAGTGTCCATATTATTTGTGGTCTTTTTAGGGCAGGGCATGAAGGAATATTTCTTATTTAAACTAACTATGCCTTCTTATGAATTAAGCCAATTTCATCTCTCTCTCTATATATATATATATATATATACAGGGTGGAACGATAAAATTGTCTTCCTAAAGAAAACAACACTACAGCTTTATTTTAAAACTTTTATTGAAAAAAAATCAATTCAGGTAACTTGATTATGTAGTAGAGCTGACATCTATTCAATGTAGCCGCCTTCAGCCTCAATCACCGCCTCGGTACGGATCCGGAAATGGGAGCATGCCTTTTCCACAAGCGCCGGTGGGAGCTCGGCGTATACTCGGCGGATGGCGGCGATCAGGCTGGCTTCGGTGTTGTGGGAAGTCATGTTGGTGATGTTCTCGATGTATGACCAAACGAAGTAGTCCAGCGGGTTCAGGTCGGAGGAGGAGGGGGCCTGTGAGAGATGGGTGCAAAGTCGTAGAACTCCTTCTGAAGCCAAGCCTAGGTCTCTTTGGACTTGTAGGCCGGCGCCGAGTCCTGCTGCCATACTCAGGGTCTGCCACCGGCCACCTGATTGCACCAGGGGATCAACACTCTTCAGCACATCCAGGTACACTTTGGTGCTGACTTTCAAGCCGACTTCGAAGATGTGAGGTGGCATGATGTAGCCCTCACTTGAAACCACGCTAAAGACCATAACCGTAGCCGGAAACTTTGTTTTCATCACCCTGGACACGTCCCTGTTATTCGTGGCAATCCAGATTTGCATTTTGAGGGTGCTGGCAATGATCCTGATGTCATAACTTGGATCGGTAGAGAGCATGAGTTGTACAGCGGCGCATCTCCGATCTCGCTCGTTGAACATTGTGTCACTTTCAGACATAATAGAAGGTTCCTATCGCTCTTGGGATTTGTACACAACTGGCCAAATAGTAGATGGTCTGCAAAAAAAAAAAAAAAAAAGAAAACCGGTTTTCATTAAACGGAAATGGAATCATGTCGTCTTTTCTTGAGCGACAATTTTATCGTTCCACCCTGTATATATATATATATATATATATACGAGGATCATTAAATAAGTTTCCAGACTTTTTTCATATGGGCACTTTTATTGATAGTACACACATGAAACTCGAGTTCTCTTCGAAGTATTCGCTTCCGGCTGCAATGCACGTGTTATACCGTTCCAACATCTTCTGGAAGGCCCCATGGAAGTCCTCTTGTGTGAGCGTGTCAATGACCTTCGTCACAGCCTCTTTCATCTCCTCAATTGTCTCATAACGACAGCCTCTGAGTTTCGGAAATAACCAAAAGTCACAGGGAGCAAGGTCTCGACTATAGGAAGGTTGAGGAACTGTCTTGATGCCCATCTTGATCAAATAGTCTGTAACAAGGATGGAGTTGGGGACTGGTACATTGTCCTGCTGGAAATGCCACTGAGCCGATTTGAAGAGTGCTGACCTCTTCCCAAGGAATCTCTTGCTGAACTCCCTTAAAACCTCAACAGAGTAACCCTAATCCTAACCCTTTGGCCAATCAACTCTGGTGTATTGACTTCCTTACTCCTCCCACACCTCTCATCATCCCTCACAGACTCCATGCCTTCCTTGAATCTCTTATGCCACTCTAAAACTGATGCTCGATTCATGCAAGATGGTCAAAAAGCAGTCTGACGCATCCCATACGTTTTTGTGGCATTTTTTCCAAGTTTAAAACAAAATTTTATTGCATATAGTTCTTCTAAAGTGTCCTCATGTCCAGATTGCATTTTTGAAATGCACCAGCTGTGACAATTAGGCTTTAGTAGGGTACATTCCAATTCCTGCTGTAGCTGTTCATTTGAACGTGAAATCATAAAAATTGCTTAGTCATCTCATAAGATTTATAGCAATAACATACTGAATTTTCAAGAGTCTACGACAATTTCAATGCCTGTACAAAAAAGTCTGGAAACTTATTGAATGCGCTACGTATATATATATATATATATATATATATATATATATATGGGGAACTTGTGGTGTAATGCTTATCGTAGTAGGAAATGAATAGGGTTATCCGAGTTTCAAACCTGTTTGCATTTCACATAGCGCTGATACTCTTCAGAAAGGTATGGATACAAATTTTCTCAATCCAACTATGTGTAAATAGTAGGGCAGACGAGGCTCTTTAAGTTTGTTATAGCAACTGGCCGATGAGTATGAAAACACTGAATCAAAACCTCTTAAACTCCGATTAAAATTGAATTTGTGTCACATCCTACTCGTAGGAATAGGTTGATAAATACTCTCTCTCTCTCTCTCACACACACACACACTTGCATGCACACCCAAACACACACACACACACACGCACGCATATATATATATATATATATATATATATATATATATATATAATGTAGTCTGTTATATTCATAAAATGTGCCCAGTATCCGTGAGCACTTTCTCCGATTACCTTATTGGCAAGAAACTGACGGTCAGCAAGCGCCGTTTTACTAGTTTTGTTCGCTGTGTTTAGTTAGATTTAAATATCCTCTATCCCCGATATTGAATACTCTTTTTACATATTTACCAAACCCCTTCGCTCGGGCAGGATATGACACAAGGTCAATTTTTAAGCGAAGTTTAACAGGTTTGAATTCAGAGTTTTCCTTCTCCAAGACTAGTTGCCTCACCAAGGCTGAAGAACCCAGTCCGTCCTACTATTTACCCATAGCTGGAGGGAGAATAATTGGATTTATACCTTTCCCAAGGGTATTAGGGCTATGTGAAATGCAATCAGTCTCGTCCAGGATTTGAACTCGTGTCGCCGTGTCCATTTCCTACGACGATAACCATTACACCACGAGCACCTCTTTATAAATATTGCGAACTACATGATAATTATCACACACACACACACACACACACACACGTGGACACACAAAATACATTTCAGGTACGTTAAAAACGTAACTTATTTGTTTTTCTTTAACTCGCACTTATACATTAAAAAAAGAAAAGAAAAATGGACCCAGTAATACAAAGACTATCACAACAATTGAATTTAATGGAACTGTTTACAGAGCGACTTGGGGCATCAAATCAAACTCCTTCACAAACAAAATTGATTATGTCGGGAGAGGCCCTCGAAAATTCTATCACAGAATTTCACTCTGACACAGGCATGAACTCGACTTTTTCAACATGGTTCGTTCATTTTGAGGATATTTTCAATGTGGATTTTCGAGAACAAACAAACGACTTGAAGTTTAGGCTTCTGTTACGAAAAATGGGCCCCTCGGAACATGATAAATATTCCAACTACATTCTACTGAGACATCCACGGGATTGTAGTTTCGCAGAAACAGTGGAGACCTTAAAAGATATTTTTGCGAGCACACCTCACTCTTCATTGCTTCGTTCAATTGCCTAAATATCACGAAAAGTTACACAGTCGATTTCATGACATTTGTAGGTACTGTTAATAAGGAATGTGAGCAGTTTAAAATTTTGTCCATCGTATACGAACAGTTAAAATGCTTGATTTTTGTTTGTCAGTTGAGGTCCGCAAGGTATAGGGATATTCGCACAAAGATTCTATCAAAAATAGGACAAAATCCGGACGTGACTCTACAGCAAGCCGCAGACGAATGTCTGCGGCTGGTGATTCTGAAGCATGATTCAGATATGGTACAACAGTCAGTACCCCCACCAACATCAACTCTCAACACCATTCAAGGACAGCAGTACTCAACATTACCTTGCTCGACACAAAAGAAACCTCCATCCGCTTGCTGGAATTGTGCTGGCTTGCATTTTGCAAGGAAATATCCATTCAAAACACACTATCGCCGCGAATGCAACCAGCAAGAACACAAAGAAGGATTCTGCACCCCACTGGTGCACAAAACAACAAACAAGCGACCACATAACAAACGCAGAAATGTAAAAAACACCATCTGGTAGCAACTTTTTTCCCCAACTCAAATCGAACCGGAAATATATGTCAGTAAAACTGAACAGCCATCCTGTTTGTTTGCAGATAGACACTACCTCGGACATAACCCTCATCTCACAGGGAATGTAGAAAACCATAGGCCAGCTTCCGCCAACATCTACAAGACATATAGCGCGGAGTGCTTCAGGGGAATGTGTCCAAGTCACAAGTGAATTGCCAGCAATAATTAAGATATAGGATAGGACAACATCTGGTAAAGTATATGTTGCAGATTCGAGACAACCTTTAAGATTTTATCGAATCTCTGACTTTCCTTGACATCCCACTCAATTTTATCTGCAATGCAGTATCTAGATCCTCAATTCAGAGTGCCATGACGGACCAAAACGAAGAAATACAAAAGCGTTTTTTTCCAGATTTTATAAGTAACCAGAGACGCAGCAACCAAGCCGAAGCCACGCTAGCATTTAAACCTTCTATTTTCTGCCCCGAAGGACCGGTACCATATGCGGGAGTGCCACTGGTGGACAGGGAGCTAAAACACCCGGAGGAAATGAAGGTCATCACAGCAGTAACCTATTCACAGTGGGCAGCACCCCATTGTGGTTGTTAAAAAAGCCGATGGCTCAATCCGGTTTTATGCTGATTTTTCCACTGGTCTCAACGCACCACTGGAACATCCCCAACACTCACGGATGATTCCAGAGGATATCTTCACGATAATCAAAGGTGGCATCTGTTTTGCCAAGCAAGACCTCACAAAGGCTTATTTACGAGTCGAGGTTTCTGCAGCCTCCAAGGAACTGCAAACAATAAACACACTGCGGTTTATTTCAATACACATAGTTACCCTTTGGAGTAAAAACAGCCTACGCTATATTCCTGCAGATCATGGACACTGTTAACTGGAATAGAGGGTGCAGCTGTATACCTAGATGACATCATTGTTTTCGAACAATCAAAACAGAATTTGAGAGAACGGAGCAACAAAGTTCTGATACGCATTCAAGACTTTGGTTTCTAGCTTCGACCTGAAAAGTGCCATTTGTACTTACAGGCAATTAAATACCTGAGATTCATTTTCGATCGCTATGGTCGTCGTCCACATCCAGCTAATGTGACTGTTATTCAATGCATACCATTCTCAGTAGACGTAAGCAGTTTACGCTGATTTCTTGGATTAGTGAGCCACTATGAAAGTTTCCTTCCTTCACTGCACCAAATTAAGACTCCACTCAACCAAATCCATTAAACTGGCCTGGCCAGTGGATTGTCAACAATATTTCGAAAAGATTAAAGCATCACTCAGTTCAAACCTGCTACTCACATATTTTGACCCAACTCAGAAGATAATAGCTACTGATGCCTCAAGTCGTGATGTAGGAGCAGTGATTTCACTCATTTTTGCTGACAAATCAAAAAAGGCTATCATGCATGCAGTCAGATCCCTGACGCCTGCTGAACGTAACTACAGCCAAGTAGAAAAGGAAGCACTTGGACTGATTTTTGCTGCGAAGAAATTTCACAAGATGTTATTCGGGCGCCGCTTTACACTCCTGACAGACCACAATCCATTACTGTCAATATTTGGCTTGAAAAAGGGAATTCCAATATACTCAACTAGTAGACTAAAACGCTGGGCAATCATCTTATTGGGATATGAATTCGACATACAGTACTGCAAGACTACAGAATTTTGCTAGGCTGATGCCTTGTTACGGCTCATCAGTTCGCAATAAGTCCCAGTTGGCGACATTATCATCGCTGCTAATACCATAGGAGACACTTTTCAGTACGCGCTCACTCATTGTGTCCGAACAATTCAAGATTAAACGAGAAACCCAGCGCGACCCAATGATACAAAATGTTCACAAGTTTCTCAGACATTCTCGGCCCCCGGATCTCACAGAAGACCTACAGTTTAAGTGGTTTAATGATTCTTTGTTAGTCATCGACGAATGTCTGATGTTTGTGGATGGTCTTGTGTTTCCCAAGAAATTTAGGAAAGTCGCTCTTAAACTACTACACCCAAGACATCCTGGTATCAAGCGAATGAAAGCCATAGCTCGCAGTGTAGTGCACGGACCCAATGTGGACTCAGACATCGAAAAGACAGTCAAGAGTTGTGTCTCTTTCATGGAAGCACAGAAAAATCCACCTCGGATTGTGGAATCACACTGGACATACCCAAAACAACCATGGGCCTAGATACATGTGAATTTTGCAGGCCCTATTAATGACCTGAGTTTTCTAATAGTTGTGGATGCCCATTTTAAATGGTCAGAGATTTTCCCAATGAAAACTAGACAAATATTCAACCATTACCATTCTTAAACGGCAATTCAGTCAACATGGCCTACCTGAGACATTAGTCTCAGACAATGGAACTCAATTCACGTAAGTCGTTCCGTCATTCTTGCAGGTCAAGTTGCATAACACATGTTCATGCTCAACCCTACAACCCACAATCTAATGGTCAAGCGGAACGTTTTGTGGACACATTTAAACATGCTCTGCCCAAAGCAAAGGGGGAGGGAACAACAATAGAGGAGATGTTACAAGATACTACACCTTTCGTATCAGACAACACCAAATGGCGCAATAAAGAATAGCATGTCACCAACAGAGGCAGTCATGGGACGAAAGCTTCGCACCACACTGGACACTTTACGTCCACATAACCAACAAATGCAAGACACTTGTGATAACAAAGGACAAAATTTCACAGTAGGCACATCAGTTTTAGTAAGAAACTTCAGGCCTGGACGACCAAACTGGGCACCAGGTACCATTTCCAAAAGAAAAGGAAAGCTTGTTTATAACGTTCAAGTTCGAGAGCAACTCTTGGCTCGCCATAAAAACCAATTTCGTCCCAGATATACCAGGAACAACATAATTAATTACATGCCAACTATTTCACTGGACTTGCTAATGGACACATTTGATCTACCATCTCCATCACTTCCCGTGCAGACAAATGCAAATGGGAGTAGAGCAGAACCACGTAGAAAATGGCCAAAGTGAAATTGCACAAAAGTGCAGCACCTGCAAATTAACCCCAAGCTTGATTGTTCTTATTAATTATTCAAAAAAGGGAGGTGTTAGGGGCAGCCAAACGAACAAAAATATAGAGTTGCTCCCTTCGAATTCTAATGGAACAGGTACTTTCCTTGACAGTTACTTTTTCTGGGAACAACATCGGAAGAAGGAGGGGAGCCATGACAGAAGCGGTGAAGACACATTGATATCATATGGTCGTTAAAAGATTTGAGCTAAGTGACTTCTTTTCGATAGAAGCATTTTTCTACCCTTCCATAATAAAACTTTGTTAAATTCCTTGCACCCAGTTCCGTGATTTCATTCAGTGTTCTTGAATTATTTGTACGAAAAAACGTAACAAAATTCCATCACTCTAAACAACCACCGTTTCAGGATACCTTAGTTGCACCCGATGTATAGAAATTTCAGGTAGATTCTCCTTAAATTTAATCCAAGATCATTGACATCACAGCTTGTAAGAATAGAAAACAGTGCTCTTAGACTACTTGCCGTATGATTTACGGTGACTTCTAAGAGATATACTTCCCACTGAGTATATAATACAAGTAGGCCACAGCTTAAGCCAAGCGTGATAGCGAGGATAAAATTCCATCAACTTTACGGAGGTCTTCAAAAATAATGGACTTTTGACTTTATACTGCAGCATCCACAAGAAAAAAAAGGTGTATTGATCTTAACTTCCTCCACATATAGGATGTGACACAAGGTCAACTTGCAAGCAGAGTAAATTTGGTTTCAATTCAGTGTTTTCCTTTTCCTAAACTAGTTACTATACGGAGACTAAATAACTCATTCTACCCCATTTGCTAACCGTTGTCAGGGAGATAGTTGGATTCATGCCTTTCCCGAAGGCATTTAGCTGTAGTCCATCACAGACATCCTCGACCAGGATTTGAACTCGGGTCACTGATTCAATTTGGTGCAATAATAACCGTTATTCTAAGCGTATCTCCTCACAAGAAAAAGTATCCATGTTGATTGAGATGCTGCGCATACACAACTAAGAACATTCTCAAATTTCATATTTGGCTGGACTGCTACTGAATTCCTTCTTACTCTTCTAATCCATTCTATATTGTCCCATTTTTCATATGTAGGCAGCTGGTAATAGTAAAACAGCTGTACAAACAGATCTCTCACGCAACAGCTGAACTGGAGAGGAGTTATCAAGAATTTCAAAGCCGAAAATTCTCTAGAAAGCTTCACTATTTGTCGGACTTGTTGATATTGATCAATCTAATTTTTGCCACTGGAGAGCAAATATTGCTGTATTTGACATTTTATTAACAAACTTGGCCGAGTTAGAAAATTAAACTCTGATGAGAGCATGAAAGGTTTTAGAAAGAGAAGAAAATAAGGAATAAACCACCTAATTTTTACTTTATGTTGGCAAATCGTTGTGTTAAGTCCACCACTCCCTGTTTTTTTTTAAGGAAAGTTATCATCAACAATTTTAGTTTCATTTAGAATGTTTTATGTATTGCGTTTTATACACTTGTTTTCCTTCATCTATGAGGCATTGTCGTATAAATTATCGCATTAGGACTTGATAATTTCATGTAATTCATTGTTTTTGCTGGCACTGAAAATTCTGCAATCTGATCAACATGTAATTTATGTATCGATCAAACGAAGATATGAACAAATGGCAACCATCGTTTTTGCCACTCATCATTTTTCAACATCCCAAAATATTTCCTTTCAATATTAGATCCACCAGTCACCTTGTTGGCAGGGCTTACTGTATCCTCTGCAGTGGGGTAGGAATCCTACACCAAATAAAAGGAAGTCCTGTGTATGACACTAAACTCTTGGGAGTATCCCTTCATTGCCATAACTCCCTGATTTACTCTGACCTGCGTTCCATCTATGGGGCGAACAGTTCTATTGAAAATTATTAATATACAATAGGAATATTTAAAGGGATATAATTGTAAATTATCTTTTATTAATAATAGTTACTTGAAGCTATAATTGTTTACAAAGGATTATTATCAAATACTTGAAACTGTAGAATTCTGTAAAAATAAATGACTATTATTGAATAGAAATTACTTAAAACCGGCCCATTGGCCTAGTGGGTAGTGTGTTCACCTGTAGCCCGGGCGAGCGACGTTCAATCCTAGGTCGTGATACCAAAGACTCAAAAATGGTACTTGATGCCGCTTTTCTTAACACTCAGCATTATAAAGTAAAGGTAAAGTGGAGCAATCCAAGGATAGGAGTAGTGCCCTCCCCTACATCTCGGTGTAGTAGCTATTGAAAAGGGAGCCTTCTTTATTTTATAGTACTTTATAAGAATTACTTAAAACCATTCAAGAGGGAAGTCCCCTAGGCGAAATAGTTAAAGTACTGGAACGCACCTGCAAAATGAGCGCGTGCATTTTTGGATTAATGCCCTTGAAAAAGGCATGAACCTTTTTTATCTTGCCAGTTATGGGTTAAACAGTTGCGCCATTATTCTTCGAAACATGAGTTTGGCATTAAATAAACTACGAAGGTTGATATGCCATTAAACAAGGATACCGAAACAAAACCGGACCCATGCAATTTATTATATAACTATGCAAGAAACAGCTACACAAAAAATGTAAATATACATGAACAATGAAGGCAATTCTGTAACCTTAAGGTTTGAAATAACTTTAGATGGGTTGACTTGCTTCCGAATAGCGAAGATATGAGTGTATGTCAACCATTGATTCTGGCACACGGAATTGCATAAATCTCAAAATATTTCCTTTCAAGATTAGATCCATTAGTTTGTTAACTTAACCTTGGTTCTAAGGTCAGACTTGTTTATATATTTTCAAGGTTTCGGTTTCTTTCTTTAATGGCAAGCAACCTTTGTAGGTTATTTAATGTCAAAGCCATTCTCCCAGAAAAACAGTAGTGGTACTATTTGTCCCATAGCTGGGAGGATAAGGGGGCTCATACCTTTCCCCAAGGGTATTTGCCCGAAAGTGAACGTAATAGCGCGACTGGAATACGAACTCGCTTACTACGATTCCGCAGTCCATCGTTTTAACCATTACACCACGAGAACACCCCCCCCACTATATTTTCAAGGTAAGCAGCTAATGAAAAATTTATGTCTTAAACTTAGTATACATGTCCATTTAAATTTGATAAAACAAAACTTGACCTTTGTATGAATTCGACATTGAAGATCAATATTTCATTTCTTTATGCTGCAGCTTTTATCACTGCTGCTACATTGCATTCTGAAAAATTGAAGATGACAGATTACTTTTCATAAACCCTTTTTTCTGCATCAGTAAAAATTTGGAATTCTAGTGATGGTACTTTCTCAAAAGCATCTTTAATGCATCAAACATTGTTTTGTTGGCAGCATTTTTTTTTTGTTGTTGTTGAAGTATAAGTTGAAATTTTGTTCCTTCAAAATCCCCTTTGTACTAACTATTTCGTATTCCCAACAAAGTTGTAAGAATTATGGTCCTTCATTTGAAAGTGGTTGAAGAGACACTATTTTGGGATTAATTTCTCCTTGGACCTTAAACATTGGCAAGAATCCAGGCTTTTGAATAAGATTGGCACCAAATTAAGTCATTTGGAATACTTGTCTATGTTTTGAAAGAAACGCTGATTCTGAAACTGCAGCCATGAGAAATTTTTTCAATGGTGTAAGTAGCTCAGGTAAGAACTTCAACTTAAGCTTACATCAACACATTCCAGGCAGTTCATCATTCCATTTCTTCGCTCCTCACTGAGTATAGAGAATTTTCATAAGTCTGTTGGAGTATTAGATTCATAAGTTATGTGATGTACCATAATCAAAACCTTTTAAATGTCATTTTCCTTCTCTCATGTTTCTTGGCTGTTTTCACAGTATTTCATCTGTCTCATTCTGTTTTTGTGTGGCATAACGAATTTTTCTGAGAGTTTCTTCGCAAGTTTCTTTAACATATTTAACTAACACATTTAAATTGCGCCTCTAAAAGCAATTTTATTACCGATATAAACCGTGAATTAGGCAATATTTTCATTGCCACAATAATTCAAAATATTGTTTTTCTTAATTTTTCTAAACTTATACAAACGAAACGGACTTGGATCAAGAAATTGGACTATTCATATGATGAAATACATATTTGGAACGTTTCAGTGATGGAAAATATCAAAGCACAATTGATTAAAACATGGAAGAATTATCAGCATCGGAAAAAATAATTACATCCTAAAAATGAAGAACTTTAAATAAATTTGAATTTTATTTTGAAAAAATTATCAGATGTTAAGAAGAAAATATTTAAGATATAAAAACCAAAAATTCACCAAAACAATAGAATGTCCATATGATTCTAAAATTGTTTGGGTTCTTTAAGTCATATTTAGAAATTTATTGGAATTCTTTTAAAATAAATTGTGTAAATAATTGTATTACACAACATGGAAATACAGGAATGAAATCATTATTATCATCATGTCGCGCTGATAGCACAGATCTCCCTGACTCTCTCTCGCGACCCGTCTCTATCGTCCATCGCTCCCGGGAGGTCTTCTAGGCTACATCCTGTATCGGCACAGGGCTGTTGTATATAGGTTCTAGCTGGTCTTCCTACCGTTTCTCGTCCATGTGAAGGGGTCCACAGGAATATATCGCTTATGAGTTCGACTATATTTTTCCAGCAGTGCCCCGCATGTCTGGTTCGTCTAACTTTAATAGTTATCTTGATGGGTTTTTGGTGGCCGTACATCTGCTGTTTTGTGGGACGTTGCGTCAAGGACTTGCTCAATACAGCTCGTTGCATTCTTGTGTAATTGCCATCAAGCTTTTTCTCCATACGTTTAGTTAGCGTCCATGTAGTGCATCCAAATAGAAATATCAACACGAATACTGTTTGGAAAAAACTGCGTTTATCGGTCAGGTCTGACTTCCATGTGACCGAAATCTACATATCATTTTTCTTTTTATCGAAGACTATAACGAGATTTATTCATTATATTTTCTTTGGTATAGAACAAAATCAACTACAATAAAAAAAAAAATTAAAAAATAAATTGAATAATCACAAATAAAATTGAAATCTATGAATAAAAAACTGTCTAATCGATCAAACGTTGGGGATTTAGTCGACAATATTTCATGAATAAAAGTGTCAATAAAAACAAATATTGTCATTCAACTATGACAGATTGATTGATTTTTATGGCATGTCAATTCGTCTAGGGTTATTTCATACTAAGAGATTAGCATTCATGGTACGTTCATATTTACATTTTTTGTGTAGTTGTTGCTTGAGAGCTTTTTTGAAAGCACAGTCCTATCAGATACGAATGATTTTAAACAGATCTATTTGATCCCTAGATGTGACCCAAATAGGCTAATTTACTCTGGGTCAGAGTTGACCTCGAAGCAATGGCAATAGATGGGTACTACACACTACACACAATAGCAATAGATGGGTATTACAAGCAATAGCAATAAATGGGTACTACACATCTCCAGAATGCATCAGATGCAGTTGTATGCGATAAAGTGTTATAGCCAGCAATTTACTTTTTTATTTTTATTTTTTTTTTTGGAGTGGGGAGTATTATCTCTCTGCAGGTGATACAGGCAGCGACAAGGCTATTTGAAATATGATGACGATATTATGTAATGATAGAGAATTGAAACACTTGTTCTATCTGTCTATCTATCATATAAAAAACCTTTTAAATTTTATGCGAGGTAGTTCAAAGTGGTTTTTTTTATGTATATCCTTGATCTATTATATATTTTATGTTTCCTTACACTTCCTTCCGCACCAACAAATACTAATTTTCTTTGAAATTCGTACAAATGAGTTTTTTCTGACTAATTGTGCTCTAAATTCTTCCGGAAATTAACGGAGGCGATTCTCCTATGGGTGCCAGTTTTATTTGGTTTCAGGTCGAATTTCTGATCAATGTAAAGTTATATTGCTTGTTCAGTCACTCAAATGGATTTATTGTCTGCTACAATCAAACCAACAGCTTCTATGTGGATGAATTATGAATTACCTTTTGCTGTTGCCTAAACTTAAAATTTTCTATTTTAGTCACCGCAAACCGTGCAATTTTATTTCTAGAACTAAGTACGGAAGATTGCAAAAGTCATGAACAGAAATTTCAGCAAGATTCAATTACATTTCGAAGACTAAAGAACGTTATCTAAAGATTTTACGGCATCATAGAAGTGGTAAAAGAAAAGTTACTTAAATAAGAACTTTAGCATCTAGTATCGTAAATAAACAACACAAGCTGCTTCTAGGATATCATTGCGACGTTATCTAGGACTACTTGTCTCCCCAGAAAAGAAATTATCATTTACGGGTGTTTCTTTTTATTCTATAACTGTCATGAAGTAATTAAAGTAAAGTTGATGACTGTTGTCGATGGCGATCCAAAGGCTCCCCTTTTCAGTAGCTACTAAACTGAGGTGTAGGGGTGGGTGCTACTCCTTTCCCTGGATTGCTCCACTTTACCCTTGATAGTACCTTATATTGCAAGGAGGTATCAAGTAACATTTTTGAAGTCTTTGGTACGACACAACCTGGGATTGAACCCCGGTCTTCCGGACCATTGGCAAACACTCTACTCCAAATAATATGTACCGTCTTTTTCATCATTGGAGTGTAGTCATGTCAAGTATCGCTGAACAATTGAAGATCGGTAGTACTGATATCATATCAATAAGTGAGACGATGAGAACTGCCAGGGATTTCTATTGTTTTCTCATTGTCATCAAAGTGAAATCCGGTCAGAAATTATTCAAGCTTCTGATAATATGAAAGCTAACACCGCTGATAATATATTTATTGGAGAGGAAATGGGCAATGCTGATAACTTGCTGAGATATCACATAGGACCCAGCCTTAAATTTCAGGATCTCTTACATTAAGATTTGTTTATTGTAAAGTTTCCTTTGACTTTTTGTATAATAAAACAATTATTTATAAATTAGTTATTATCTGTCTCGGCAGGTTGGAGAGAGGATGCGCTCTGCTATAAATGGTGGTCGGGGATATGATATCCGAAAGATCCCTTTGGTCAAAAAAATAACCAAATATTTATACTTATAGGTTAGTGCTGTACAATTTTCGTTTACGACGTTTCCCTCAGCAGCCATTGAGTCGGACGAAGTAGATTTTTGTCAATATCTCAAATGAAACATTACTCTGTCGTTGGGGCTTATTATATGATGACTGTGTTCCCCTCCTTAGGAGTAAGACAACACAAAAAGAGAAGTCCGTGGGGCTCCAGACCTGAAAATTTTTATCATTACTCCCAGGTTCACTATTTGTATTTGATAGGAATACTTGATGCTATATAACTTTTTATTATTCATTTGTATTAAGAATATTCTCTTGAAACTAAAATTGCTTTCTAAGGATTATTTTTAGTAAATTGAAACCATATAATTACGTTAAAACAAATGATTATTATTGAATAGAAATAATTAGGTGGGTTGGTTGACTTTTATGGCATATCAACCTTTGTGGGTTATCGAATGCCCAATCTTGTTTAGACAGAAATAGTATATGATCTGTAAATAATTTTTTATTGGAAACATTTTAAATGGAATAGATCTCATTTGCTTGCAATCACTCCTGTGGTTTTAAGTATTACAATTTATCGTTTGGAGCCAGTTAAATGGTGACAAGCATTACGATGTAATACTAATTATTCAATGTAATGACTGTCATTTGTTTGCATACATTCAAATGGTTTCGAGAGTTGTAAATGATCAAATTGTTCTATTTGACCGATAGGATTGAACTCGAACAGGTAATCCGACTCTGGATCAGAGTGGAGCTGGGATGTTGTTTAGTGTCATATCCAAGACACTCATTGTGGGGGGGGGGCTTATCCCTCTGCCGAGATGCAGTCGGTGTATTTACCAGCCCCAACCGACTGGGCTATAAAAATAATTACGTACAACCACATAATTATTAGTATTAGATAAAAATACTTATATCTATACTATGTGCAAATTATTTGTATTAGATGAGGATACTTGATATCATATAAAATTGTGAAGAGTATTTTAACTTTAAACTGAAAAAATGGGACAGCAAATGCAAAAAAAAAGAACATTTTACCATAAAAACTGAATATCTCATTATTCAGTAGAAAAAGCAAGTTGCTAATACATTAAAAAAATCTTCGTTGGAGTGCAAATGTCAGTGTTTTGAAAATAAAAAGATTAGATACAAACAACAAATAATTCTTCATTTCTTTCTCGGTGAGTGTTGCATGGTTAATAGATGCACGAATTAACATTATTTTGTTTGGTTTATTTGTTTAACGGCATATCAATTCATTATAATTTATTTGATGCCAAAATTTGACACGAAATAAAAATACACAATTCTAAGATTTCAAGTAATCATCCCCATTTGATGGTAATCATTTGTTGGCACACAGTTATGTGCTTTCAAGCGTTCTAATACAAATACTGGCCATTTTGAAACAAATCTGATTGATCGATAAATAGAACACAAATAAATACTACTTCTCCAGATCAGAGTGGATCTGGAAATAATGGCAATGAAAGAATAATGAACACTCCTCAGAGCTCCAGAAGAGGAGCTTCACAACCATATGCAATTTAAAATCACACCAAGGGCACCTCTTTTTTGAGCGGGTTCAATAGCTCTTCTGGAGATTAGGCTGACTTATTCTAAGCATCACCGACAGGACTTCATTCGCCTTGTGATTATTTGTGTGTATATATATATATATATATATATGTGTGTGTGTGTGTGTGTGTGTGTGTGTGTGTGTGTGTGTGTGTGTCTGTCTGTCTGTCTGTGCTTCTGATGTCTGTCTGAGATTCACGTCTTTCTTCCCTATACTCACTACTATTGATTGAGAAAAACCTTGAGTAGTTTTCACCTCAGGTAATATATATATATATATATATATATATATATATATATATTGAACGAACAAATTAAGACCTAAACGCAGGTATAACAGATAAAAACAAACACACACATACACACACACATGTATATATTTTTAAATATATTTTTTTAAATATTTTTTTTTCTATTTAAAATTTTCACTGTATAATTTTCGATTAATACGATCGAAATTTACTATCGAATTTTCCATAAACACTTTGAGAATTGTTCTGGCAACATTGCACAAGGCTGCAATAAACAATTCATTTTTCTATTTTTCAAATATTAATCTCTTACCCGGCGTAGACAGGAGTGTCTGCTAGTCTTATTAATAAGGAATTTTCCGTCGACCCACTTAGTCGTTACTCACATGAACTCATTTTTCAGTAGGGAACCACGCACGAGTTGAAACTCAAGCGGGGCCCTCACAAAAATCATTGGTTCACCGGTTATTTCCCTTCAAATGTGCTTCAGGCGCCAAGTGATAAACTCAGACTAACAATGGGAAAGATGCTGCTTTGGAAAAAGGCGCAACGGATCAAAAGAATAAAATGACAAAGCTAAAGTAATCCACCGAAAGACAGATAAGACCTCTGCAACGAGGTGCAAAAGCTAGTGATATATATATATATATATATATATATATATATATATATATATATATATATATATATATATATATTTGGTCCAGTTAAACCGGAGTTGGGAGTAATTCCATCAGGACAGGAAGTTATTCAAGCATGAATATTTAAAATTTTCCTGATAAAGAGCTCAATGTACCAATAATACAGAGCAATAACCTCAAAAATGCGTAACAGGATTGAAATAAATTTATAATCCTATGTGACCGGTTTCGTTGTTTTTCTTAAAGTATATATATATATATATGTATATATATACTGAACGAAAGACTAAAAGCATTTACTTTATTAGAGCAGATAGATACACACACACACGCACACATACTGACACACACACACGTATGTATAAGGTAATCCGAAAAGTATCCTGCTACTTTAAATGATTATCCAGAATTCCGCTACTTTGATGTGACTTAGCAACATGTCAATGGGATCAGTACTGCGAATATATGAACATAGACAATTTTCTGGGATTACTACGTCGGCAGAGAGATTGACTGAACTTTCATATGAAACCATTATCGAAAACTCACGCTGTTTAATCCTCGAATCTCCAGTTTCTTTTCCAGACGTTTGGGGACTCTTGTAAGGCCTATAATTACGTTTGTCAACACCATCACCTTCATCTTCCACAAATTTTTCGGCTATCAAGATGCAACTCTTTGTGCAATTTTCACTTTATTTTCACACTCAAGTCAGCTGTAACAGCAAAATCCACCATGTGACAAGTTTTTTTTTGTTTTTTTTTCTTATCTGGTCTTCTAGCCGGGTTTGCCTTATCCGTTCACATATCAAAATCACAGAAAATGTTTATAGGTTAAATTTTCTTGGATAGAATTTGATTTCTGTATTTACCATTTATTATTATGATGAATTCTAAATGCATTTCTTTCCTCATCCAGTTAAGCTATCTTCAATATTCTTCTAATGCTATTTTGCTACTTTCACGTAGGTGATTACTTGATTCATCTCTATCACCACATAAATTACACGAGCTGTTCTCTTGCTTATTATCAATTTCAGCGTTAACATCAACCTTATAACGTTATGTTGTTCAATTTCTCTCTTCAAGTTTTGCCATCTTATCCGTGTTCATAACTTCTCTGGTGAAATTTCTTTTGTTTTTTACTTGAAATATCTTTACAATCCTTAAGGTTTGCAAGTGCTTTTCCACCTTCTTTTCTTGTTGCATAGATTGTGTCATCTCTTGAGTACATCGTCTCCAATTTCCTTGTTATATGGTCTTGATTACTTGTCCAGTCGAAAAAGGGACCAGAGTATTTTCCTTTGATAAGTTTTTTGTTGACGAGGTTGGGTTTAAAAAATATTTTCTTGTTCTTCAATGTAGTCCTTCATTTTTTTTCTACCTTCTCCGTTTGCTTAAAAGAATCTGCTAATATTCTCAGGCATTATCCATACACGATCTGATGCGTTCGAATTGAGTAGTTCTATCCTTTCTGTTATTTCCTTTTTTCTTTCAATATAAGAGGTGCATACGATAATTTTCCAGATTTTTTTCGTATGGGCTCTTTTATTGATAGTCCACACATAAAACTCTAGTCCCCTTCGAAGTATTCTCCAGCTGCAATGCACTTGTTGTACCATTCCAACAACTTCTCGAAGACCCCATGGAAGTCCTCTTGTGTGAGCGTGTCAATGTCACAGACGCTTTCATCTCCTCACTTGTCTCATAACGACAGCCTCTGAGCTTAGGGAATAACCAAAAATCACAGGGACCAAGGTCTGGACTATAGGGAAGCTGAGGAACTCTCTTGATGCCCATCTTGGTCAAATAGTCTGTGACAAGGATGGAGTTGTTGACTGGTGTATTGTCCTGGTGGAAATGCCACTGACCCGATTTAAAGTGCTGGCTTCTTCCTAAGGAATCTCTTCCTGAACTCCCTTTAAACCTCGACATAGTAACCCTAACTAACCCTTTAGCTAATCAACTCTGGTGTATTGACTTCCTTACTCCTCCCACACCTCTCATCATCCCTCATAGACTCCCTGCCTTCCTTTAATCTCTTATGTCCCTCAAACACTCATGCTGGATTCATGAAAGATGGTCGAAAACAGTCTGAAGCATTCCATACGTTTCTGTGGCGTTTTTTCCCAGTTAAAACAGAATTTTATTGCATATCGTTCTTCTAAAGTGTCAGATTGCATTTTTGAAATTCACCAGCTGTGACAATCAGGCTTTAGTAGGGTGTATTCCAATTGCTGCTGTAGCTGTTGATTTGAACCTGAAATCATAGAAATTAGTCAGTCATCTCAGCAGGTGTATAGCAATAACATACTGAATTCTCAAGAGTCTACGACAATTTTAAATGCCCATACGAAAACTTATCGTATGCACTTCATAAGGATGACACATTTTCTTCATTCTAAATTCAATTCTTATATCTTAGCGGATTCTTACAGTTTATATTTCTAATTCTTTTTCATTCTGGGCAAATATCTTAATATCATCCATATATATAAGGTAGTTTATCTTTTCTAACAACTTTATACATTTTTAATCTCCTTTGAATTTTCTTCGTAAATAATTAATTGGCATCATCGGTATAAAAAAAGTTAATTGCCATTAAGAATCTCATCGAATAATACTACATTTGATGATAATGTTTTCAAATCTATTGAAAACATGGTAAAACTATCGTAATGAAACAATTGTGAAAAGGTGAGAGATCTTAATGACTTTTATGTCTTAAACTGCTCTGCTGGTCAGCATTTGAGCACTTTTTAATTTATTAAACGATTTGCTATCCTCATCTGCTTGATATATATATATATATATATAATATATATATATATATATATATATATATATATATATATATATATATATATCAAACAGATGAGAATTAGCAACTGTTCAATAAATCAAAGTTAGGATAGCGCAGACACACTTAAAGGTTCTTGGTGACTGTCTGTTTCTCGCCTCAGTGAGATGATTGACTGACAGTCACTACGCTATCTGAACTTTTATATATATATATATATATATATATATATATTGACAGACAGAGAGAGAATCAACATAACCTTTGTGACAGCCAGTCGGTCATTTCGCAGAAGCTAGAAACTAACAGTCACCAAGCACTGTTAAGGGTGTCTACGCTATCCAAACTCATCTCTATATGCTGTATCACCCATAATTAGCAATTTATAAATATAACAAACTGCATTATATAACATTGTAACAGCAGTTCATAATGATATAAATTCTTCTATTTAGAAAGGAGTGAAGAATTTCATTTTATTATTATTATCTCTCTTATATCAAGAATTTAGATGATTGCGAAATGATGTTTAGAGCGATGCAGACCCCCACAAAATTATCATGCTTTCGTGAATTGGACTGAAGATTGTAGGTTTTATCAGTGTTCAATTTCAATAATCAGTGCTAGTAATTTTAATGTAATGCCACTTCAAGCAAATGATATGTAATACGTTTGTAAAAGTAAAGTTCTAGTTACGTTAGGTAGCAAAACTTTGACAGTTTTTTAAACAAATTGAACTCAAAATTACTTTTATGAGTCATATGAAGAAGAAAACAATGTGTCCTATTTAATCCTGAAATTTGTCTCTACTTATTACAACCAGGTGGCGCTTTTCATCCTTCACTTATTTCCAGGTTTAAAATTGTATTCTTGATTTATGATTATTCCATGTGTTACGTCTTTTGATTTTCGCATTTTCTTGGAGTTTCGTCATTTTGTTTATTTATTTTTTTAAATATTACTGATTGTATTTAGTTTAAGGAGGAAGACCTTAGCGGAATGTCCTTACTCGTACAAGATGCTTTTTGATCAATTTTCATTATATATATATATATATATATATATATATGTGTGTGTGTGTGTGTGTGTGTGTGTGTGTGTGTGTGTGTGTGTGTGCATTACAGTTTATATGAACGAGACTGTTTTTGATTAACTTTGTTCTTGATGCCCTAGAAGAGGCATGAATCTATCACTTCTCGTCGCAGCCAAATGGATTCTTCAGATTTGGTTATGCAACCAGAACAGGAGAAGAAATACTATGAATCCAAACCAGCTTTACTCTTCTTAAAAACTAACATAGTGGCACATCTTGCCCTTGGAAGTTACAATATATGCATGTGTTTATATGATATACACCACCAAAAGTTAGATTATCACTCGGCATCTTATACTTCTGGCTACAAGGAACCGACGTTGATCAAACAACTACCGTAGTTATTCAGGTATAATACATATGTTTTTTCTCGAGATATTTAAGCCTAAAAGTTATGTTACATTATGATAATTAAATAACCCCTAGTGGTTGATATGCCGTAAAACAAAACAAAAACAAAAAACAAAACATTATGATAAAAGGTGGATGGTTCTGCTTGATTTAAATAAATAAACTAAATCATCAGTCGGTCACCACATAAGAATTTTTCGAAATTCAGTTCTTACCGAAAACACTACAATATTATAACAACAAGATAACAAACAAAAATGATAAATTCTCGAAGCGATCCACACTAGAAGCAAACATTCTAAACTCAATAGAATTAATTTTGAATCCAGTGCTAATGTACATAAATGTCTTTAGCTTCTGCTATTTTAAGAATCAAATTTTAAAATAAACGCTACAACAATTCACCTGTATAAACAATAAACGCTCAATTCTAACAAAGTAGCAAATGTACATACAAAGGTTACATTTGGTAATATACACTCCCTTAGATGATGGCCCAAGATCGGGCAGAAAGTACTTGAGAACCGGTTAATTATAGAAGGTTTATTAACCAATTCCCGCAGGATATCATAAAATCAATACGGCAACTTGAAAGGATAAATACAAAAATATGTTGACAAAAATGTCAATATTGTTTAATTGAATATATATATATATATATATATATACAGGTGATTCAATAGATAAAGTATATCTTGCCTAAGGAGTTAGCAATAGGAAGCCTTGTTTATAGTTGTACATTCTTCAAGGAAATTAATAGTGATGGGTCTTTCATGTCCCTGAAGACAGTCAGCATGACCTTCTTCACTGACCACTGTACCCGGAACTTTTTATCGAAGAGACTTTTTAACTCAGGCTCGTAGTGGCAAATCTATATTCAGCCAATTTCAAGAGATTCTTTTTTATACCAAAACATACTTCTCAGGACATATCACACATTTTTCTCAAAATTTCACGTGGTTTGCACTTCTTAATCACCAAAAATGTGATGACAGACTTCTGTTCAAGCCTGGAGGACTCCGTTTGATTGGCCGCCATTTTGAATAACCTCAAAACAAATATTTTGCAAGATTAAAATAATTTTTGCAATAAACCAATTGCAAATATTTGTGAGTTTACATTTATGTAAAAAATTCTGATAGATTTTGCTTAGAGTGTAAAACAAAATCTCTCTTTAGAAAAAACTAAACAAAAAATATGAATATAAACGTAAAATGAGCGCGATTCCCTAACCTCTGTGCAAAAAATAATTCTAGGTAGACTCTACTCCAGAGTTATAAGACTTGCCAAATAAATCTGTTTGAAAAATTTTGTAACTAGAAAACTTGATATCAAATAACCGTGTGCAAAAATCTCTGAAGAAACAACAGCACAAAAATGTTAATATGAACGTTCAATGAACGTATTTCCCTAACCCCGAGGCAAAACATAACCCTACACAGGTTGAAATGTCTTTAAAAGTAATAAATCAATATTTTTTTACTTAAAATTATTCATTTATTATCTTCATTCTTTTGAAACTGAAACATTTATTTTTTTCATTGCATTCCACAAAAAATATTTCCCCGTTCTATAAATTGTTAGCCGGGTGATAAAGTCTTCGTCTTGTAATATTTGTAAATATTCATCTACTTTTTTAAGTATACGTCTGTTTGCAAAGGAGACATAAGATTTGCTTAGACAAAAAGCTTCGGGTTCTAATTTATTAAAGCAACATGGAAACATCGTTGCTTGGAATAACAAAGATGAGCAAGTTGAGTTGTTCCAGCAATCGACGATAGAGGGAGACTGTCGAGGAGAGTTTGTTATCAATTAAGACGTTCAAGAAAGTACACAACAAGAAACAGAGAAAATAGAGGGATCAGTTTACTACTTCCTCAAAAATAACTAAATAAACAAAAAAATACAAAGACAATTCCAAGATGTTAATGTCAATCTTTTTGCTGAGTGTTCATAAAAAAAATAAAGCTTTAAAAAGATATCACTCAAAAGATTTTTTATGTACTGCTAGAATCAGATAGATAGATAGATAGATAGATAGATAGATAGATAGGTAGATAGATAAAGAGAAAGAGAGTGGAGGAGAAAAATGGGAGAGATAGGAGGAGAGAAAAATGGAAGAAAAAATGGAGGGAGGAAAAGAAAGATGAAGAGGGTGGGAGAAATTGATATATATAGAGAGATAGAGAGATGAAGAGGAAGAAAAGAGAGACAGATGGGGATTGATAGAACGAAGGGGAGATGGAGAGACGAAATAAAAGGAAAGAGGGAGAGATAAAAAGGAAAAGAGACGAGAAAGAGCACGGTGAAGAGGAACTAAAAGAGAGACGTTGAAAGAAGAAGAAGAAGAAGACTAATGAGATGAGGAAACAATATTGGAAATAGACAAAGTTAGATAAAACAACAAAAAATGAGAAAAATGTGCTTTTCAGTTTGTGGTAAAATCCAAAGTTTTATTGCAAATATTTGATAGGTTACCTTTATTGATTTTTATTGCTTTTTATCAGAAGATTTTGTCACCTTTTTATTTTTGTTTTATTTTTATTCTATCTATTTATTTATTCATTTTCTTTTTTGTTGGGGTTAAGCCATTCTTTGATTAAAAACCAACTGAAACGGGGTTTTTTCACTACGTACAACTGAGTCTTGCGTGTGGAAATTGGATCCATTGAGATGCTTTCAATAAAGAAAAACAAAAATAGATTTAAAACTCTTTAATTATCTTTTATTGGAGAAATCTCTTCCTCTCATAAAAGAGAAAGAAGAATGTATATCATTGAAAGGCAACGTGGAATAAAGTATAAAAGACTTTGGAATAAAACGAGAAGAACCAGTTCTGTTATGATATCTTTGGTCGTTTAAAAAATAAAGATGTCGTCTTGTATTCTGGCATTGAAGTTTTTAGTCTATTCTGAAGCTAATTCTTTGTTTTAAATTCCTTTGATTTAGTCGAACGGCAAAAATGATTTCAATTCTTTTTTAAACTGAAAATGGATCGTTAAAAAATAAGACATAAAAAGCAACAAAAATTGATGAAATTATTCAAAATATTTCCACTTGATCCAGTAAAATTATGGATTTTATACTCCTGGAGGATGTTCACCTTGGCTTTTTTATTTAGTAGTCATCATCATCATCTTGTCGTGCTGGTAGCACGGATATCCCTGACCCTCTCTCGCCACTTTTCCCTATCGTTCATTGCCTCTGGCAGGTCCTCTGGACTACATCCAGTATCCTCACATAGTTGCTGAATGTATGTTCATGCTGGTCGTCCTGCTTTTGCTCGGCCATGTATGGGGGTCCATAAGAGTACATCGCTTATGAGTTCGTCCCTGCTTCTCCAGCAGTGTCCTGCATGTCTGGTTCGTCTAAAAGTAAGCTAATAACAGACCGGACGAAAAGATTTTTTCTAGAATAGCTGAATATTATGGCTTCATGAAAATATATCTTACTCAAACTAAATTAGAATTTTAAAATATTGGCACGATTTTCTTCCTGGCCAACTGAAGAAAATAAACTCAATATTGTTAAAAAGAAAATATGGAATTCAGTGTCGAAAAATAGAATTAATATTTATCTGCGTCTCCTTGAGTTTTTATGATATTCTTAATTCTTTCAGTCATGGATCTCGTTAAAAGCGATATTCTTAATCAAAGTGGTTCCAAATTTCACGAATGGCAGTTAATATATCTTCTTTAGTGAACGGAGCCTTCTTATGAAACATTTAAAAATAATCATCGTTAATTTTCAGTTGTATTTACACTCTGAATGATCGCTGGTCATGTCATTGATTTTATATGGATTTCCTGATGAAAGTTTTATTCCCCTTTATACTGTTACAAGATGAATTATCGTCCCGAAAAATGACTTCATAATCACAGACCACTTTTCTATTGATGCAATGTAAAAATTATCCAGGATTCTAATGTAAACTTGTGCATTGATAGCTGAGATGATGTTTGCCATCTCTTCTGGTCTTTTAAACGACATGCAACCTAATACCATGAATGACTTGGGAAATCTCCTTTTCTTTCACTAAGTCCACTTTATATGCTCCATTTGAATGGCACCAGACAAAAATTTCAGCACCATCATCTTGGCAGATGTAGATTCTTGATTCACCACTGAATATCACTTTTATCCAATTGTCCACATCTCATGATTGTTTCTGTTAAGCATATTTGAACTTCATTTTGTTCGGTGACACAAACGGGCAGGTAAATAATGAAAAATTTCGCATAAAACATTCAGCCAAGTAATCATATCTGTGAACATATATAGTAAATATGTCTACTGAGTCTAAGATTATTAATGTTGCTGTGTCTCTATATGCTTGTAGCTTTTTAAATAGAAAACTCGGTACCGTTTACGCTGAACAGTACATTGATTGATCGACTGAGTGACATCCTCAACCTTGAACTTGTATATAATTCGATACAATATTTAGTTTCTTTGGGGGACCAATAGAATTATCAGATATCAGTGGTTCTGTTTTGTATCACTTGTGGGTGTGTTGTGAGACCGAAACTTACCTGCATCATGGACTCTTCCAGCACTATATTACTAGCGTAGGAATATCCTAATACCGTAGCATACGGGTAGCAGTAGCACAGAAGTACGACTATTAATATTGAACACTATCCTTTGTAACTTTTGTTAATATATCTTTCTTACCTCTGTGTTTTCCTTCTGTGTACCGACTTTGGGTCCACATCAGGGTGTGAGTATTGTTTGTCTAGAAATCGGCTATTTTTACCATGCACTCATATTGATCGAGAAAGGCCTACAGCAATTGCCGCTCCAGGGTCCTTATTATGGTTGGGTTCTTAGCAACATTCCGGAATTAAAATAAACTAAACTGCTCTTCTAAGAATGCTACACAAACTGGATAACTCTTCATATCATACTCTATGCAACAGAATATAAAGATATAGCCACCACATAGGAGCCTCTTGATTTAATGATGGTAATCACCGAGCGTTGACTCCAGATTTATGCCATTTGAACTTAGAGCTATATGTGCTATATCACCAATATAGAGCGCCTTTTATAAAGATAACAAGATATATATATATATATATATATATATATATATATATATATAAGATTGGTTAATCTAGCATTATTTCTAATTACAATACTATTTAACAAAGACCCTGTTTTTGTACTTAGCTCCTAATTTAGTTAAATTAGCACTAAAATTCACAAGATCCCTTTTAATTTAGTTTTTTTTTTTTTTAATAAATGTTCACTTTTAATATTTTTCAATAACTCTTTATGTCATCATTCTTCTTCAATCCAAAAAAAACAAACCCCACTTACATAATAAAGAAGAAAACTTAAAAAGAAAAAAAAAAAACAAGAAAAGAAAGAGATAGAGAAAGTGAGAAGAAGCGAAAAATACACATATATATATATATATATATATATATATATATATATATATATATATATATTTCATTTTTTCATTTATCATTTTTCTACCAAATACATTATGCTTTAAAATGAAGTTCGAATACAAATTACGACACACTTTTGAAACATAATCCTCTTAATATTTATAGAATACAAAGAGTTTCCTCATTTTTTCGTTTCAGTTTAAAATTGAATTTAATTCAGATGATAAATTCCACATTAATATTACTCTGATGATGATTTAATATAAAAACCGAAATGTTTTGACGTAGGGAAATACCTCAAATAAAATAAAATCATCTTCTGAATACATTGTTTTTTCATATTTGTATCTTTACACACCATTGGATTAATTTCTATTTTCTCTGATATATATATATATAGAGAGAGAGAGAGAGGGGGGAGAGAGAGAGAAGGAGTTAGGTTGGCGTTCTTGTCTAGGGAAAAGCGGAAATTCCAGGTACTGATTTTCAAAGCAAGTTGATCTTTTTCATTTGGATGTAATTGCAACAAGCTATTTTTATGGTTTGATTTTTACCCATCTGAACAAACGCTAAACCCAGTCTAAGCTGGGTATTAACGATGAAATAAACAAAGTAATCTCTGAATGAAATTAAAAAGTTCATGGGACATCGTATGGTTTCCTAAAAGTATAGAAAATTGAAAAAGTATAGAAATTAAGTTTTTATTCGAGAGATACTGGAAATAGTCAAGTCAGAGTGTTTTTTTCCATAAATTTAGGATGAGCAATATTAAAGATTAAAAATAAAAAAGTAGAAAATATCAATAACTCACAACTATGTGTTTCACGACTCTAATTGACATGTGAGATTCGAATCTCAGTTGATGATCGTAATCATGAGTAAATATACGCTTATTTTTTATATGTGTGTGTGTGTGGTGGTGGTGGTGTGTGTGTGTGCAAATGACTATATTCTATATTGAGCACATTAAAATTTAAAGCTGCAGGACTTCAGTCTTATGGTAGATTGCGTTTTATCAATATATATACATATATATAGTCACTCACACACACACACACACACACACACATATATATATATATATATATATATATATATATATATATAGCTTTTCTTTAACATGTGCATATTTCTATCATCAGCTCCCCCATGTATTGTAATATATATATATATATATATATTGGTGGGAGGAAAAGCAAAGTACTTATTCTGACTTTTCCTAATTTTCCATCAAAATCGAGGGATAAAAAAATTTTTTTTAATTGATCTTGAAAAATAAGTCATTAATTTAAATAGTTTGATCTAATTTGTTTGAGGTATATTTTCTGACGACCAGATTGTTCTGCTATTAAACAGAAATTATTCCTTGGGATTTATTTACTTGCTGAGAAGTAACTAATAAAAATGAAGCTCGATAAACGTCTTCCTTGTATACACACACACACACACACACACACGAATATTTGTGTGTGTGTGTGTGTGTGTGTGTGTGTGTGTGTGTGTGTGTGTGTGTGTGTGTGTGTTATTTTACCTTGTTTTTTTTACTAACAATTATGTTTGTTTTTTTTTTTAGTACGCGCCTTGTTTGTTGACCTTGCTATCGTTTCCTGCCTCAGACATCCAAATGTATTTTGTTTGATTGCGTGAGCGTCTGTTTTGAAAAATATCAGAAAATAAATGAAAAAGAAAAATAGCAAGTAATGAATTTCAGCTTCCCATCATCCAAAAAAAAAAAAAAAAAAGAAAGAATAAGACGAGGTTTTTTTGTTTGTTTTTTGTTGTTGTTTTTTTCGAAGGAAACATCCCGTCTCTCTGTTTCACAAAACCCTCTTCTTAATGTTATGACACAAATGTCACATCTGATCACCACAGACAGTTTCGAAATTTTTGCAGGGCGGAGAAAAGTTAATTAACAATAAGAAGTCAGAAGAAAAGAAGAACGGACTGGGAAAAGATATGATTTTTTCCCGCTATTTATTTTTATAGGAAATTGTATAGAAGAGCCCAATGTTAACCAGAATTGAAATATCCGTATCAGGGATGTGATCGGCTTAGAAGTTCATACAAAACGTTTTTAAAAGTTTGCTATGATTTACAAAAGCCTGCTTTAAAATTGGATTATTGCGACAACTCGTTACCATAGCATAGAAAAATCATTTATGTAAAAACAAACACAAGTGAACATTCCCAAAGAGTGTTAATTCCATAATTTTGCTAGAGTTCTCAGTTTTCCAGGACCCTTCTAAGTATCTTAACTGATTTTAGTAATGCTGTAATCTGGATGGTTTCGATTCTTCCTTTAATCTCTTGTTCATTCAGTTTCTTTTCTAGGTTCTAAGCGACTCTTCCAAGTGTTGAAACTACGCCTGGTATCACTGTCATCTTTATTTTTCTTGTTTCTTCGGCTCTCTAATAATGTCCATTGATTTATTTAGCTTCCCCCTTTCCTTCATTTTTCTCTGCTTGCACGGCAAATTCGCCAATGGCTCGGGAGACTGGGGTTCAATCCCAGGTCCAGTCATACCAAATACTCAAAAAATGGTACTTGATTCCACCTTGCTAAACACTCAGCATTATAAGGTAAGGTTTAAGGGTAAAGTGGAGCAATCCAGGGAATGGATTAGCGCCCTCCCCTACACCTCGGTGTTGTAGCTATTGAAAAGAGGGTCTTCGAGTCACCCTCGACTAAAGGGAGACAACTTTACTTAATTTTACTTATTGTTATTATTATTTTACTAATTGTGAGTTTTTCACATGGGTCTGAGTGACAACAAATCTCCACAGGTCACCAAGATTCTTCAGAGTATTCAAGCCAATCTTGACACTGCTGTGTTCTGGATGGCCTCAATTTTTCCTAAGATTGCTAATTCTTCAAGTCTTTATTCCAAGCCTTTAGGGACCATTCCAAGTGCATCGCCTACAACTTGTACTGCCGTCACTCTCATGTTCCAGTTTGTGTGTGTGTGTGTATGTGTGTGTGCGTGTTCAATTCTCTAGCAAGGTTCAAGTATTTGTCTACTTTTTCGCTTTCTTCCTTTTTTCACCTTGTAGTCCTCCGAAATGGAAAAATCTAATGAATGGCAAGTTATTTTGACTTGTTAACAAAAACTACGTTTGACCTTCTGGCCTTTTGGTTGAGATTAGGGGAACTTTCGCATCACAAAATACCAGAGAATTCTCTAATTGTTACATCCCTCAGTCTCGTTTCCAGGTCCTTGGGGATTGTTCCAAGAGTTTCAACTACTCTGGGTATCACTGGCACCTTTATGTTCCACAACTTTTTCAGCTCTCTAGCAAGGTCCAGGTATTTTCGAGTTTTTGCTTTTCTTCATTTTCACATTATAGTGTGGTGGAGCATCAAGATTAACAAGATGGCGAGTTCTGTTTGTTAATTAAAACTTTATGTGGTCTACTGGTCGGCATTTGGCGATCTGATTGTATCTCAAAATATCAAAGAATTTCTTGCATCTCATTTTCTAGGATCGATCATGGTTTCTTTAATTACCATTTGGTAGAATGGTCAAATTTTACCCTCCAACATAATTCGCTATGAATTACCTTTCCCACCCAATCGTGCCTAGTCTTGTACTCTTTTCTGTGAGTTTATTATTATTACTATAATGATTATACTCCTTGTAAGTCTTCTCACCAGTGTTAACTGATAATCTTTCACTGAAGTCTGAGTGTCAGCGAGTCTTCTTAGGTTTTCGAGACTCTTCTTAGTATTCTGGCCGATCTCAATCATGCCGTATTCTGGATAGTTCCCATCCGTCCTCCATTTTCCAACTCTTCTAGTCCCCTTTGAGGACCGTTCCAAGTGCGTCCATCACAAATGGTATCACCGTCACCTTCATGTTCCACAGCATTTTTAGTTCTCTGTCAAGGTTAAGAACTTATCTCTTCTTTTGTTTTCTTTGATTTTCACTTTATGGTTGCCTAGGGCAGCAAAATCTACTGTACAATTAGCTCTCTCTCTCTCTCTCTCTCTCTCTCTCTCTCTCTCTCTCTCTCTCTCTCTCTCTCTTCTTTGCTTTTATTTATCTATTATTTTGCTTATTATCATTTGGTCTGGTCTTCAGGCCGGGCACAAGGAGATCTGTTTGTATCTCAAAATCCCAGAAAATTTTATCAGTCTCATTCTCTGGTTTATGCAAATGGCATTTGTTCGTACAGTCAAATTAAATTTTTCGGGCCCTTCACAGTGAATCACCTCCCCCACAAAGTTGGGTCTAGCCGGATACTTCTTTTGTGCTTGTTTGCAAAATTCGTTTATGATTTGATTCATAATTTCGTCCTTATCACCACGTAATCTACACTTTCTATTCTGCTGTGCATTACCGATTATTACTTTAAAATAGTTGGTCCTTATGGCGTTGTTTTCTTCTGCTATTATAACAGATTCAGTTTCTCTTTCATGGTTTCCCTTTCATAGCCATGTCCAGTTCTTCTCTCTTGAGATTTCACCAGTTTTTCGCTTGAAATATCCATTGAGCTATTAATCTTCCCGTTTCTATTGGCTACTTTTTGCACCTGTTCTGTTTGTCCTTATGTTATAAGTGCTGTTACCGGCCTTTCTTTGATCTTTTTACCGTAGTCCACATATTGATGCATCCTCACTATTTTCAATGTTGGCGAGTCCTCTTCCTCCTTTTTTTTGACACATACAGTCTGTCTTATGATTCATCAACTTTCTAGTTCTCTGGTCTATTTGTCTGACTTCCTCCGTTGTATATTTTAACAACACCCTTTGATGAGATTCCTGCTGAATGACTAGGTTTCGAGAAGCTATCTCTTTCATCTGAGATACTCTTTTATAATTTTTTCTTTCATATTTGTTTCATTATGAGAATGGCACATTTTTCAATGTCAATTCCATTCGAATACCCAGGCTGTATATTCTAATTGTTTGTATCAGAATCGCGGATTTTTTTTTTTTTTTTTTCATTTTGAGCAAGCAGCTTGATATCGTCAATGTACATTAGGTCATTAATCTTTTCTTGTGATTTTGAAATTTTGTAAAACTCCAGTGTATTCTCTAAGTATTTAATTGTTTGGTGTCATTGCCGTTACTACTAGTAATGGCGAAAACGAATCTTCCAGGAAGATGCCTCTCTGGATTTTAACCACTGCTAATGTCTTTTTTCTCCTGCTCTTAATCGCATTTTTTTAGTTTTCATGGCTTCCATGATGAATGTTTTGACTTTGTCGGATATCTTGTACATTTTCAGGCAATCTTTTATCCAGATTAACGGGACTATATCAAAGGCTGTTTTGGAGTTTTTCACGGCAGAAGTAATGGTTTGTTTTCTTTGAAGAATGACAGCAAGTATCCTCAGCACTCCAGGACTCTACTAAGCTTTTATCTAACAAGATTTATTACGTTGTGGCACAAGGCCAGATGTATGAGGTACGAAGCGAGGCATGAATACGACTCTTCCAACTATTCAAGCCACTCTCAATTGTGATGAGATCAAAACAATCTCATTTCTTCCCAGATATCTATACCCCTCAGTCTATTTTCCAGATTCTTTGGGATTATCCCAAGGACTCCCACTTATACTATTTATATGATTTTCAATATGAAAGGCAGGCAGATAGATTATTAAAATTTGGGCTCACAACATTCAAATGTAAGTATATCTACGTAGATGTAAAAAAAAAAGAAAAGAATTTGACCATCCTAACGAGAATTCCCCATTAACTAGATAATCCACCACGTGTGAACCACTTTATCTAATGATCACATGGGATAGAAAGTGGCTGTCAATTCAAACTATTTTTCCTAATTTTCCCTCAGCATCAAGGGATTCTATAATTTTTAGGGTAGTTGATCTTTAAAGAATATGCTATTAGTCTAATTTGTTTTAAAAAAGTTGAAAAAAGGAATATATCACCCGGAGAAAAATTCATGAAACTTCAGATGCTGCTTTTCCGTTAAACGATGTACTGTAAAACAAAAATACGAAAATACTTTGTATAATGAACATTCCATTTCTCGCTGCCTTTTGTTGTAAAATGGACTGTTCATGCTTATAAATAAGTCTTATTATATTAACTACTCAAATATGCTGAATAAAGAAGGCCAGACTTATTCTGGTCTGCTCTGTTCAGCTCGTCAGTCAAGGCCTCCTGACATGAGTGCCAGGGAAGCTTAGCATTCATGTCACACGGCTAAGACAGTCAGTTCCGGAACCTCAGGTGGCCGTCCTCTCAGGCTATCACCTACTTCGGCAGGGCTTGGTTTATCGCCAGGCATCTGAGGCTCCCCTTTTTAGGGAAATACTGACGTGGTCAAAGGCATTTTTGGAGCCGCTTAGCGTGTTTCGGTCCCGTTGGTATCCCCTTTATTAGGGGCGCCTCAGGCGCCTGGCAATTACCCCCCCCCCTAAAGGGGTAAAGCCGGAGTGACAGCCCTTGAGGCCGGAGGAAAACTCCCTGGCCGAGGCACACACGACCAGATTCATGCCGAAGCGAGCATGGCCTGCCGAATGCAACCCAACAACGGGAGAGGAGACAAGAAATACCTCTCTCTTTGAAACTCTCCCCATTTCAAGCTATGCTGTAAAGGATTGGTTTGCTACTTTTGAGAATTTCCAGCAAAGTATAAAACAATACGCCCCAAACTGACGGACAGTGTTCTTAAACTTTATAGACCCTTCAGTTCGTTTGTTTGTTTTGTTATTTAATGGCATATACACCTTCGTGGGTTATTTAATGTCAGATCCATTCTTTTAAAAGAACAGTAGTGGTATCATTTAACTCATAGCTGAGTGGATAAAGGGGACTCATACATTTCCCAAGGGTATTTGTCCAAAAATGAACGTAATAGCGCGACTTGAGTTCGAACTCGCTCACTATGATTCCGCAGTCTAGAGGCCTTTCAGTGTGTGAGTTAATCTCTAACTGCTCAGACTACAAGAGAACCGTCAGTAAACACCAGCCTATATCTATACCAGGTATATACGATCGACGCGCCAGAAAAAGCCAGAAGGGGCGCAGATCTTCCAAATCGGAGGCGTTTAAGCGACGATTGCAACTACAAATCAGACAGTGCTGAGGAACATAGAATCGAGGTCATAAGAGATGCGTTCATTAGTGTACTTCTGTCCATTAACAGTCGACAGTGAATACTTGAAAATATAGCCCTGGAGCTCACCACTGCATTTGACCTCGCCAGAGCTCTTGGACAATCTCAGAAACGTTCAGGGTCTTATTCAATCACCCAAACAGTTTTTAGCGCTGCAGGTCTCTCTGGAGTAACTACCGCGACTCGAACGAAAACATAACGTCCACAGCTGCTTCTAAAACTCAAAAGGGTTTCTTTTGTTGAAACAATAGGCATCCTTGGCGTGACTGTCCGACTCAGAATGCCACGTGACAAAGATATGGCAATTATGCGAAAGTATGTCGTTCAGGGACTTCTGCAACTCTTCATTCTCCTAATCTTGTGGTAATGGTAGATCGTTTACAGAATTGTTTGATAAAAAATGGAAAGAATATCAGAGCTCTCTAGGACACTTTATTCTTCCATCCCGAGATCTTTGCTAATCTTGCAGAAAATTACAAACCGGCAACAGTTAAATCTCGAAAATATAATAAACAAGATAAAGAATTCATTGCTACTGAAGTAAATAGATTACTTTCCGAAGGAATTATTGAGCTAAGCACGTCTCTTTGGCGAGCCCAGGTCATAGTGACCACTAACGAACGACATAAAAAGAGAATGGTGATCGACTATTCTCAAATGGTTAATAAATTCACAATGCTGGATACCAACGCTTTACCTAAAATGAAGGAATTGATACGCAAGGTAGTACAATACAAAATTTATAGTACCGTAGATTGGAAATCCGCTCATCACCAGGTTCTAATATTCAAAAAAGACAAAATTTATTCTGCCTTTGAAGCAAATCGAAAACCCTATCAATTCTGCAGAATATTGCTTGGAGTAACCAACGGAGTTGCTTGCTTTCAAAGGATAATTGATAAGTTTATTGCTGAGAACTCACTCTCCTACACGCTTGCCAACTTACACAATAAAACTCTGTGGTAAGAGCCAGGAAGAACACGATAAGAACTTCAATAAATTTATAGAAGTAGCCCAAAAGTTTAATGTAATTTACAATAATAATAAATGATCTTTCCCCGACTCTACAGTGGACCTTTTATGCTACACAATATTTGTGGGTACAATTTAACCAGACCCCAAAACACTTCGACCGCTTAAAGAACTTCCTTTTACTCGTGATATTAATTCTCTTAGTCGTTTGTTGGGAATGTTCTCTCACTAATCCCAATGGATTACCAAGTATTCTAAAAAAGTAATTCACCTCATACAAGCTAATTGCTTTACACTCCCCAAGACTGCAAAGAAAGCCTTCGAATACCTAAAACCTGACATAGAAAACGCAATAGCGTATTCTTTTGACGAAACACTACCTATCGCTGTCGAGATCGATGCTTCATAAAACAGTATTGCAGCCTTACTGAACCAATTTGGTAGACCAGAAGCTTTCTTTTCGAGGACTCTAAGTACAAGCAAACGAAAGCACTCTTCTATAGAAAAGGAAGCCCAAGCAATCATCGAAGCCTTACATAAATTGAGGCACAACTTAACTGAACGTAATTTCACTTAACTTACTGATCAGAGATGAGCAACATTTTTTTATGATTCAAAACAGGCTGAGAATATAAAAAATAAGGTGGAGGGTCGAACTTTCCTGTTATAGTTTCGTCCAGGGAGATATTACTGCAGATACGTTATCTAGAGATTATTGTTCGACAGCAAGATTGGACACCCTAGAAAAATTACACAACTCACTTTGTCGTTCCGGTGTGACACAAATAATGCCTTTTGTTAGGTCGAGGAACCTTCCTTTCGCTGTGAAGGATTTAAAGAGAGTAACTGCCTCTTGCACTGTACGTGCAGAAGGCAAACCACGATATTACTAACCTGACGCTCTGCCCTTGATAAAAACAACCTAACTTTTTGAAAGGCTTGGCATTGATTTCAAAACACATCTGCCATCTTCTCGTAACTAGTTTCTATTTATAGCAATAGACGAATATTCTCGCTTCCCTCTTTCCTTTGCTTATCCTGATATGTCGTCGCAAACAGACATTAAATGCATCTTTGTCATCTTCAGAGGCCAATGTACATACATTCGGACAGGAGTTCCAACTTCATGTTGACTGAAGTGAAAACCCATTTACGTTGGCACGAAATTTCAACAAGTAGCACAACTCCATATAACCCTTAAGTTAATAGACAGAGTGAGAGGTATAATGGCATATTATGGAGAGCAATAACTCTAGCGCTCGAAACACAAAACCTACCAATAAATCAATGGGAGAATGTTTTACTACAAGCTTTACATGCAATTTGCACACTACTTTTATCAGCTACGAAATCTACTCCATATGTACGGCTATTCCACTATCCTCGCCGATCTTCGAGTAGCTTTTCTATTCCAACATGGTTATGAACACCAGGAAAGGTTATTCTGAAACGACATTTTCAGACAATCGAAGTACGACCGTATTGTGGAGAGGGCGGAACTTATAGAAGCTAATCGTTGTTATGTGTCCATTCGTCTTCAAAATGGCAAGAAAACCACTGTATCACTTCAAGATCTTGCTCCTGCTGGTCTGGTTCAAAACTATTGTATCTGAAATACAAGACTCTGACTTACCCACTTAAAACTCTAAGACATTACATCCCGAACAGAAGACTCCAACACCTAACAACACTGAATTTATTACAGTTACACCAGTAAATTAAATTGCAACTCCTTTATGTCGATCAGAGCGTTTGCGAAAACCTCCAAACCGCTTAATGTATTAGTAAATATTTGGCTGGTTTTTTTTTTAGATCGGATAAGGTTAAATAAATTTTGAAATAAATCCCACTAGGATTTAATATTTTCTTAATGTTGATTGACAAACTGCCACAAGCAATTCCTAGTTGCAAGAGGGATTGTGGTGAATATTACTTCGCACCCTCAGAGCATTTCACTGTAAAATGGACTTATAAATAAGTACTAACTACTCGTATAAACTGAATAAAGCTTAAATAATGTTTCTCTGTTTCGTGTCTTTTATTCATTACACTCAGTAAATGTCACCAAAAGTCCAAATTAAAAGATCAAAATTAGATTAAATCAAAATTAATACTTGATAAATTATTGAGTCTATTATCATTCACTTTTCTTTGAGGCAGCAATCTATATATATATATATATATATATATATATGTTTTGAGGCAGCAATCTATATATATATATATGTTTATGTATTTTATATATATTATGTTGACTAAACATAGTTTATGGGTTTGTCTTTACTTTTCTAGCCATGTCCAGCATGTCGTACACGCCGTTCTTGAATGGTTTGTGAGATGAGAGGTAAGTGGCCGTACAACTGCTGTTTTAAAAGGGTCAACTTTCAAGATTTGCTCCAAACAGAACCTTTTTGCTGTTCCTTTCTAGCTTTTTTTAAACATTTCGTAATGCTCCAAATGGTGCATCCATACAATAGTACTGACACAGCAACAACTTGGAAGAATTCCCATTTTATTTTATCAGAGAGACCAGATTTACATATAAGCTGTCCATGCTTTATCTTTTAAGTAACTCATAATAATCCTTAGTAAACAAATACAGCTTCAAGTAAATATTCTTAAAACAAATATTTACATAGTTATATGATTTCAAGTATTACTAACATTGATAAATTTTAGAAATATCTCTTTGACACATAGGTAGGTTTGTTGATTGGCTTTACGGCATATCAGACTTTGTAAGGTTATCTAATACCAAAGTCAGTCTTTTGTTTTCAAGCAATTATATGGTTTCAAGGTTTGGTTTGGTTTCTTTGTTTGATGGCATATCAACCTTTGTAGGTTATCTAATGCCAAAGCCATTCTCATAGAAGAACAGTAGTGGTACTATTTAACCCATAGCGGGGAGGATAAGGGGGTTCATACCTTTCCCAAGGGTATTTGCCCGAAAGTGAACGTAATAGCGCGACTGGAGTACGAACTCGCGTACTACGATTCCGCAGTCCATTATAGTTTCAAGTATGTATTCCTATTTAATAATAATAATCATTTATTTTTGCACAGTTAAGCAGTTTCAAGTATTCCTATGGAATATTAATAATTTTCAAAAAAACTTAAGTTTTCACTTATTTCAAGCAATTATTATCGTTTTAATAAATATTCTTTATAAACAACTTTACCTCAAAGAAACTAATCTTGATGCAGATAATTTTCGTACAGTATGGTATGAAGTATTCCTAACGGGATTTCCAGGGAAAGGAGTAGCGCCCTCCCCTACACTTCGGTGTAGTAGCTATCAAAAAGGGAGCCTTCTGGTCGCCCTCGACTACGGTCGCCAACTTTACTTTTATGACACGGGATTGACTACCCCGGATCAGAGTAGACTTGGCAGTAATGGCAATGAAGGGGAACTTCACACTCCTTAGATCTCGGGAACAGTAGCTTCACCATCCGGTGTAGTTTAGTGTCATACCCAGGATATCTCTTTTCGAAATGTTTGACATGTGAGCGGATAGATTTATCAATTCACCTTTGTATGAGAAAATACTTCAAAGTGTAATCCTCAAAATCAACAGCTCACTGGTCTCACTACTGAGCCTTAAACCTATGCCGAGACCAATTTCTAAGGTGCGTGAAAACCAAAGAAGTCAACATTGTCACTTATGTATGCCTATCCAGTGATCATAGATATAGACCACCTCAAAGACATTGTTTGCAACTTGATCTAAAAGAAAATTTCTACCTCTATTTCGCTCTGAAAACCTTCTTTGATCACTACTTCAAAAAATCCTCACAAAGTTATGACCCCACCCAAAATCGGTAGAGTATTTATTCCCAGTGATATGTATAGATTACTTAAGTATTTACCGTGCTTCCAAGTTAATCATCGTTTACAGTTTAACTTTAATACCTGAAATGTTTTTTTTTAGAAATAAAGAGAAGCGAAGTTTTTATTTTCATCTCGGAGATTAGGTACGGATCATTAATCATAATTCCCAAAGTTTCATTTCGCTTGCCTTTAAAATAAAAGAATGTCATGATGAATGTAAAAAAAAAAGAAAAAAGAAAAACTTAAGTAAAAGATAAAAAAAACTAAACTTTCGTGTAGGTTTTCAGAATTACCGTTAATTTTAGTGACACTCGAGAGGAAAGTACACGTGTGTTGCATTATATTGACATTTTAAATATCTTGATAAAAGATATCCTGTCACTGACATGCCACAGTGATTGACGAACAAGAGAGTGAACAAGTAAGCAGTGAATAAGCAATTTCTGCAATCATATAAAAATACAATCCACAGATTTTATATATATATATATATATATATATATATATATATATATATATATATATCGTGAGAGGATTTATTATACTTTTAATACATGAAGCTGGCAGTAATGAGACTGTCACAGAGGAGGGAATAAACATTCATTCATTTTAACCTGATCTACTGGCCGGTATTGAGCATATTTTTGATTTATGAAAGAGCTTTTTTAAACGGTTTGTTTATTTATATATATATATATGTGTGTGTGTGTGTGTGTGTGTGTGTATATATATATATATATATAGTTTCATAACAGAAAGTTTAAAGCATTAGGAAAAAATACGATCTTCAGATACATGAAACTTCAAGAGTGCAGTCGGCTGAGGCAGTACAATATGTCGACAGCACATTTGCTGTGGGAGGGAGATACCCTCAAGGATTTTTTAGGATATGACACTAAACCATTTGATGGTGAGGCTTCGGTACTGGAATTTAGAGCAATGAAAAGTATCTCTTTGTTGCCATTACTCTTAAGTCCACTTTCATCGTAGTCCTAGTACCTATTAGGATACCATATTTGGTTCAAATATTTAATCATTTACTAAACCTGAAACTATATAACAGTGAGCGAATAAATGATTGATGTTGAATTTTACTGTTGGTATTAGATAACAATACTTGAAGTTATTTAGTGTTCTACGTATGAAATTTTTAACACATCTAATGGTGAGGATCTGACTAAAGAGTTTGGGGAATGTGGATTACACCTTCATTATCATTACTCTTAGACTAGAAGTGGTAGTACCTGCTAGGGTCCCATATACGGGTCAAATAGAACTGTTCGATCTTTTACTGGTGATTATTATTAATATTAAAAAGAATTATGTTGAATAGCCATAGTTGAACCCCTCTTACTGCATGCAAGCAATAAAGAGCAACAATTGAAACAATCTAGCTATATGCAAAGAAATGAGCTCTGAATAAGTAATGAATAAGCAATTGCTGCAACCATATGAAAATACAATCCTCAGAATATATACATATACATATATTGTTTTAATAGAATTAACAAAAAAATTCAATTCAGCTGTTCCATTATAAATTTATTTCAGGTCTATAAAATAACCTTCTTCAGATGGAATTAAATAAATTCATGCTTTGAATATGATGTAGACACTACTACTTTGCTTCCGGTGAGAAGAGAAATTGTTTGCAGTAGTAGATCTTTTAATTATTGTCCAATATGTATTTCTCCTCGTTCTTTCAAGTACCTGTAGTATTTAGAAAGGGCAGTTTGATTATTTAAATGATTGGAGGTGATTGCGATATCTGAGTTTCTAATTTAAACTGGTAATACCTATGTACGCTTTTTTATTAGTGTTAGCTTCTTTGGCTGAGAGACTATTTTGATACATGATATTATTTAGGTTACATTTATTCCCTATGGGCATTCATTTTTGTCATTTTATATATATATATATATATATATATATATATATATATATGCAATCCTCACAGTATATATATATAACGCATATTGTAACGCAAAGGAAGAAAACGCAACGAACATTTACCGTGCCATTATAGATTTATTTCCTGCCTGATCAGATAGCATACTCTGTTTGGGACACTAACCTAATATATATATATATATATATATATATATATATATATATATATATATATGATTGAACAAAATAGATATTTTTTGTCTACATATCTTTTGTTAATTGCCGTATCAATCTGGTTGCAACCAAATGCACTACAATTATAAATAAGATGAAAATATATTAAAAACATTAATTCAAAGAAATATACTCCCTACTGATCCTAATAAAAAAAAACTAAACTGATCATATACTGTAATAAATTTAGAACCTCTAACTTAGACATTAAAATAATTCCTCTCCCTTGATTGGAGTTTTGCAAAAAACCAACATTACATATCAATTTACATGTCCTTTAGGAGATTGTATCGCTGAAAACAACAATATATATGTCGGTTTAACCCCAATTACCCTATCGAGAAGACTTAGAATGCACCTTTTTGATACAAGTTCCATACCACAGCATTTTTTTTTAATTCATGCCCAACAAGAGAATTACGGAAAATTCTCATCGAAAATACAACAATATTAGAACATCAAAATAACAAGCAAAAACGACAGATTCTCGCGGCACAAAATATTAGGAACATACAACCCAAACTTAATAGAATTCATTTTAAAACGAGTGCAAATGTACTTAAATGTCTTTAGCTGATGACGCTATTTATTGAAACAAATTCGATATGTAAAAGCTACACAATACAACAGTACAAACGCTCATTCTTACAAAGTAGTAATGTACATACAAAAGTTACATCACTTTTATAATATGTCCTCCCCTGATGATGGCCCAAAGTTGAGCAGAAGGTACTAGGGAGATAACTAATTATAGAAGATTTATCAACCAATTCCCGCCGAATATCAAAAGACTGATTCGGCAATTCGAAAGGATTAACAAAAAATATGTAGACAAAAAATGTCTATTATGTTCAATCAACTATGTATCAATGAAGAAACGCTGCCAATATATATATATATATATATATATATATATATATATATATATATATATATCGTGGGTGGATTCTATTTTTTAATACATGAAGTTGGCAGTAATGAAATTGCTAGAGAGGAGAGAATAAACATTTATTCATTTTAACCTGATCCATTGGCCGATATTTAAATAATTTAAAAACGCATTTATTCTCATTTTTCCATCGTTCACTCTGGTCTAAAGAGATTGTACCAGATACAGAGTCAATTAGAGTAAAAAAAATCTGTTTGTAAGTTATTCATATTGGATAGGAATATCTAAAATCAGAACTCCGTGCAAAACAATAATCGTAAACAAATTTTTTAAAATGCAATTGAACATTAAAAATATATTCATTCTTATCACTTATTCAAAAACGTATAAAATTTCGGCATTGAATAACTCATAAGGAGTTGATATGCCCTTAAACAAGTAAACCAAGCTCAACTATTTCCTATGTCATATAACATTAACTGTTGTCCTGATTCAATTTATTCGATCAACCTCAACTAGTCAACTTGACCGGGAAGCTTTATTAAGATTTAATTCTTGAGCAACATACTTCGCTAATGACTTTTTACACTGTCGTTTATTCACAGAACCTTTTTCATAAAGATGCATATATTTTTGAACTTTTCAGTTGTATTAGAAAGGAATACTTGGAACCATAAAACTGTATGTAAATTATTTTTGTTTGATTAGAATACTTGAAACCATGTAACTGTGTGCAAATTATTTTTATTTGACTAGAATACATGAAATCATATAACTGTGTGCAAATTATTTATATTTGGTAGGAATACTTGAAAGCATATAACTGTGTGCAAATTATTTGTATTTGGTAGGAATACTTGAAACCATATAACTGTGTGCAAATTATTTATATTTGGTAGGAATACTTGAAACCATATAACTGTGCAAATTATTTGTATTTGGTAGGAATAGTTGAAAGCATATAACTGTGTGCAAATTATTTGTATTTGGTAGGAATACTTGAAACCATATAACTGTGTGCAAATTATTTATATTTGGTAGGAATACTTGAAACCATATAACTGTGTGCAAATCATTTGTATTTGGTAGGAATATTTGAAAGCATATAACTGCGTGCAAATTATTTGTATTTGGTAGGAATATTTGAAAGCATATAACTATGTGCAAATTATTTGTATTTGGTAGGAATACTTGAAACCATATAACTGTGTGCAAATTATTTGTATTTGGTAGGAATACTTGAAAGCATATAACTGTGTGCAAATTATTTGTATTTGGTAGGAATAGTTGAAAGCACATAACTGTGTGCAAATTATTTGTATTTGGTAGGAATACTTGAAACCATATAACTGTGTGCAAATTATTTGTATTTGGTAGGAATACTTGAAACCATATAACTGTGCAAATTATTTGTATTTGATAGGAATATTTGAAAGCATATAACTGTGCAAATTATTTGTATTTGGTAGGAATACTTGAAAGCATATAACTGTGCAAATTATTTATATTTGGTAGAAATACTTGAAAGCATATAACTGTGCAAATTATTTGTATTTGGTAGGAATAGTTGAAAGAATATAACTGTGTGCCAATTATTTGTATTTGGTAGGAATACTTGAAAGCATATAACTGTGTGCAAATTATTTGTATTTGGTAGGAATACTTGAAACCATATAACTGTACAAAAATTCTTTGAAATCAGGTTTATGCAGCAGATTTTGTAAAGCAAGCGTCAAGGATCCAGAAAATTACAGATTTAATACAGGAAGTTGAACTAAACCACCTTTGTTGAGAGAAGGAACCAAACTAGCACGTCTGATTCTGACCATACCTGTCACATCTACTTCCTGTGAAAGAATGTTTTCTTCACTACTTGAAGCTATAATTGTTTATAATGGTCTATTACTGTTATTAGTTACTTGAAACCATGTTACTGTGCAAATTCTTTGCGTTATATGAGGAAACAAATAAATTATTACAATCATTAAATAAGAAATGTTACTTGAAAGCATGTAATTCAATATAAATCGTTAGTATTAAGAATAGTTTTATCTCTACATAATTGTGTACAAATGATTATTATTGTTAGTTACTTGAAACCGTATTATTACTAGTAAAAAGACTGACTTCGGCATTATATGACACAATTAAGATTAACATCCAGTAAAACCCACAAATGACATATAAATAATTAACCTCTTAAATCAAAGTAATTCGAAGTGCGGAGGTGCTTGCTGTGAATTAGTTCTCGTCATAGGAAATGGATACGGCGAACCGAGTTCAAATCCAAGTCGAAGCTGTTTATATAAAGCTAATAGTTTTGGGAAAGTTATGAATGCAATTAATCTCCCTCCAGCTGTGAATAAATAGTTGGCCAGACTGAAATTTTCAACCGTTGTTCGGCAAGTGGTATAGAAGGAAAACTCTGAATTGAACTGCACTTAAAAAAAAATGACCTTGGATGGGGAGGATGTACATACGTACATTTATTGATTATATCGTTCTATTGATGGATTTTTTTTAATGTTAATCCAGTTCAATTTTATAACCTATGCTTTCCTTGCAAACATCTCGTACAGCTGATAATTCTTCAGAATGTAATATTCAATTGAAGTGGCGAAAAGTGAGTTGGGTATCAGGGCATGCAATCCATTATGCGGGCTTATTGCCAAGGCTGAGAGGGAAAATGTGAGCCTTACTCTACGCCCCAGGAAAATTATTTGCCATCTTTGAATATAATGTGTACTAATTTTAATGTAAGAAAATACACTTCAACCAACAAGTTCCTCTTCCGATTTGATACCCCTCTCCACTGGGCTTGATGTTCCCCTAATTAGAATTACCCTTGCTACGATGATGACCGATACTGGTTAGGAGAGAAAATAATCAAATCTACAAATAATGAGTCATTAAAATTTATTTGTAAATCAATTCAATTGTTCGTTTTTATTTGGCAAATTCATCAATCACTTTGGTGTAAAAAGTATCAGCACCACGTTCTACCTTCATCTTCTTGAAACTATCATTATTCATGGAAATTAAAACCAAATTACTGAAACGCTCTTCTCTTTGGGAACACCTCACATAATTATTTACACAAGATAGAGAAGAAAACGATCTCTCACAGAAAGCAGATGTGACAGGTATGATCAGAATCAGACATAGTAATTTGGTTACTCCTCTCAAAGCTTAGCTTAGTTCAAATTCCCTTATTATCTCTTCGACTTCTTGGATACTTGACACTTACTTTGCAAAATCTGCTGGATAAACTGATTTTAGCTCGCATTTCAATCCATCCAAATCCAATATGGTTTTTTTTATACATCCAAAGTTTAAAGCGCTTTTATCGGAGAATTTCTTCGTAGACGTGAAAAGGCTCCAAAATTTTGTTCAGAACCGAAGAATTATTCATCTAAATCTTTAAATTTACATTACTTTTTCATAGGCAATTGTGTGAATACACGAGGCAATAAAAACATCATTTCAGTTGAAAGTAACTCTTTAATACAGCTGGAAAGCAAGCGAAAGAACTTCAACGTTTCAGTGACTTTCTCTCTGTGACCCCGCCATCCATTTTATTATTATGTCTCTTTTTTTGCACCCAGCTTGAAGAGAATAATAAAACAGGGAAGAAAAAAGGCACGACCTTTTCCAACCCTGGTGAGAACGAAGGTAAAATATTTGTTCTTGATTGTAACTCCTTCTGTTTCTTCCACCCAGTCTTATGCTCTGTCTCTCATACTCCCAACTCAAATGTAATAGGGAAGCTACTAAATATATCATTTTTACTTGCTAAGCCAACAGACATTTCCTAAACTTATAGTCTTTAAATAATATTTGCTTGTAACAATTATCCTAAAAAATTTAGAAATGAGAAATACGAAAAAAAAAAAAAATACAAAAAGGACAGGAAAAACTATCAATAACTAATTTTATATTAAGCAAAATTATTTATCTTGAAATAAACATCAAGCCTGAAGTGCACAGTAACTGTTCGTTGAGTTTTCTTCATTTGCGTTACACACACACACACACACACACACACACACACATATATATATATATATATATATATATATATATATCCCAATGGGCTAGGACCTTAAATACGCCGATTGCTTCTCTATAGAGGATTAATACTTCCTCAATGAGTGTCCTGATATATAACACTAAACCATCTGATGATGAGACTCTACTCCTGGAGCTTTAGGGAATGTACAGTACTCCTTTATTACCATTACTCCCAAGTCCACTCTCACAGTACCTGTGAGTGTTCCATCAATGGGTCAAAGAGGAATATTTAATCACGTTCTTTACTTAAAACTATTTAAATGTGTGTTAAGTATTATAACTTGAAACTATTCAATTGTTGAATCAAACTGTTGGTATTAGATAGCAATGTTGGAAACCATTTAACTGTGTGCAAACAAATGAGCTCTATCTCGTCAAAAAATTGTTACCTACAAACTACTCGTATATCATATATTCTTAATATATATGTATGAACAGATTTTGGCATTAAATAACTTGCAAAGGCTCATGTGTAGTAAAACACCACCAACCATATAAAGAGAGAGAGAGAGGAAGAGAGAGAGAGTAAGAGATGGTTGATTTTGGCAAATCTTTCAAGATAGAAATAAGTGGAAACGTGGATTAACCAATAATGACAACAGATTAAGCAATTTTGATATTTCACTCTTTATTGAAAAAAAGAACTTCTCAATAAAGCATTTTCATATTGAAGATGTTCTTTTTTTAAAATAAAGAACGAAATGTGAAAATTGCTGAATACATTGTCGGTGTTTGTTTATCCACTTTTCCACTAATTTTTATCATATATATAAATATATATATATATATATATATATATATATATATATATATATATATTAGTGTATTATTCGGTCCAGTTAAACAGGAGTCGGGAATAATTCCATCAGGACGAAAAAATCATTCAACTATGAACATTTAAATTTTCCTGGTAAAGAGCTCAATGCAACTGACGTCACAGATCGATAATTTCTTTAAGAAAAACAAAAACCGGTCACATTAGGATTATAAATTTATTTCCATTCTGTTATGGGTATTCATATGAATCAATAACACCAAAAATAACAGGAATTCTTCAGATCTAATGGATAAAATAAATCAAATATATATACATATATATATATATATATATATATATATATATATATATATATATATATATATATATGAAGTTTAAGAAGTAATATGATCAAAACTGATGAGACAATGTTATATATTTTTTTATTGTTTCCAACTAGTTTTGACTTCAGGTCATCGTCGGAAGAAAAGTTTTTGTGAAGATTGGTTGGTTTATTCTTTGTTTGTGTTTTACGGCTTATCAACCCTTGTAGGGTATTTAGTGCCAAATCCATTTTATACTTATATATATATATATATATATATATATATATATATATATCGGAGGTGTTTGTGTTCTAATGGATACAATCGTAGGAAATGAATACGTCGACCTGAGTTCAAATCCTGTTGGTAAATACATTTGGGAAAGGTATGAATCCACGTCTTCTGTCTCCAGTAAGTTGTTGGACAGACAAGGCTCTTTAACCTTGGAATGTCAACCAGTCTAGGAGAAGGAAAACTCTGAATTGTACCAGTTGAACTCTGCTTAAGAATTGACCTTGTGCCACACCTAGGAGAGGTTGGTTTAATATATACAGATTAAATATATAAGATTTATAAACGAATAGTTTGTAGGTAACACTTTTTTAACGAGTCTCTGCTTATTTGTTTGCACTCACTTTCAAATATTTCTTTTTAACACAAGTAATTCTATTCAACATAGCAAATGACTAAACAATTGAATTTGGCACATATATGGGACCTTAACAGGTACTACAACTTGGGATCTGAGTGGTCCTGGGAGTAATGGTAATGAAGGAGTACTCCACATTCCTCAAAGCTCCTGGACTGGTGCCTCAATATCAGATTGCTTAGTGCCATATCCAAGACCACCCTTGCTTGTGCCTTACTCCACTGCATAGATACTGCGTATTTTATGGCATTAGCCGACTGCGCTTTTTTGGTGATGAAAATTTTAGAAATAGTTTTTACAAATATTGATAAACTATGAGAGATACGAGGAAAAATTAACTGGTGTTTATAAGCAGTAGTTTCATTTGTTAAAATAAAAACGTGATATATCGAAAATGTTGCAAATTTTCTTTAATTATCAATAAATAAAGTTACCTCATTTTTTTCATTGTGTTCTTATATAATGGGATTTAAGGCCAAAAAATCTTTCAAAATTGAATAAATTAAAACTAAGCGCTTCTAATACCAACTAATCACAAAAAAACAACAAGCAGGATGAAAGTTTCGATAAACTCAACATGCGGTGACTAAAAAAAGTTTCCGTTAAAAAGCTGATTTTCAACAGCCCCATTCTGTCAATTGGACTTTGAATAGGCTGACTGTAACCCTTGCAGAGAAATAAGACCATTACCAAAAAAAAAAAAAAAAACTATCCTGGGTAAGACATTTAACTGCACCTGAGAGTGAGGCTACAGTTCCGGAGTGCAATGAAATGTATAGTAATCTTTCAGAGCCATTACTCCCAGGTTCACTTTGAACTGGAGCGGTAGTATCTGTTAGATTTCTACCTATGATTGATATAGATCTGTTTAAAAAATTATTTGTGTTCGATTTGACCGTGTACAAATAAAAAAAACACACTTAAGAAATAATTACACCAAAAATGTAAATATCAACACGATTCCCTAAACTCTTGGTATAAGATAACCCTTGACGAGTTGACATGCTATCAAAATCAATCAATCAATCAATTAATCAATCGAACAGTTAACCAAAAGCTTTCAAAAACAGTTCAATTTAATTTTACCGACACCCAATAATTGTCTATCTCTACGAAATTGGCAAGAGTCACTTTTTTGCCCAAATGCAGCCATTTTAAAATAACTCAGGCATACATATCAATATTGTCTCGGATCACAACATCAATGGAAATATATCTTTTTACTGATTGTTCAAGATTAGGATGTCGAGACTTCGATGTTATTATCATTATTCTAGAATTCATTTATTGGCCTTAGTGTCGATTCTTGTTAAACAATGTTTGATACTGTGGAATATGGAAAAGTGGTCTTGAATAACTATTACTAGATTCGAATGTACTCGCAATAAATGTTTGCCTAAAAGAATAAAGTAAACAGCAATTATCCAGGACCTTCCTCATTATCCTTGAACACAGTCATTTTTCTGAGAATTAAGCTTATCATAAATCATAACACATTTTCTAATCATCTATTAGATCTTCAAATGTATCCACAAATGATGTAATAGTTATCAATCTTGACGAGATGATCATTGTACGTGTTTTCAGTTCACACTGAATATCCCACACCTCTGGCCTTGTGCCAAATTTCTTGGAGCCTCTATAAAAAGATATAAAAGAAGATTATTGCTACTACAATGATTGTGTATATCAAATTAAATTGTGTCTTGTAAAACAATCAAAATCGATGGCAAACTGATACAACCGCTGGTTAAAGATATCGACTCACTAGTCTTAGAAAAACATTATTTCCTTCATTTTTAATAAATAAAAAATAAAATAAACATAAATCTGAGGTATAAACCATTTTATTTAATAGCCAAATTTCATGAAACATAACTCAATTTTTTTTGGGGGGAATATTCTAATTAATAACGAGCTTTTTTTCAATATTTGTTATTAAAAAGAATAGATTTTGGCGAAGAATTATAAATGGGGCTTAGAATATGTTGACTGTATCCTCCTGCAGAGGGGTAAGATGCCTTCCTCACCAAAAGTTGTGTCTTGCGTATGACATTAAACTGCATCTAGTGGTGAGGCTTTAATTCTAGGGATCTGAAGAGAGTGGAGTACTTCTTTGCCATTACTCCCAGGTCCACTCTTAACTGTAGTCGTACTACCTGTTAATGTCCTATCTTTGTGTCAAATACATCATGTTTAAAAATTATTCGTGTTTGACAGGAATAATTGATATCAAAAAACCATTCGTTCTAAGTTGGTTGGTTGGTTGGTTGGTTGGTTGGTTGATTTTTATGGCATATCAACCTTTGTAGGTTATATCACGCCAAGTCCATTTTTATGCAAATAGTCAGTTCTATTTCAAACAAATCAGTTTAGCATGAGTACACATTTTAATTGTCAAAAATATTTCTATTTCAAGCTATTCAGTTTATTTAAACAGTTCTAATTCAGCCAATTCAGTTTAGCACAAGTGTAGATTTTGTTCACACACAGTTAAATGTGAAAATAGTTCTTTATTAAATAGAGATAAAAGAGAGAACATAATTTATTACTTGCCAGCAAATCAGTGCGCAAACAAATCACTGTTATTAAATGAAAATAATTACTTGAAATCATATAATTATTAGTAATTAGATAAGAATATCTGAAACTGTAGAAGTGCGTGAAAATTATTTCTATTAGATAGGAATACTTGATGTCATATAACTGTTTTCAAAAAACTCAAAAGAAATAACTCAACAAAAAATGTAAATATAAACGTACAATGAACGTAATTCCTTAACCTCGAGGCACAAAATATGATTGTACGGGTTGATATACCGTTAAAATCAGTCAGTTAATCAATCATTTTTGTTGGGTTTCAAACTTTGAATATTTAGAATTTTAAAAAGGTATATAAATTTCTGGAAAATTTTTGTACGTTTTCTACATTTGGTTGGTTGGTTGGGTTTAATGGTATATCAGCCTTCGTGGGTTATTCAACGCCAAATCCATTTTTATGAAAATAGTTCCATTTCAAACAATTCAGTTTAGCATAAGTACACAGTTTAAATGTAAGTACAATTTAATTGAGAAAAACATTTCTATTTCAAGCTATTCAGTTTAGTCAAGCAAATCTAATTCAGCTAATTCAGTTTAGTATAAGTACAGATTTTGTTTACACAGTTAAATGTCAAAACAGTTCTATATTAGACAAATCAGTTAAGTGTAAGTACAATTTCAATGTCAAAAAACAGTTCATTTCAAATAATTCAGTTAAGCATAAACACGCAGTTTAAATATAAGCGCGGTTTAATCATCAAAAACATTTACATTTCAAGCTATTCGATTTAGTCAAACAATTCATTTTAGCATAAGTGTGCCGTTAGTTATATTAAACCCTATCAGATGGCTACTACGCCGGGCCAGATTGGACCTGGGAGCAATGACAATGAAGGAGTGCTCTGCATTCCCCAAGCCCCAGCATTACTGGAACCTCACCATCAGATTGTTTAGTGTCATATTCAGGACACTCATTGACGGGTGCCTTACCCCTCTGCCGAGGTACTGTCGGTGTATTCTATAGCCCCAGCCGACTGGGCAATCCACATTCGGACTGATGTTCATTTTTTTATTTACTGAGGGATAACCACGCCTCCATTTAAAAAAAAAAAAAGGCATGAAAATGAGCTCTTTTGATTTACTGTAGATAAGAGAACTCTTGTCTGAGCCTAATGCAACACTACATTTCCTGATCGTCCTTTTTACACAAAACAAGATCAAACCTTCGGCGCGTAAACGAAAAGAAATACATGTTTTTGTTTCTTGAAGAGGCATTGGAATTAGGCCAACCTGCTTGTATCACACACATCAAATGTATTGTCTTTGTCTGGTTACGCGCATCGCTAATGTCACCGCCCAAACCCTGTCAGCAAGCTGATAAGATCTTCCTTTTTACCCAAATTCATTCGCTTGATTTTCTCTAGTTTTGTCAAGAAGGATTTTCATTGTTTAGATTACTTTTCTTATCTTGGTGGTTTATAACACAGCAAAGCGGTTGATCTTGTCTCTGGCCAATTGTATTGTCTAGAATCTCTGAAACGGAGTGTTTTTGCATTGTGCAAGAAATATTGGGTATTTCTCAGTCTATCTTCATCCATCCTACTCACCTGTTTTGCTTGAAAATTGTACTTTTTAGAAATACATGAAATTTATATTTATCAGAATGGTATGCGTAAGTGAGAAAAGATTAATTTATTTTAGGTATGATCTTGCTCTACTGGTCAGTAGTTGAGCACTTTTTTGATTTAAGAAAAATGCTTTTATGCCGGCTCGTTCATTTATACATATATCAATTATATTTATTCATTTAGACATAGGACATATATCTATCTTCATTCACTCACACACACACACACACACACACACATGTATATATATATATATATGTATGTGTGTGTGTGTGTGTGTGTGTATACAGAGAGAGAGAAAAATAGAGAGGGATAACGAACGGGTGGTATGTGATTTGATTAAAAATATTCTTTCATATTTAGTAATGCCAAGTTATGAAAATTTTTATCAGTGTTGTAAAATTTTCTTGAATTCTTCAGATCACTGATGAAAGATTTTTTTAAAATAGCAGTGTCCATTTTGCTTTTTCATGTCTCTGACATATTCTTTAAATTTTTCTCTCCTTCTCACTCACTCTCTTTCATACACAACACACACACACACACACACACACACACACATATAAAAAATTAGGCTAGATTAAATCATGATTACGATCATCAACTGAGGTTCGAATCTCACATGTCAATTAGAGTCGTGAAACACACAGTTGTGAGTTATTGATATATATATATATATATGTGTGTGTGTGTGTGTGTGTGTGTGTGTGTGTGTGTGTGTGTGTGTGTGTGTGTGTGTGTGAATATGCTGGAAAAGCAACCACAAACTTTTAAGTGACGTTCTTTTATGAACTCCAGCACATGAACATGGCAGTGTTGGCCGATCAACAATGACTTACATCAGCACTGTGTGGACATGAGATGCAGCCTAGAAAACTTGCTAGGTAGGATGGATGATATGGCGAAAAACGGACAGTCAGGGAACTCAGTTCTGTTAACGTGATTACTGGATGATCATAATGATATATATCACACACTTATATATATCACATTTACGTATATATATCAAACACACACACACACACACACACACACACACACACACATATATATATATATAAAACACAGATGCATATATATTACACACGCACACACACTCACATATATATATATATATATATATATATGTATGTACAAGTGTGTGTGCGTGTGTGTGTGTGTGTGTGTGTGTGTGTGTGTGTGTGTGTGTGTGTGTGTGTGTGTGTGTGTGTGTGAGTGAGTGTTTGCTCGTTCTTCGCAAACAAAGAAGAAATGAACCTGGGTAGACATGAACCGCGACAGAGATGATGTGGCAGACAATAAAATGTTTATGAGAAGAAGAAGAAGAAGAAGAAGAAGAAGAAGAAGAAGAAGAAGAAGAAGAAGAAGAAGAAGCTGGTGGTGGTACGGACAGACATAGTATTTATTTATAGAGCGTAGAATATACAGATAAGAACAGATTGCGTTAAAGATAGAGTTGAACAGAGATAGTAGAAAGAATATATTTCTAGTTATAAACACAATCGGCGAGATAGGTGCATCGAGATGATTATATCAATGCATACAAACATGCAATGTCTGATTAAATACATGACAGAAAGAGATAATCATTCTTTTCTTACATTCTCTACTGAATTATTTCAAATGTTAGACAGCATTCGGCATTGATGGATAAATCTGAACAGACTGATCTGAACATAGATAGAAACAGACCGATATATATATATATATATATATATATATATATATATATATATATATATATATATATATATATATATATCTAGGAAAGTGGAAATGAATCGGACGGTATATGAATATAAAAAATATGAAAAAGCAAGGTATTTAGAGTTTATTTGTTGTTGAATTTTTTTTACCAACGTTAAACGCCTAATTTTTAAATATTAAACCATCATCAGGGCAATGTTAACATAGGATTTATCTTCTGAAATATATTCAGTTTTTAAAATGAACCAAGAAAATGAGAAAAATCTTGACATCGTATAACCGTTTGAACCGGTTTGTTCCAAATTTTCAAAAGCAATTCAGAATATAATCAATGATAACAATAAAGATAACCGTATTAAAACTTTTGTTGGTTTTTACTCTATCTAGAACTAACAAAAACTGAAGGTACTATACAAATGATAAAAAAAATAGATAAATAAATAAAACGAAACGGTGGTAGAGTATTCAACAATTAATAAATTCATCCCGTGAATACTTGTTTATATATATATATATATATATATATATATATATATATGAGGATCATTAAATAAATTTCCAGACTTTTTTCGTATGGACGCTTTTATTGATAGTACACGCATGAAACTGTCTTGAGACCCATCTTGGTCAAATAGTCAGCGACAAGGATGGAGTTGTAGACTGGTGCATTGTCCTACTGGAAATGCCAGTCACGATTTGAAGAGTGCCGGCCTCTTCCGACGGAATATCTTCCTGATCTCCCTTAAAACCTCAACATAGTAACCCTAACCCTAATCCTTTGGTCAATCAACTCTGGTGTATTGACTTCTTTACTGCTCCCACACCTCTCATCATCCTTCACAGACTCCTTGCCTTCCTTGAATCTCTTATGCCACTCAAAAACTGATGCTCGATTCATACAAGATGCTTCAAAAGCAGTCTGAAGCATTCCATACGTTTCCAAGTTTAAAACAGGATTTTATTGCATATCGTTCTTCTAAAGTGTCCTCACGTCCAGATTGCATTTTTGAAATTCACCGGCTGTGACAATTAGGCTTTAGTAGGATGTATTCCAATTGTTGCTGTAGCTGTTAATTTGAACTTGAAATCATAAAAATTGGTAAGTCATCTCATAAGATATATAGCAATAACATACTGAATTTTCAAGAGACTACGACAATTTTAAATGCCTGTACAAAAACGTCTGGAAACTTATTGAATGAACCACGTATTTATATATATATATAAATATATATGTATGTATGTGTGTGTGTGTGTGTGTGTGTGTGTGTGTGTGTGTGTGTGTGTAAAAAGGTAAACGGACAAAAGATGTATACTAGGAGTAGTTATATATTTTTTTTTATTATTTATTTTGCCAACGCGTTTTAACTTCAAAATTTCCTACATACATTGAAATTAACAATTTATTTTAATTAGGAAAAGGAAAATAAAATAATCATAATCGAAAAGTTTTTCCTACATGTTCAGAGTCATCATCAGGGCTAAATGTTTTACGAAAACGGGTATACGAAATTGATGACGTCATAAAATGGATTTTTTTTAAAAAAAGCAACATTGTTTTACAGTTTGGGAACAAACTGTCTACAATTTTAAATGTCTAGAAAAAGGCTAGTGCTATAAATGGATGTTGAAATCTTTTTGCATCATTTTTGCTAGTGAGGGTAAATATTTTACAAAAAACATGTCTGCATAATTGTGTCACAATGTGTTATGGAACATGATTCGATTATTCTGCGTTTACCTCTGTCGTGAATGAAAGCAAAGATGGTAGAATTATGAAAGTCAAATGTGTTGTTGGTTAAAATATTATGTGAAACTAAGGAGTTGGTTGTATTTCCAGATTTAATATTTTTTTTTGAATTCATAATTTTTTATTCAAGTTCCTAGATGTTTCCTCTCTTTATATAATTTGTTGCATCTTAAACAACAGATTTGATACCCCTTTGTCGGAGAAATAATTTGCATTTTTGGAGTTATTTTTAATAACTGTTTAATTGTTTTTGTTGTGTGATTAACTCTTTTTATGCCAAAGTAGTTTAAGTTAGTTATTTTATACCTAAATGGTTTTTCTTAGTTATTATTTTTTTATGCCTAAGTGGTTTAAGTTAGTTATTAATAAATAATAGTAAAAAGTTAGAATTCAAAGTCTACCAAAAGAAAAACAGTAAAAATGATGACATATATTTTTATTCGATAAAACAAAAAAGTGTCATTCATATAAGTTTTTTCCTCAAAACCCTAAGAATTTGCGCACTAAATTTTCTATACGGAGAATTTGAACTCATCAGAAAACTCTTTTTCTAAACTAAAATATCCTGAATCTTTCCTTTATCGTGCAAAATCGAAAGCCATTAAAATTCATAAACACATATCCTATAGTAAAAAATAACAAGCCTAGTTCATATATTAACCCCATGAATAGACACATAATATCACCTCCAAATCTCACAACTGCACTCACTGAAAAAAAACTTAAACAATCAAAGCTAAAAATTTTCTTTTGTGATTAATTTATTTTTATTTTCATACTTTAAATAATATTTTGATAGAATGCTTTTGTATGCAGGCAAATTTTCAAGTTGAAACGCGTTGGCAAAAATAAATGAATGAATAAATAAATATACAAGTATATCTTTTGTCGGTTTACCTTTTTTTACGTATATTTTGTCTGATTCTTTTCATTCCCTCTCATATATATATATATATATATACAGAGAGAGAGAGAGAGAGAGAGAGAGAGAGAGATACAGACAGTCAGAGACAGACAGGGGCATACATAGATAGATAGATAGTAACAGTCTAAGAAAGAAAGAAAGAAAGAAAGAAAGAAAGAAACTGAGATAGATAGATAAATAGATAGATAGATAGATAGATACAGTTTAAGAAAGAAAGATAGAAAGAAAGAAGCTGAGATAGATAGATAGATAGATAATCACCATTTGAAATGTGTAACGAAGAAACTATACTTTCAACCAGACACAGAATTTCATATTCTAAAGATTGAAGGAAATGTTAAGAAGACAAAAATACAAACAGACTTGGAGACAAAAATCTCTTGAATGAAACTGAACAAAAATCATCTTTGTGGGTTTTCTTACAACATAAACAATGCACAATAGAAATCTTCTCTCGATACATCCGGAAAATGACTAGTTTTTCTTTTCTTCGTTTTATAATTCTCTATTGACCTGGTGAAATATCATATCTATTCTCCTATTTCATCGTTTACTGTTAACGAAAGCTGACCGACACACTCATTGAGATGTACCTCATTCATTTTATATAAGGTCAGTGCGTCATCTTCAAAAGGTTAGCTTTATTTATTTTATCCGCAGACTTTGTTCCCTATCTTTCTTTCTTTTTCTTTTTTTTTTTTTACTTTCTTTCTTTGCAAAACCAAACTGGGTACCTCATTAAAATATTTATCTATCTATTTGTTTTGGTTTGTTTCTATTGATATCAGTCTTTTTTATCTATCTATCTATCTATCTATCTATCTATCTATCTATCTATCTATTTTGGTTAGTTTCTGTCAATCTCAGTATCTATCTATCTATCTATCTTGAGAGCGTATCTTTCTCAGTCTGCTATATATCGGAACATTTTTTGTCACGAATTTCCAAAATGACTGCCGGAATTTTTTTGCTTATCCTAAACTATTACAAATACACCCACGCACTTTTATACATAGATGGAAAAAAAAAGCAAATCGTCATGTCTACCGGCGCATTTTAATGCTATATAGATATTGAGTGTAAATTTGCTATGTGCGCATGCGCGTCAGTACGTCTATCTGACTGTGCACATGCACGTTAGTATATGTCTGTATATGTGTGTGTGTATATAAATGCTTCTCACTGTCATCTGTTATAAGCATACCTGACCTTTCACTTCCGGTTCCTTTGCCTTTTTGGAATGAAGGGGTTGGAGTGATGCTCAAGTCCCAGCCAGCCAGACGAACACAAATCAAGCAGATGGGAAGAAAATTTGATGTTGGAAGGATTCCTATAAAAGTGGTTTTGATTTACGAGAACAAACACAGATTCACCTCGAGTAAGCACACACACATACACACACATACACACATACACATCAGTTGAGTCAAAACTTCCCAGCATATTTTTACAAAAGCATTTCTTCGTATAAATTCATAGCATCTTTATTCAGTTTTGACTGAACAGCGAAGTCTCAAATTATACCACAGAAAATGTTGTCATTTTGAAAAATATTTCCGTTTAAAGAATTCTTTCTTCAACCAAAATTGACAAACATATTAAAGATGAAGGAACATATATATATATATATATCTATATCTATATATATATATGTACATATATATATATATATATATATATATATATATATATATATATATAACCCATCCCTTCCGCCACGAGTAGGCTGTGACATAAGGTCAATTCTAGGTTTGAATTCAGATATTTTCCTTCAACCATACCAAGGTTAAAGAGCCCAAACTTATTTACAATTCATCCATAGCTAAAGGAAGAATAGTTGGATTCATGTCTTTCCCATTGTGCTTTGTGAAATACAAACAGCTTCGTCAAAGATTTTTATCTGGGTCGACGATGATAACCGTTACATCACCAGCGCCTCCTTGAAAATAACGAAATATTTCGAGAAATATTGTCTTTAATTGATATTTGCAAATCATTTGCCTTGTGACTGGAAAATAGATGCCAATGGAAGGAAGCCTCGTTTCAACTCTTTTATTGCACACTGCGTCGCATTTGCAAAACAGAGAGGGGTGTTAACATTGAGCTAAATTTCCAGCCGGCTTCATTTCCTGGAATAGAATCTTTACTCTCTGAATACATCATTCAAATATGACCACCTCATTTTTATGCAAAATCCCATGTTCCCTGTGTATTGCATCTTCATTGGACATTTTCTGGAATTCATCAGTTCTTACAATCTAAGGTCATCCAGTGCCTTCTTTATCCTCCAAGAGAATTTCTTAAACACTTGCTTGTACCTACTGCACTAATGCTTTAAAGTTTCCAGAATCCACTGCCTAACATCTGCTGCATTTTTCTTCCAAATCGGAAGTAACCCTTCCAAATATGAAATTCATATCCCTGCTCGTGTTTCATCAAAATCGTATAAAATTATCGCTTTTTCGCAAAGGATTCTTAAAGAATATATTTTCCCAACAATCATAAAATGTGTAACATTCAAAGATACTTTTCCAATATCACAACAACTTTTACAAAATAACTTTTGCAGCAAACTGGATATATATATATATATATATATATATATATATATATATATATATATATATATATATATGAGAAGTGTTTGCAAGAAAGAGTGCTCGACGATACTAAAGCAGAGAAGGTATGAAACCTAATAAATTATCAAATAATGAACATTAGAATCTCACTTAGAAGTTTTGTGCATAATCGTCAAACGGAAAAAGTGCCAATCAATTGTAATTATTGTGTGATGTAACGTCACGTGTTAAGATTGAAGATTACGTGACATTCGCACATTCCAGTATATATATATATATATATATATATATATATATATATATATATATATATATATATAAATTATATATATATATATTATATATATATAGATTTTTTTAAACTTTTAAATCATCATAAGCCTTTAGCGTTATTATCTTGAGATATTAGTTCGGAACGTCAATTTTTTCGAGACCCTTAGACTGTGTGTTCAACTTCGTTCCAGCAACTCTTGCTTTTCCCTTGGAAAGCATCGATGTAGAAGAAAGAATTGCTGCAGAAACAACTGTCGATTATTTATATACCACATTATCCAGGCCTCATGAGACTGACCAAAGTTCTAAGACCGAGACTAATAAGTTCGATTTTCGTTAGGCACCTTATACTCTGTGTCAAACAAAGTACTGTTTTGAAGACGATAATTTTAAAAGACGCCAGTGATCGCTTACCTATTTAAAATATTCAAAACAAATCACTGAAAATAATTTATTTCTTGTTGTTTGTGTGAGTAGCTTTAATCTGTTGCTTCCACATGTGGTGAGAAAAAACCCGACTGGACAAATAAATTATGCATTTTTAAACAAATTGTAACAAATGTTGTTCAAGTCCTGTTGATGGGACTAAGAATAGGCAGACTATTCCCCGCCCCCTGCAGAGAAATAAAATTCTTTCTCTCGAAAAAGGGTGTATTTAATTTGACATTAAACTGCTTCTAATGTTGAGGCTGTTATTCTGAAGCTTTGAGGAATGTAGAGAAACGCTTTATTGCCATTACTCTAAAGTCCACTCTGACCCGGAGTGGTTGTACCTGTTAGGATCCCGTCTATCGATCAAATAAATGTATTAAAAGATATATTCAATTGAAACGTGTGAAAAAACACTGAAGAAACAAATAAAAAAAGTACTAATATGAATGTACAATAAAAGCAATTCTCCTACTTCTAAACACATGATAATCTTTGATGGGTTGATTTGCAGATAAATTCGATCAATCAATTCAGAATAACGGCAAATATGATATCAGACATAGTATAATCTTATGACAATAGTCAATAAAATATCGACATAGTACGAGGATCATTAAATAAGTTTCCAGACTTTTTTCGTATGGGTACTTTTATTGATAGTACACAAAAGAAAATGAAACTCTTGTCCCCTTCGAAATAATCTCCTCCGGCAGCAATGCACTTTTTGTGCCGTTCCAACAACTTCTGGAAGGCCCCATGGAAGCCCTCTTGTGTGAGCGTGTCAATGACCTTCGTCATAGCCTCTTTCATCTCCTCAGTTGTCTCATAATGACAGCCTCTGAGCTTAGGGAATTACCAAAAGTCACAGGGAGCAAGGTCTCGACTATAGGGACGGTGAGGAACTGTCTCGATGCCCATCTTGGTCAAATAGTCTGTGACAAGGATGGAGTTATCAACTGGTGCATTGTCCTGGTGGAAATGTCACTGACCCGATTTGAAGAGTGCTGGCCTCTTCCCAAGGAATCTCTTCCTGAACTCCCTTAAAACCTCAACATAGTAATCCTAACCCTAACCCTAACCCTTTGGCCAATCAACGCTGGTGTATTGACTTCCTTACTCCTCCCGCACGTCTCATCATCCCTCACGGACTCCCTGCCTTCCTTGAATCTCTTATGCCACTCAAAAACTGATGCTCGATTCATGCTCCAAAAGCGGTCTGAAGTATTCCATACGTTTCAGTGGCATCATTTTTTCCAAGTTTAAAACAGAATTTTATTGCATATCGTTCTTCTAAAGTGTCCTCACGACCAGATTGCATTTTTGAAATTCACCGGCTGTGACAAACAGGCTTTGTAGTGTATATTCCAATTGCTGCTGTAGCTGTTCATTTGAAGCTGAAATCATAAAAAATTGGTCGGTCATCTTATAAGATATATAACAATTTTAAATGCCTGTACAAAAAAGTCTAGAAACTTATTGAAGGCGCCTCGTAAGTGTGATGATTTTCGCCTTGTCGGTGGGGTTTAGAATAAATTAAATGCATCCCCTGCAGAGAGGTAAGACTCACCAAAAAAATGGTGGGGGTGTCCTGGGTATGACACTAAATGCATCCTCTGCAGAGGGGAAAGACTCACCTAAAAAAGGGGGGATGTCCTGGGAATGACACAAAAATGGCACCTGATGGAGTGGTAGTACCTTTTAGGGGCCCCGTTTATGGGACAAACGTTTAATAATTATTCGTATTCTATTTGCATTTAGGAATACTCGATGCCATGTAAATTATTTATATTAGGAATGGTTACTTGATGCTATCATTGTTTTTTTATGGATTATTATTAGTTATTTGAAAGAATATCACTGTATGCAAACAAAAGATAATCATCAAATAGGAATAATTACTTAAAATCATAAAATTATCAGCATTAGAGAGAAATTCTTGAAGCCATACAACAGTGTGCAAATTATTTTTAAAGATAGAAATACTTGATGTCTTTTAATTGTTCAAAAACTCTTAAAAAAACAACATAAAAAAAATCTAAATATAAGTGTACAATGAACGCTATCTCTTAATCTCGAGCTATGAAATCGATTAATCAAACGTTCTTCAATAAAGTTAATGTGTAAAATAAGAATTGTCTAATATTTTTACTTATTAAAGTTAACAAATTCTTTTACGTTACTCAGTTGGGAAAAAAGGCGCAAAGAAATAGACGACAGAGAAATATATATTAATTAGCGAAAATTCAATTTGGTTTCATCGTCATCAAATAAAGGCGGCCCGACTCACCAAAAGTCGAAATCTGTTAAAAAGCGCCTTGTAATGTGAAGCGAGATAGACGTATGCAAGAAGGGCACATTTCTGACGAGAAGGAGAATGCCCTAATATAGCAGTGACAAGGCCGGTAATGAGGGAAGTGAAGACGGTCGAGAGGTATGGAAGATGGTCGGGCAAATGGAGTGTCATTGTAGACGCTTCGTGGGTTCTGTTACGGTGCGGGGGAATGTGCCGTTGCCCCTACCCGCAAACCACTCACCCGCGATTTTCTCATAGAACGAAAAACAACAGAAGACAGGGGACCAGATACCCCGATTTTTGAAAATGGTAAAGGAAACCTGCGTAGTATGAGATGGGAAAGGGAGCAGAGAGACGATAGAAAGAGGGTGAGAGAAGGGGAGAAAGAGACAGAGTGAGTGGTACAAAATGAATAAATAAAAAAAAGAAATAAAAGAAAATCAAACAAATATAGATAAAAACACGAAGAGTTACACGGACCTATAAATAAAAATGCATATATTCTTCTGCACACACACATATACACGCATACCACGTACACACCGTACATAACATCCATACAGATACATGCACTTACACATACACACACACACACACACACACACAAATACATATATTGGAAGAGAGAGAGAGAGAGAGAGAGAGAGAGAGAGAGAGAGAGCGAGAGAAAGAAGGAGATAGAGAGAAGGAAGAAAGGAGACAAGGAGTGTGTCCTGTTTTATGCAGACACATAAAGGAATTTAGAAAAATGTTACGTAAATACAAAAGTGTATGTGTTTGTGCGTGTATGTGTGCATTAGAAAAATTGGTTCGTATCTGTGTACTTCACCTTCCGTGTA